>JAQMYL010000004.1:4575467-4619308 GCA_030014365.1 Clarias pachynema | reverse complement strand
TAAAAGTCCGGTATAAGCAAAATAAGTTAAAAATTAAACTTTTGTTGTTTTTTTGACCACACACTCCGCGACCCACTGAAAATGTTCCCGCGACCCACTTTTGGGTCGCGACCCACCAGTTGAGAAACACTGGTATACAGTATATATTAATATGATATACCGTATTAACATTACCGCTACATGTGTTTGAGACAGATACGTTGGGTTCATTGTTAATCCTTACATTAGTGTATACAGCATGTCAACACGTGAAGTGTACGGTGGCGTATTGGTTAGCACTGTCGCCTCGCCTCGCACCTCCAGTTAATAATTGCCGTTCCCAAATTGCCTGTAGTGTGTGTGTGTGTGTGTGTGTGTGTGTGTGTGGTGTGTGTTGTGTGTGCCCCTGTGTTGGATCGGCACTCTGTCCAGGATCTACACCGCCTCGTACCCAAAGTCTCCTGGGATAGGCTCCAGGCCCTCAGCGACCCTGGACATGACAAGGTGATAAATGAATGAATGAAAAAGTGATTCCCCTAGTGGGCCATAAGGGTACTGCAGGTGGGCGACGAGATGTTATTTATACCACATAAATAAAATAAGTCTCGATATTCTTGTTTTTCGTAGTTAGTTTTGTAATTAGGTTTAAAATAACTCCAATATTCCTGATAAATATTTACAATTAAAAAGTAACCAGAATGAATTAAAAAGATGTGAATTAAACGATGTGGTATCCTTATTTATCGGTCATCTTCATTTTGCGTGTGGATGAGGGTTGTGCAAGCACATTAATATAAAGCTACCGTTCATGTTACAGCTTAAACTACCACCTGAGACATGAGCCATAATAATGTACACCTCCCGACCAATCAGATTAAAGCATTCACACAAAATGAAAAATAAAAAAGAGATTGGAAAAGTTTTACAAGCAGGTGGTATAAAAAAAAATAAATTAAAAAAAACTGTGTAATGGTAACTTTGTTCTTTTTTCCCCCCTTTCTTTGTTTTTTCTTTCTTTCTTTCTTTGCTTGTTTTTGTGTCTCTCTTCTTTCATTTGGCAGGTCATGTGGAATTAAACCCACCAAATCAATTGGCCTCGTGTTCGTACTGATCCCATGTTTAATCTTTCATAAGATCAGGACTTCAGATTGGTTTACACACTCCAACGCAGGTCAATGGGAGGGCAT
The DNA here is from genome assembly GCA_030014365.1 of Clarias pachynema. Lineage (NCBI taxonomy): Eukaryota > Metazoa > Chordata > Actinopteri > Siluriformes > Clariidae > Clarias > Clarias pachynema. The sequence continues at coordinate 4,618,142 of JAQMYL010000004.1, read as the reverse complement.
CGCAGCCGAATAAAAGCCTTTGGTGTGTACCTCTGAAAGAGTTCGCCTGTGTGTGTGTGCCCGTGTGTGTGTGTGTGTGTGTGTGTGTGTGTGTGTGTGTGTGCGTGCTTTGTGAATCTACAATTTGAAGGTCAGAGCCAAATATCTAGAGACCAGGGAGAAAGTTAATGCATTGTTAATTTAGTGTCACACTATCTCCTCAAGTGGGTCTCACACACACTCACACACACTATCAACTGCAGTCTGGGTCGAAGAGTGAGGTCAGCAACCCCACATCCCCCGTACACACACACACACACACTCACACAGACAGACAGACACACTTTAGTATGTATCTCTCTTTCTCTTGCTTTGGATACAGATATATATATTCCTCTTTTTTGAATAACTGGAGGCTAAAATCTTTACAGACTCACACACGGTGTTAATAGTCCTGTCTCATGTTTCCCAACTTGGCTAGAGGACGATGAATTGTCTATCCATGAATTGTAATTCTTGATCACAGGCTTTAAATCGCCAGCGGATCAGCCGTGCAGCAGATATTAAACGGTACGCTGTACTGACTGTGGCGCTGCTACAAACTGTTCCAAACTTATTTCTTATACAAATAAATATAAATAAATCATTTGCATTCGTGTAAAGTGTGTGCGTGTGTGTGTGTGTGTGTGCGCACGCGCGGTGCTACATGTTTACATCCAAGTTAATAACCTTCACAAATTCATGTCTTTCGTTTTTTGATGAGTTACAATTTCACTACAACACAATTCTTTTCAACACCTCCTGATCTTTTAGAGGAATTTAAATGTCCCATATTTCACTAATTCTATCACAAGCTAGCGCAGGTCTCAGAGCTCCTCCAAAGTGTGTGTGTGTACCGAATGTTACATTACATTACAATTACAGCATTTTGAAGACACACTTATCCACACTAACTTTTATCTCTATATGCATCCATCACTTTGTTTCACTCCTCCACCAAACACGCCATTTCAGTGTCTACAGTATGTGAATGAGCTACTTCCAAGCCACGCCCCTTCCAGAGAACAGCAGAGATGAGCAAGAATGGTCTAAGCGTAGGTGGTACAGTGACTTAGTGGTTAGCACAGTTGTCTCACAACTCCATGGCATTTCAGAATCTCACCAATGTTTTATCTGAATAGATAAATAGACCATCCTGAATAGACCATCCATCCATCTAGGAACCTCTGTAGTCCAACTAGAGAACATGGAGGCCAACGGTGATCACTATTTATTCCCATTTTTACAACCGTGGTAGGACTTTCGGTAAACATTCAGACACTCATTCACACACTACGGGAAATTTGGAAAAGCCAATTAGCCTAATCTTTGGGAGGAAACCCGGAATACCCAGAGGAAACCCACCAAACATGGGGGAGAACATGCAAACTCCATGCACACAGACTCCCAAGGCGGGAATCGAACCCGGACCCTGGAGTGCTAACCACCGTGCCACCCAAACAGATTGTGTTTAATTGGTACAATTAATTATCAATTAATTGTTTGTTTCTACGTCACCCCATTTTTCTATTATTGACTTGTTTCATTTTAAATGTAAAACTATATTTGGTTTCTAATATGACCTGAATTTACGTAACCTTTACTTAACCTTTGACGTCATACACGCCATGTTATAACATCCAGATTTCAAAGATAACATTACGTTTGAAAGAAACAGGTCATCTCTCTACACACACCTAAAAAAAAAAGGGGTTTAACAATTTCTTTTCTCCAAATAAACTATTAGCAGTGTACGGCACGTTGTCATTGCTTTTTCAGCGAGCGGAGGAGGAAAGACAACAATGATGTATTGCCACATGGCCACGCCCGTACATCACTTTCCTGCAGTGAAACTAAGAGCCATAGAGACCGAAAGACAGACAAAGAAAGAGAGGAAGAGATAGAAATAGCTAAAGACAGTTTCTCGTTGTTCACTCGTAGTGACACAGACAAAGCCGCGATTGATAGCGAGGAAACGTCCATGCGCCGAGGGTTGGACTTGGCGTTAAGTCGGGTCTTTGTGCGTCCCTCGCGGGAGTACTGATGTTATCTTCCTGTTCTGTGTGGTGTGAAGAGGACACTGATGAGGCTTCGAGGCAAACACAGTGCAAGATAACCATCAGACGTTATTACACACAGGCTAACCCTGATGAGCTTCTGTTTACAGGAATTCATGGCCTCTAACCTGAGAGGCTTCATGAATATGGATACGCCACAGAAGCTCTTCGTACGGCTGCGCTGCGGATGTTTGTGTTTTTGTGAATCTGATTAGGAAAAAACGGAAAAAGATAGATCAGAGATCTACTGTAGCTACAGCTTGGGTACCACTTTCACCTCTCGCATTTCATGCGTACAAGGAAGTGGCCACGCTTTATATTAGACAAAACAATCCAACGTGTAGTTTATTTCTAAATGCAGTCATTAGCGCGTTCCTGCATTAGCAAGCCAGACGAGGTCGCGGCACTGACCTGTCGATGAAGGAAAATACCACAGCATTTCAAAACGCCGATATTAAACCATCATACAGCACGAGCGGAAATCGTCCTGATCTTCTCTTTAATCAACACACGGAGCTTATGCATGCGTTTTTCTCGCTCACAGTAAAATGCAATCGGATGTATCTGGGTGTTCACTCTGATCTGCTAACAACGCGAGTCAGTTGACATACTGTAAGCTTGTGTTATAACAATTCACAAGCTGCCTTGGCAGAGGACTTTCGTACTGTAACTTTGCAGCTCATGCACTTCTGGTATACACAAACTAATAACTGTTTCGTAAGAGTGGCACAAGATTGTCATAGGGTTTCCTGAAAATGTTATAAACAGTTAAAATGAAATTCAGTGGACCTAAAGGATAGACAAATCTCTGGTACTATCTTCTCATACCTGTAGAAACACTTACAGTCTAACAGTGATATGTAGCAGGTTGTTATGTCAGGAATAAACCACTTGGGGAGGTGTTGTTAGATGAAAATAATCAGCTGATTAATAATAGGCTGATCATAACACAACACAACATAATAACAAAACGCAACATAACATAAGCATACATGACATGACATAACACATGACGTAAAACCTCTAACATAACAAAAGTAAACATGACATGACATATAACAAATAACATGACAAAACTAATAATAAGAACATATATACAGTACCATATAAGACATAACACCTAACATAATGTGACAAGACATGACGTGACAAGACATAACATGAGATAAACTATGACATTAAATAGCATAGCATCCCATATAGTAACTAATTAGGACAGCATAACACAAACAGGTAACATTACATAACTAAACAAAACATAAGTAAACAAAACATGACGTGACATAACATGAAATTATATAACCATATATGAAATGAAATGACATGACACGACACGACACCAAACATGACGTCACAAAACATTACATATACCATATAAAGCATAACATTTAACATGACATGACATGACATGACATGACATGACATATCATTATGTTGCAGGTTGTTATGCATTTCTTTGACGCAAAACACTACAACATAAACTAATTTTATTCCTCATAGACGACTGCAAACTCCAACTGGACTGATTATTATTTTTTAATTATTAAAAAATTATGTCATACAGTACATTCTACTGACGTATTGCTACAATATTAAAGCGACTAAAAAAAACAGGTTAGCTCCTCATTTCTCACTTACATTATATAAAAACTCTCCTCTGTTCTTCCTTTCATTTTAATTTAATAATACAAAAAAAAATGAAAAACACATCTTGGTTTCTGAGAAGTATCCATATCGAATGAAAACGCTTGCATCCTGCCTACATGCCAACATGGGGGGGAAAAAAGCAACTGTCACAGAAGCAAGAAGTTTTTTTTTGTTCTTTAATCTCTTTTCTGTCATAATTGAAAATGCCTGCTGCATCCTGCATTATTGTTTAGAGCGTGCGGATTCCCTGGGCATGCATGGGAACATCAACGTGGTTGCCATGACAGTCACAGTTACAGCTCGTTGTCTTTCCATTCCCATCCTTATTGACCCACCGCACCAAGGGTTTCATTAAGTCATCAAATTCTTAATATAACAAATAAAAATAAAAAAACGAATCAGGGTAGAGTTATGATTTTAATTTTTAGAGTCTGTTGAATTAGAGCAGAGACACCAAGGAGAAGACAAGCTACACTGAAAAAAAGAAAAGAAAAAAAAATACGCTGAATTTACTTAATTCAATCTCTTAACATTGATTCCACGTGAATGAATTGTGATGCATTAAGACGATTTGTTTTTCCTACAGTATATTCAATAATGGTGTATTTTCCCGAGCCCTGAATAAAATCCCACACGCCAGCGCACACTTTCACCACACACACGAGTTTATAACGTACAGTACGTGGATCATGTTTATACTACATGAGCTTTTTAAACCTATTTATGAATAAGCAAACAAATCATGTTTCAAGGAGAATAGTAATCTTTTTTATTTATACAAGTAGTAGTGAGTTCAAGTCAAACCGGGACTCATGGTGAAAGACTTCAAGCACAGTACGGTGATGAGACTCTTCGCTGCAGTAAAACATCTGAACGGTGTAAACACTTTGAGCAAGGACATACAGTGCGTCCGTTATTGACGATCCCGGCCGAGGTGGCTCGGAGCTCACTGCAGCCGTTCCCGTGAACATTTCGCAAGAAGAATGACTGATTCCTGATTCCCTTTTTCAAGGGACTTGCAGGAACTTGCTGCCGACTTGCGGAAGAGACGCATCTGTCTGTGTGAACTGTACTGTACACACGATCATTCACCAAAACCACTTGCACATTATAGAAACTCGGCTGGAAGTTATTGCCACATCCACTGTACAGTCCTGATCTCGCTCCAAGCCTTTTTACATGTTTGACCCATTAAAGGAGTTCCTGGGAGGCCAGCGTTTCAGACGTGATCATGAAGAAAACTTTCTACCTTGATGGTGTCCAAGCACTAGTGAAACACTGGGATAAGTGCATTAGTGTTGATTTGAACACCTACATTTGAGTTTGATGACTTTGATAACGTAGTTCCAAAAATATCAATAGATAGAAACAGGAACTGGTGTTAAGAGCTGCTTGTCCAACAGTATAAATATTGTTGGAATCATTAAAGAGAGAAAAAAAAGACATGCTTTAATGGCCAACACATTGTTAAATAGAAAATTACAGACCACAAGGTAATCCTAGCACATTTACAGCACACACAATACAGCAACGGCAGCACGGTGACTCAAAATGGCGCCCTCACATGTACCGAAGGGCAAACTGAATGAAAATTATAACCACTTTATTATCACTGCTCCGAACATTACCGTATGTATACATTATGAACAGTGTGTTTTGAAAACAGTAGAAGCATAACTGATAATAATTTGTGCTTTTTATTTTTTTAGATCATGAATTTTTTTTTGGATAACTGAAAATGTCACGCCACAGCCAACTCATGTGGATGAGAACCAAAATGAGGTGAAAAAAATCTGTTTAAACAAAAAAAAAAAAAAACACATCCATACGGACAGGGCCTCGTTGTCCCTATCTGAGACCTGGTTAAGTTTGCAGCAAAAAAAACCCAGTGGAGGAGTGGTGAAAGGTAAACTCCTGGGGAGATCACTTGGCCCGATCGGCTCTGAGTTGGCAGTTTTTATCAGAAACACCTCGGGGAATGAGCAAGCAGAAGTGAGACAGTAGGAGAAAGTAAGAGTGGAGTGTCAAGACTTAGCTAAAAATAAACGCAAGAAAACCAACAGCAAAATTCTAGCAAGTGACTAAACAGGTCAAACCCGATATATATATATATACACGGTGCAAAATGCAAGAGACTGAAACTGGTGGTTCCAGCTGCAGGGGTTCAGGAGGCCGCGTGATTTGTGATTCGTCTCCAGCTTGCGTGACTTCACTCTATTCCACCATAAAGACATGTTATGTCATGGACCACCCACCCCCCTGAGGCTAACAGCCAAACTGGGCACGCTTTTGTCCTTTAAACTGCTTTTCCCCTCCCTTCAGGAAAAGACTGAAAGCTGGGACAGAAAGAGCAGGAAAAAGATCTGATATACAGTATATATATATCTACCTCTCTCTCTCTCTCTCTCTCTCTCTCTCTCTCTCTGACAGTCTGCTCTGCAGCCGTCAATTAGCTCTTTTCTTTTAAGTACAGCCAGGTCATTAGGTCCACGCTCCCTCAGTACGTCAGCGTGGACGACGTCCAGAAATCCCCTCGGCAGGAAACGATCAATGACTTCTGTTTAGATAATCGCCTCATGTGAGTTAAATCACAGACCACCGCGGCGTGAAGGAAGAGCGGTGGCTAGTGTAAGTAGTCCGCATAAGGTTTATAAAAGTTTACAGACTGCTAATGAATCTTTCGCTGCTGGATAACCTTACAACTTACTTGCACCAATGTCTTCTCAAGATACAGTACACTTACTCCCTGTACCAGTCTGTATATAAATAGTACTTTTTTTTTTTTTCCTTGTGTAGGTTTTAGGTGCTGGTGCAGAACTCATCTCATCTTATCTCATCTCATCTCATCTCATCGTCAGTGGCTCAATATAACCAGTTACCAAATCCATACTCCTGAGACGCAGAGGTGGAAAGTCCAAACTATATTTGGGTGAAAATCATGAAGGTGTGTAAGGAAGAAAACATCTCAAGACATGCTAATATACAGTAGTATTGTGGTGAAACAGATGATCAAGTTTTTTATTCCTCTTACACCACCACAGTTTGCCGCCAATAAGCCATTTTAAGTAATCAATCAATGACATTTAGAGTTACATGTAATATAATAGACATAATAGACAATAGTATTTGTGTATGTTTTAGTCTGTGCTGAAGTAAAACTGCAATTTTCCACAGGATTAATATAGATTTATCTCATCTTATCTTATCTTATGTCATCTAATCTCGTCTTATATCATCTTAAGTGGCTCAATATAACCAGTTACCAAATCCATACTCCTGAGATGCAGAGATGGAAAGTCCAAACTATATTTGGGTGAAAATTATGAAGGTGTGTAAGCACCATGGGTTTGGTTTTTAAAGCAGCCGGCGCCAAGAGGAAACGTAAACTAAGGTTAGGTGAGGTTTAATGTCTATTAATTTCATATTTGACTTCATTAACATGTCTTTTCAAAATGTTTTGATAGTTTTTATATGCAAAATTATGATTATAGTGTTGGAAATTGGTAATGGTAATATTTTGGGTGGCTGGAACAGATTACCTACATTTACATGATTCCTTACGGGAAATAATGTAAATGTAGAGTACTGTGAAGACATGTAAACAACAATTAAACAATAACTCTTAATATTTAGAATGGCATGTACTGACATAAAAGAAGTTAGCTCCTGGTGTTATTTACGATATAGTAGTCGTAAACAGTAATTTCCCTACCAGGCTGTTTAAAGCTCAGAAGATAATAAGACAAATAAAAAGTGATATGCACCACGTATCTGATATCTAATTTAGAAATTAGGACTCAATCTGGAATGTAAAGCAGTGACAATACAATACAATACAATAGGACTAAAATGTGACTTGTATTCATTTCAATTCAAATCAGATAACCAGAGAGTCGCAGGTTTATTTCCTGGGGAGAGGTAGGCTGGATTTATGTCTGATTCCACTCTACAAAATATCTATAAATAGCCTGAGAAAAAAAAAAAAGCTCTGCGTCTGTATTCAAACAGGGATCAAAGCTGTAACTCTGCCCACTAGAGGAGGAGCGTCTCGGTCTGTGCGGTGCGGGCAGCGGGGTAGAGGAATGTTACCGAGAGGTCTGAGAGTCTCTGGAGGACTGGAACACAGACATGCTATTTAAGCTCCCAGTCTCACCTTTCTCTGCTAATGCACTGAACAACAAAAAGCGAGAGAGGGAGAGAGGGAGAGAGAGAGGGAGAGAGAGAGAGGGAGAGTGAGAGAGGGAGAGAGAGAGGGAGAGAGAGAGAGGGAGAGTGAGATTGAGAGAGAGAGAGAGAGGGAGAGAGGGAGAGGTAGAGCGAGAATAACTTTTTAAGTGTCTCCGAACTTAGCCAACCTGGGAGCCAAAAGCCCATTCCTGTGCCCACTAATGCTTCCATCCGTCCTATGAGAGCACAGGCGACAGAATCAGCATCTTTCTCCCAGTACATTCCCTCTCTCTCTCTCTCTCTCTCACTCTCTCTTTTCCCCTCTTTTCAAGACTTCATTAAACTCTAAAAAAAAAAAAAAAAAAAAAGCACTCATCCTGCACTCATACAGTAACTGCACTCTTTCCTGATAAAATACCCCCTAAAAAATCTATTGCATGGAAATTTATTACAGTTATTATTATGATTATTATTTACAGATGAGTGACAAATTATAAGAGAACTGACATCAGGTTTATTAGGAAGGTGTTTGGGGCACAACAAGTCACATCTCAGGAAATGAACTGGAAAAATGAACACCTTTCTCCCAATGGTGTTTTGGATGTTAGCGGAGATCGCTGTCGTACACCGCGCTCACGTTAACTCCGTGTCATTGGAGTCGCTTGTAGAGTAGTTTTGTGAGGCAAGTGCTACTGTTGTAGCTTGTCCATTTTTTTTTTTTTAAATAAGTGTGAGGGTTTTTCTGAGACTTTCCCCAGACTGCATCAAAGCCTTTCAAGCGCTTCTTCATTCCTTATATGGTAATACTTCCTGGAGTCGGTGTCTGTACGGATATTCATGCAACTTTCTGTCTCTCTTTGTTCTCCCCAGAACATGTTAATTACTTTGTTCTTTCATGTAACAGATGTACATGACACGAGGCGTTTGGCTCAAACCCTAAATACCCTGTCTATACTGTGAATAGACCAGAGAGACCATTCAGACTCAATAATGCTTGTACTGTATGTGTGTATATACAGTATACAGTATATGTGATGGCGTGTTGAAGCTCTCCAGTAATCGTATCGAGGCTCGTTAGACACTTCAAGCTATTAATTCCTTAGATTTTTAAACCAAACAATTAGGAATAATAAAATCTACTCTATTTCTAACTGTATACACAAAACAAATGCGGCACAAATCGAGAGGAAATGACGTTTTTTTGACTACATGCGAGGCTTCACTTACATTTCTGACATCTAATCTAATCTTATCTAATCATACGCTGCCAGTCAAAAGTACGGTCCATTTGTATTCAGAATGGATCGTTCTCGAGATCTACCGCTACCTGAAGTTCTCAGAGTTCTCCTTCGTCGCCTAAGCCACTCTGTCGCGGTTTTATTCTCTACGCTGTGACCTTCTCAGGATTCGCTGTTTCTCCTCAGAGCTTGTGCGTGCAAGGAAGGCTTTAGTACAAAAAATAAATAAATAAATAAATTTTAAAAAAGGTGTGTATTGGTGTGGAGATTTTTAAAAAAGCTGCACATCCCCCTGAAGACACACACACACACACAGAGACACAGACATACACACACCTCCAGGGCCTTCACAAGATGATGAGAATCCAATTCAATTTATGGTGAAGTGGGAAATGTGCCAGACCCCCCGAGGGCCCGGCGCTTCTAACTCATCTCTCTGTGATGAGGAAAGGGACAGCCTGACTCTGAGTATGTGTGTGTGTGTGTGTTTGTTTTATTTCCTCATACAGCCTGATTCAACCCCTTAACATCGTGTGCTATAATGCATTCCAACATTTGCAGCTATGACTGTTTGTGATCATTGTATGCTCTAATATATAACTTTGTAATTTATTTAACGGTTATGGTTTATGGAAATGTGTAATGTGCATTTCATTTGACTTTAATGCTGGCTGAATGAATGTGGTGTAAACAGGAAGTACTTACATGCTGTGCAGCACACACCAGCCGCAGTGAGGATCCCCGGAGCCCAGACACTCGCTGCAGGATGAGTACTGCTCACACGCCTCTACTGGAACACGAGTGAGCTGGAAGAGAGGCAGAACGATGGAGAGAGAGAGAGAGTCAGTCAGTGAAGCACAGGTGAGATAGAAAATCGTAACAAATGAATGGATCCGGTGGGTTCGGGGTTTATTGTGGGTTGTATTTCTAAGGCAGCACTTGAGCGTTCATTGTAGAACCTGAAGACAGAGTATTTCCTCAACGTAAAGGCTTCCAGCTTAAGTGCTGCAATTAACATTTGAAGAGAACATCTGAAAATCCAAAAAGCCCCTGAAGAACCCTTTTTCATTAAGAATGGACATTGATAGTCATTATTTCATTCCAAGCGTTTAACACTGTGGATTACTGATCAAAAGGTTGGGGGTTCAAGCCCCAGCACCACCAAGTTGCCACTGTTGAGCCCTTGAGCACATCCCTTAACCCGATCTGCTCCAAACTGCCCCTGGATCTGTATCCTGACTGCCCCTGTGCTCTGACCCCAGCTTCATTTCCACAGTGCTGTAGAGTCCAAGTGACAAGCAGTTGAATCATTATTATTATTATTTACCCTAAAGCTTGTTTATCTGGGGAAAACGGTCTTTGAGGAACCCAACAACAATGTGTTCCGTCCATCCGATGAACACTGAAAGATACATTTTCCATAATACCATACATGGATATTTAGTTCCACCAAAAAAATAATAATAATAAACTTATTTGCCACATCTCTTTGGGGAAACACTTGAAAGATTGTGTAGAACCCGACAACAAAACATTTCCAGATCAGACAGAATTCCAAATAAATCTCTGCAGACAGCAATAAACTTTTAACAATGCAAAAAAAAAAAAAAAAAAAAAACCTTGAAGAGTGTATCTTTATCAGAGAGGCTTCAGAATACGACTCGTACCCCTAACAATCAAAACAATACGTGAAGAACCATTTTCTCTTACTTTCAAACTCTTGCTTGGAACCCTAACAGAATAAACAGCTCGTCTTCTGGAATAAACCATTGAAAGTTCTTTGTAGGACAACAGGGTGTTCGAAAGAGTTAGAATTAAAACCTTTAAGAAATCTTTATGAAGCTGAGGAGTCTTATCCAGGCAAGGAACCCTTAAAGAACCCTAACAGTTTATATGATATATACAGTATAACTATGTGGAGAACTCTATTGTTCATTTTCTTCTTAAACATTTCCTTATCACAACAACTTCTTTATCAAGTCTAATGGCAAGTTAATGAACCACTGAGGAAGAGTACATTAAAGCGTTATTTATAACTTTAAATGTTTTTTTTGGGCTTTTTTTTCTAAAAAGTTAAATCCTGAAAAAAGTTCCTTGTGGAACCTGACAACAACATTCTTAGTGAAAGAGTTTCGAGTAGGAACCATTTATAAAGCCCACTCTAGGAGTGTTGATTGTTACTTAGAACTCTAAAGCAAGCTTCAGCTGGTCTTTCTGGAGAAACCATTAAAGGTCCTCAAAAGATCCCAGAAACATTGTAAATCTACAGTGTAAGACCTCTACTGGAAGCAAAAAAACATTCTTGTCCTTAAGCATTCACAGGGTTAATTTAAAACCTTGAAAGCTTCTTGGGCTTGTATTTGAGTATCAGTGAAGTTCTTCCTCATCTGAGAGGCTTCAAAGGAGGAAAAGAACCCACAACCAACCGAAGAACCATTGAGGAACCAAGAAAGTACATGAAATGAAAAGAACTTGAAATGAATCCTGCAGAAAGCGATCATGACATTTTATTTATGAGAGCATTGTTTGACGAGTACTGTATGAGTTAAATGTGATTACGAAAAAAAAATACAGTAGATGATGATGTGGATAGAAGACGTGGAAGTGGAAGTGAAGACGTGGAAGTGGAAGTGAAGACGTGGGCATGAAGGTTAAGATAACAAGCAGCAGTAAGGTTTGGTCATCACTTGAGTATAATAACTACTGTATTTTTCCACCCAAATAGTGTCGGGGTAGAAAAGAAAGGAAAAAAAAAACACTCCGATGACGATGTGAGATGATGAGAGTAATGAACATTAGCACGCGTCACACGTCACGCCGGTTAAACTGCAAAACGTGCCAGGATTCAGCCAAGTCACTCTCCTTCAGGATCAAGGGAGAGGTGTAAGAGAAAGACTGGAATATAGATGTAATAACCCAGGAGGGACAGGCCCCTGTGTCATCGCTGTCTCCGGGGTGAGAGCTAAGAGCCTCCGGCTTTCGTCGTGCTTTTGATTAATAGCCCGTCAGCGGTCAATGGCTGTTGTCAATCACGTGTCAGCCTGAGAGCAAGAGACGCAGCACGAGAGATTTCCTGTCTGCTACTTAGGACTGAATCTGAGAGTCGAACACAGCGCTCCCCACAGTGTACCCTAATCGCAGATGGCTTTGCATCGTTTTTTAAATCTGTCAGTTCAGGAACAGGGAAGATCTAACCGCTTTCTGTCAGCTTTCTGTAATTACTGGTGCTGAGACTAAAATTCTCGCGTTAAAAACACGAGCGCTTGACCCACCTGCCTCACACAGTATGCGTTCACGGAATTGCCGTTTCGTTATGATAAAGCACTAACCGTTCATCATCATCAGCTCCAATTTACTGTACGTTCATCCGCTCTTTTTGGGTGCTTGCCATGATCGACAATATCGAGCCAAATCATTGCTGTGTTATACGGAAATTAGACCTGATCAAACTCAACTTGGAAATATTAAACATCTGGATGTTTGACTGATGATCAGGAATGAAGAAGGTGACTAGTGTTGTGCAACTGCTGCTCTTAGTTGTATATTTACATTTTTTACAATACCACGAAAGAATATTAGTATTAGAATAATACTGCCATACACTAAGGCAATAAAAGTGATTATTAAATGAGCGGATCTCTGGACTGGGAATTTTGTAGATGAGGACTGATTTGATTCAGTTCTCTACACTAAACAGAGATTCAATTCCGTGAGATTCAATACACAGCGAGTTGATTCAGTGAATTCAATTCAACAAAGCAAACGGTGATTCAGGTTATTAACCACCTCTACAGAGATTCAATACAGGGATCCACTAAACAAACACAGCCATTTAAATTCACTGATACAATACAATACAAAACTATTTGATTCGAGGTAAACAATAAACAGTAATTTGATTCAATGCACTAAACAATGATTCAGTTCAGTGATCTACTATACTGTACAGGGATGTATTTCAGTGATCCACTACACGTTTATTCGATTCAGTGAATCATTAAAACAATGATTAGATTTAATATTTAATTTATTTAAGTGAGCCAGTAAACAGAGATTGATTCATTGGATAAGTAATCCATTAAATAGCGATTTGATTCGGTGAATCAATTCAATACACTAAACAGCAACTCAGTTCTGTGAACCACTAGACAGAGATTCAATTCATTGACTCGCATTGACAAAACAGCTATTTGACTCAATGTGGCACTAAAAAACGGACTAAAGACTTGATCCGGTGATTCAGTAAACAGCGCTCAATACAATAAACAATAAGCAATTTGCTGCACAAAAATTTCATTCAGTGATCCACAGACCAATAATTCAAAGCACTAAACAGAGATTTAGTTCAGGGATCCACTTGACAGAGTGGACAGTGGTTCAGTAAACAGTAGGTCAATTCAGGGAGCCAATTTCACTCACTCACTCATCGTCTATACCGCTTTGTCCTATGTACAGGGTTGTGGGGGAGAGGCTGGAGATATCCCAGGGCACAAGGCGGGGGACACTAGTTAATCCTAAATCTGCATGTCTTTGGACTGTGGGAGGAAACCGGAGTACCCGGAGGAAACCCACCAAGCAGGGAGAACATTCAAACTCCATGCACACAGACCCCGAGGTGGGAATAGAACCCGGACCGTGGAGGTACAAGGCGACAATGCAAATCACTGTGTGTGTGTGTGTGTGTGTGTGTATTATTTTATGCTATTATTTTCCCGCTCTTTGATAAAATAAATCAATATATTTAAAAATAAATAAAAGTTTATTGCCTTATCAAATTAAATTAAAATATCAAATAAAAAAATTATTTGACAAAGCCCTTACACTGGAGACGCCTACCATCATCATCTTACATAAAGCATGATTCATTTATTTTTCTTTTAAATACAGCACATTGTTTTTTATAATAATAGTAATTTATAAGTAGCATCCAGAATACAGGTCTTTCTGAAGGAATGTGCTGTTACTATAGAAACGATGACATAGAGTAGACAACGTGTTCATATAAACCTCTGATTTGCAGCTGTACTACCGTCCAATCAGATCTGCGAATAAAAGAATCTGGTATAATCGGTCCTGACACCTTTCTAAAATCCTGACTAATATCTTTCTCCGTCTGAATTAAACCAGCGTGCCCTTTAATATAGACTGCATTTATGGTGCATTGCTGTGCGCTGGGGCATTAAATGTGATTAAGATATAAAAGGCCAAACTTAGTAAAGGCTTGATCCTGAATACTGGTTCAATCTCCAGGAAGCAGCCTATTTCCCCATCCAAACCCCCCCCACCCGACTCCTCCTGCAGTCTGATGAATATCATCAGCGAAGCCAATCTCGCCGCGCTCCATTTCACAGCTCGCAAGCTGCATTTTCGGACAAACGCGCTTCTCCGTCGGCCAATCGCAGGCAGGTGAGGCACTGATGCAGATCAGGAGGCAGATAAGAGAATCCACATCTTTCAGCTATGATAAACAATACAGCTTTGGAAATGTGGTTAAATTCCACCTTTTTTGGGAATGAGAGTTTTAATATTCATGGAAGGGGCTTAATATGAGCGCAGAGGTGCGTGTGTGTGTGTGTGTGATCAAAACAGAGGTTGTGTGATCATATACAGAGCATCATATCAATCGTGTACATGAGTACTGTACATTCAGGAGTATTGAACTCCTTTATGAAAGTACAGTATGTCCACAATTGCTGTATAAAATAGTCCATATTTAAACAAATAGAAAAATTGCTTTAATTATTCACTTTCCTAGTCTAGTCTGACATTACAGGATGCGGTTCATCATTATTTTCTCCAGAGGAAGCTTCACACTGATTATTAATTCGGAGGAAGGGTGCTGACAATTATGGAACCAACAGATTGTAAATAAAGAAATAAACAAATGCAGGAAATGGTTTATGCTTACCAACAAAATCCCTGTCTTCTACACAGTAATCTGAATGGATGTAAACATTCCATGAGTGGTGATATACAGAATAAGAGCGCTGGGACGTTTAACTATATGCATCGCCAGCATGTGCTTTGTTAAAAAACTAATTAGCTTCTAACACGAGCCAGAATCCCAAATCTAACTCTAACATCTGATCAAGAGCACTACTTGGTGTGTGGAACAAGGGATTGTACACCTTTCAATTTAACGCTATTTGGGATTCAACCCCAGAACACAAAAGTTAGCTGATATTCTAAAGCGGAATAAGTGGAAATATAAAGTACTCTCTGGTTCGTTTCTCAGGACTTTCCACAACCTCATGGGTTTATTCTCCTCACCTTTTGGCTGCAAAGTACCGGTAAGAATTGAAAACTACTGTACTTCCTCTGCTGGTAATTACCAAGAATTGACAGCCGTCAGGCATGGTTAATTAGTTCTGCATGCCGTGAAAGAATATGCTGGTGGAGCAAAATAACTCTTTAAATAAACAAACAAATCATAATATGTTTATAAGAGATGGGGTTTGTGAAACTGTTGTATAAAAGCAACATCACAGCCTACAGCCGTTCGGTTATTCAAGCACAACAGCACTCCCTCACTTGTAATATTGCTTAAATATTACCACAAAAAAATATTACCTAAAATTGTTGTATAAAAAAAAACAATAATAATAATAAGTTTCTGCAATGTTTTAATAATTTTAGGACACTGTGTTCATTTGGTAGAGTGGGAGCAATTAGGCACATGTACTCAATGGATTTAATGGAGCATGCAGAAAATAAACTGAAATCATCTACCAGGTTATAATAATGAACTAACTATATATTTTATTTTAACCGAAGACATTCTAGGCTTTTTTTTCTCCTGCCTGTAAACAAGCCGAGTTTGAGGTGTGAAGTTCTGAGTCAGAAAATACAGGCTTTCAACTTGTTATGAGGAATGAGACACAGGTCAAAAAAGTGAGTGTGTGTGTGTGTATATGTGTGTGTGTGTGTGTGTGTGTGTGAGAGAGACAGAGAGAGGCAGCGAAGACAGAAACAGATAGAAAGCTGTATTACTGACATCCCCGTTAGTCTGCGGAGCGTCAGTGTGGCAGTAGAGCAGGAAGAGGAATGTTGTACATCTGTTAAACTTATTACTCATTTATCTGGAAACTGCTGGAAAATGAAGCAAACTGGCAAACATGATCATCTAGCAGATTAACAGTGCTTTGAAACAGGGTTAGAAAACAATCCTGAGAGAGAAAGCAACATATGTGTGTGTGTATGTGTGTGTGTGTGTGTGTGTGTGGTTTGTGCAAATGGGCACATTTTAAGAACACCTACATGCTCATCTAATTAAAAGTTATGACTCCTCATTTTCTTCCAATTTCAGGTGACTTTCGAGGCTTTAAAGAGCCAATAAACCAGCATTAATAGCCGCCAGTTAGCGTAACACACCTGCTTAAGGCGATCTGGCAGACGGCTACCTCATCTGCATCGTTAGCCTTTTTTTTCTTCTTCTTTTTTTAGGAGAACTGTTGTTTAGTCAGTTGTGTAATTTCATTAGCCACTTTTCCACACTTTCCCTCCCCTCATCAGTCCCTGCCTTCTCACGAAGCCCTGACTAAACCCCATCACTCGTTTCTCCACCAGCGCTCCAGTCGATCCATTAACCTAAGCTTAGCTGCAGAGCGAATCACCTACTGTAGGAAAAAAAAAAAACTCCTACAGAATCAAAGTGCAAATTAGGCTGCGTGAAAGCCACTCAGGAAGCCGAGCTCCCCTCTCTATTCCTTAGCCCCGGTGCACGTCTAATTGCAGCGGACTTGCTTTTAAGACTCGTGCGTGTGTGTCATCGGTATCATGAGCACCACAGTGAGACGAAGCAACGTGGTAAAGTGGTTAATGATGCAGATACTACCAAAAAATTTTAGGAAACCCCATGAGAACGCAAAGCATTACGATGCTGATGTGCTGAATTTAGAGTAGTATATTTAACCCTTTAATAACGTGTTTATAAGCCAGTAAAAGATAATTAAATCATTCCTTACTAATAAATAAAGCTTTATTGTAAGTGAAGACTTAGTAACCTGTAGACAAACAGAAATACAAAACATGGCAGGGAATATTTATAACAGAAGTTTAAGATATAATATAATATGTCTGTATATAGAAATATATAATATATACTACAATTTCAGTAGTTTTTACAAAAAATATTTTAAAATTAGGTTTTGTACAAAAATACATTGTTAAAAGTAATTATTACAGTATATACTCTTTAGTATTATGATTTGTACTTTAAGTTTTGCTTTTCATTGTTAATAGAAGTTTTTATAATTTTAGTTTTGTTTTTTAGAAGTAGAAGTTGAGTTTTTATAGTTAAGAGTTTTAGTTTTTGTAGTTTGTAGTAAAGTTTTATTTATTTATTCATTAATTTATTTAAGCTAATGATACTGTTTGGTTGGTTTATTTTTCATTTACAGGAGTAGTTTCTTTTTTTTCTGTACAGTACAGTATGTACGGTTAATTCAGTTGTTTTAATCTTAAATTGAGTTTAGTTTTTGCTTTTTAATTTTTAGGTGTTAGCTAACTTTACCTGTTTTGTAGTAACAGTAAAATGACAGCATCATTCACACAATATCATTGGACAACCAATAAACCCAAGCTGACCATTATGTCTACCGCAAAAGCTGCTTCATCAGACACCCAAAAACAACAAAAAAAAGTGAAAATAAGCAGAGCTGCATGGACACACACACACACATATACACACCATTTCCTTTTATCTCTCACTCTTCTCTTTCCTGGAAGTGTTTAGAAGCCTCCAATGAAGCAGAAGACTGATGACAAAAGACCATCATGGATGACATATGAACTTAATCCATCAGCGTCCCGCTTGGACGTTTCCATCCTGCCAGATCTCTCTCTCTCTCTCTCTCAGTCTCTCAGGTACAACGTCTTCTTTATTCTGACATCAAAAGCGTAATCAGAGTCGCATCCATACCAGTGTCAGTCTGCTTGTCAGAGGGAGATGAACTGGTGTAATATGAGCTATTATTTGCTCTTCTCTCCATTTATCTCTCTGCCTAGATCATAGCCTGCTCATATAGATCTCCTCTAAACAGACAACTACTTCATATGATCCGGCATGCTAACTCAGGCACGACACAAAGACAGGGCCGAAAGCCGTGCGGCTAATTTTAAACTTGGCAGCCTGGATAAAAGTATAGTTGCTGTTCCACGCTTCTTCACACTTTCACATCCGTAGGCTTATAGTGTGAAGTAACTCATGTCACAACAATATATTTGGTTTTCTCTTGCTATTTGCTTTTGTTACAGACTGAGGTACGGAAAATAACACTCGGTCTTTCACTAATTGGTTGTAAAAAGTGAAGTTATCCTCAAAGTTGTCCTCACATTCAAGCTGTCAATCAATCAAATGTATTATATTGTATAGACTGGAACAAACAAAAAAAAATCATATGTACATAGTAATATGACTACATACTATATACTATAACTATTCAGTACATCTTATCTCTCATCTATACAGCTCTGGAGCCTACAGTATGTCCTCCTGCCACCCCAAATATTATAATCATTATCATCTTATCTAGCTTAGCTACTCTGTTAGCTAGCTGACAGTTCGCTGAGTCATTAAATATATATCTTAACATATGTCACCAAATTATTAGTATTTTATTTTGAAACACCATATAAACCTGGCATAATGTCCTACAACAATGAAAACTGTTAGCAATCACTGGCTTATACAGACACTCAGCTAGCTAGCTAGCAAGCTTAATTTAAGCATTCTTCAGTGCCAGATTTATTTATAAATCATTTAGTTCTTAATATTTTATCAATCTAGCAAAATGAACAAAAACATTTAAACTATTTTCTTAATAAGTAATAAATAATGAATAAATAATAAATAAGCTAATGCAGCTACTCTGCTAGCTACAGTAGCTGCTAGCTAAGTTGCTAAATTCCTCAAAGGCAGATACAGTGGGATTTTAGTCACATTTGCTATCAATAAATCCTTGGTATAAACAATTTGTTGTTTTACTTTGTTCCTTTGGTATTTCAATACTGTTTAAACTTAGCAAAAAGTATATTAACATACACTAACTTATCACTAACACTAACTAATCTAGCTTCTCTGCTAGCTGGTGAGCTTTAAATCGTCTTAAAGATGCACAAACAGCACCACAGTCTCATTTTATGTCTCAGGGTTGTTGTTTTTTTTTATTTATTTATTATTTTTTTTACAGTAAAAACGCCTGATCCTATTAGGTTCATTAACATTAGTAGTTAATGTTACTACTTTGCTAGCTACCTACCTGGAATTGCCAGGATGTCGTCAACAGCAACTGAAACAAACCAATAATGTACTGTAGCTTCTCTGCTAACAAGCTGCTAGTTACCTAGCTTAAACAGGCACATTCAAGTGTGATTTTACTTTCATTTTTATATCATTAAATGCTTTCCTATTGTCTTGACTTTGAGTTTCACCATCTCTTAACATAGTGAACATGCTAGCTAACTGATACGTAATTAGCTTGGACATTTTACAGGATCTGAGATTTCGCTAGTGCTTGGATGCCAGTAAGATGGACAGTTTTCTCAGTACATCGGAGCCATGATCGGACTGTCTGTCTGTTTCTGACTCGAACTCCCCTTGTGTACATAGTATTTTTTGATAAAACAAACAAACAGACAAGGATTTCCGTCCATTTTTACATCAAAGTATGTGTGACATCCTGCCCCGCTTATGAATGCGCAAGGACTAATCACGGCTGCTGATCAGGTCGCTACTCTCTGGTCTGTAATTTCTTATTAAATGATGTGTTTGCAATTTTAATTCCACTTTGTGTTATTTATTACACCCTCATGCGGAGACACAGGAATATGATACCACAATCAAACATGTCTCACCATCGTGCTAATGAACAGGTTGAAAAGAGGTTTCCATGGAAACATTTTAATTGAATTTCGCTAAAGGCAGTAAAGGCATTGCCGACATCTACAGTATATACAGGACGAAAAACCCCTCATGTATGCAGCTTGGCTCTCAGAATGTTCCTAAAACTGTCGACTTAAAGAGCTGACTCATTCGAGAACTCATACACAAACACAAACTGTGACATTTGTCAGCTTGGGCCATATTTAGGCAGGTTAGCAGGATGCATAGTGTTCGCTTGGTCCCTCCAGGACCTGGATGGAAAATGCAATTATTTGTGTGGTAAGGCAGTTTCTCTGCACATTAAGTGGATTGTGTTCAACCTCTGATGCTGTGGACCCACAGACACACACACACACACACACACACACACACACACACACACACACACACACACACACACACAAACATGCACATCCAGCCTACAGGCTCGATGTGTCACTAGTACCCAACATCACACACACACACACACACACACACACACACACTTAAACACCTAACAATATCGCATGTCTCACCTTCATTGTTTCTTCACGTCAATATTTTACTCAATTCTAATTCAAAGACCGCAGCTGTTCTTACACTGACATTGTGTCTGTGTATGCCATTTATATAATTGTGACTGCAGGCTGGAGGGACAAAAGAAGATTGTCAAATCAGTTGGGAGGAATAAAAGAAGTTAAATATATATTTGAATGGTTTTACTGTTAATGTTTTATTACACACAATTTTCTTTTTATATATGTACTTTAGCATTTTTTTTTTTAATTCGTTCCTCCTCATTCCTTTTACAGCACCACTTCCTATAGATCGCTGGATGTCTAACATGCGAATGGCTCAGGATCTGTAAAGTATCTGTAAAGCCAATCAAATCACACATACACACACTCACATGCTTATGCCAATTAGCCTAATCTGCATGTTTTTTTGACCGTGGGAGGAAACTGTACCAAGCACGGGGAGAACATGCAAACTCCATGCACACAGACCCCCAGGTGGAAATCAAACCCTGAACCTAGAGGTACAAGGCGACAGTGCTAACCACTACGCCACCGTGTCGCCAACTAGTGGTTCGTCCATCAAATTCTAACATTAACAGTTACGGATAGGAGACTCTACACACAGCTACTTTCCCCTTTACAAAAAATAGCATGTGTTCAAAAACTTTTGACTCAAGGTGGATATTCATCTCTTTGACTAGTCTGTCAGCACAATTTTTCCATCTCAAATAGTTAAACAGATTTCAAGAATAATGCATTAGAAATGATTTACATTTCTATTACATTATAGCACTGGAGGTTCTGTAAAATATATTCCTGCTTCCCCGTTGAAAAAAAAAAAACGATGCAGCCAGAATGGCATTTATACCATTTTCTATCCTGAGTATATTTAATCAGCCAAAGCTTGCCTGGAATCATTTGTTTTGCGCCAGAGCTACAGGGATTTGTCACTGAAACAATATTTTAGTTGTCAGTCACCAAACATATGACTACCCCAGTGTCCTAAAGTGTTTTCTAGTTTAAATTTATGGTCTGTGTTCAAACGCTGCTGCATCAGCACTTCATTAAAAAAAAAAGAAGAAAAAAAAAGAAATTGTGCTTCACTGGTCCATAAAACTAATAAGTTACACATCAAATGCACCGCTTCTCCATCCAGCCGAAATTAAACCCGGTCTTTTATCTTTGCATCTCTTCGCTTCTCCAGCGATGACTGACTATAGGCTGCGCTGGAAAACCCAATAAACCTGCTTTCATAAACACGGAGGATTATGGAGTACGACGCCAGTATGATTGCCGCTGAACTCCTGTCTATAATCGAAATTAAAGGTCGTCTTTATCGAAGGCTCTGCTGATGAGGTGCCAGATGGCATGCCTCTAATCTGAAGGAGAAGTGAGCAACTCTTCCCCGAGGGCTGACATAAAGAAAAGTGTTCATAATTGCACTGGTGTGTTACACACTCTCGATAATTTACATTTAAACGACCTTACACTACTCACAAGGCACAATGAAGGTGATTCAGAGAGATGAAAGACAGAAAGAGAAAGAGAGAGACGTCATTTAGGTACCTCATCACCTTTTCACTTACAGCTCCTTCAGAATGACACATGAAACCGCAGCGAAGAACAAAATCTACCCACCAATTTTGACTCGAACATCGCAAAGGACAGAAGGCAGACTAGTGGTCCTGTACCTTGTGTGCTGGGTTTAAATGGCTCGTCTCTGTGCACTGACCCACCCAACCCAAAAAAGCCACAGTGTACGGTACTTAATTTTCAGCTAACATGGTCAACAATGAATAAAACTTGAGCGAATGACTGCACTGTGTGAGGTCACCTGCAAAATGCTAAACGCTCCCCAAAGGCTTTCATTCATTGTTTTAGACTGAAAATATGCTTTTAACCTTTTCACAAAAACGTTTCTAACAAGCACGGGAAAGAAAAAAAACAAAACATCTACAAATAACCAAAAGCACACAAAAACCTAGAGAAGAACCCATAATACTAATAATAATAACAGCGGTAATGTGCAATCCCTTTGAGTAAACAGATTACCCTTATTTATTAAATGTTTCCTATTAACCTTTTCCTCCTGCACCTCGACTTTACCTGAACTTTCAGAGCGAGTAAACCAAAATAATGCGTTTTCAATTAGACACCAGTTCAGCACCAGAGTTTCTAGTGGTCTCATTTTCATTCTATTGGTCTTTTGGCTGCTCTCATCAAGGGGTCGCCACAGGGGACCATTTGATCCGCACACAACTTGGCAAAGGTTTTACTGCCCTTCCTGATGCAACCTTTGCATTTTATCTAGACTTGGGACCGCCACTGCATCCAGAGGCTGGGGTTTGGGCTTTGGCTGGGAATCAAACCTGGGTCATCCGCATTGCAGGTGAGAAGCCTACCACTGAGCCACCAATGCCCTAGGCGTCTTGTTATAATACCTGATTAAAACAGATACCGACAGAAATGAATGGTACTGTACTAGTTTGCATAGCTAGAAAAAAACTAATCCTTGCTGGTTATACTGTAGACTGCCATAAAAAAGTATTTACCCTGATTTGTTTTGGTCACATTTCAATAATTTAGATCATCAAACAAATTTGAATATTACACAAAGTTAACCCGAGTAAATACGGTACAAAATGCAGTTTTTAAACAATGATTTCATCCATAAAAGTAAAAACCTGTCCAAACCTACCTGGTCCTATGGGCCCCTAAACCTAACAACTGGACAACAACTGCAATCGAGCGTTTGTGATAACTGGCAATCACCGGTAATTCACATCACTGTGGAGGAATTTTGGCCCACTCTTCTTTGCGGTATTGTTTAAATTCAGAATGAATACTTTTACTTTTTCACGGTGCTGTACATGAAATAGAAGAAAACATATGTACAGTATGAATTTTAAATAGGTCATACACCATGAGGAGGATGTACATCTGTTAAAGTTATGTATGAAGTAACATAACTATTCATATCTATGTTTATAACATGTACAATACTGTATTCATGGTTTTATATTAACAAAGTAAGTATAATCTGTGACCTGTACATTATTTAACAGAATATATATTATTAACAGAATATTTCTATTTACAGTATGATGCTTATTTGTTGTAAAATGTTGTGCTGATACTTTTAAATCTGAGGGCTTTTAAATCTTTTCAAACTCTTTGGGCAATTTAAACCACAGCAAAAAGACTATTTCTGACTTGTGAGTGCTGTATTATTGCGTATATGATACATCGTATAAATGCATCTACAGTACAAGGTTTTATACACAGCCTGGTCAAAATAAAATAATAAAAGTTGCTTTTTCAGAAGCAGCTGCATCGAGGAAACAACTAAGGAGACTGCAATTATTGCATCAGAAAAGTATTAACAAATGGTAAAAGTGGTAAAAAATATAGTCAGTAGAAATTAGAGCTATTTTTAACAGTGCAAGTAGGAGAATCTCCATACTCACACAATGTGATATGGAAAACTAAATGGCTGTGTGTCCATAAGAAAGCCAATTGTTGGTGAGACTAATCAGAAAAAAAAAGACCTTAATTTGCTAAAAAAAAAAAACCATAAAGAAAGAAATGGACTTTGGAGCGCTGGAAAAGTGATGAGTCCAGATTGATCCTGTTCCAGAGTGATGGGAAGAAGGGAAGCACATGGAGCGATGCACCCATCATGCATAGTGTCCAGTGTACAAGCCTCAGGAGACAGACAGTGTTATGATCTGGGGTTGTTTCAGTTGCTCAAGTCTAGGTTATGTGGCAATAAAATGAAGTCAGCTGACGACCTGAATGTACTGAATGACCAGGTTATCACATCTATGGAGCTTTTTCCCCTTGATGGCAATCCAGGACACCACATCGTGTGCTGTGCTCAATGTACACAAATGTGGAATGAAATTTGTGTTTTTTTTACACTGAGCCCAGATAGGAAATATGATATTTAAAATAAATTAAATATATATTAAATGTATGCCTAAAAACTAAAAACAGACAAAAAGTTATAAATGTATTATATACATTTGTTTTAAATTTTTATACAGTCAAGATGACTTTACATTACTGGTGATGCTACAATGTCCAATCAATGGCCTGCACTGCCTGTTTTAAGGCCTGCCCACATGCTCCAGAAAGGACAACTGAATTCAGTTATAGAAATAAAAACCACACGCTAGGTTACCATAGGGTACTACTGTACTGTTTGAGGCTGTCTGGTTGAAATACGCTAATAGAGGACAAACGTTAATCCACCCCACAGATATACATTCATATAAAATGAACCGCAGTGTGTTCAGTGTCTAGGGCGGTTATGGTTTTGTGCTCCTGCTGTGTGGGGACTGTGGAAATCAGCAGGGCCTTGACACACACTGCCAGCCCAACTCTGCACTACCAATCCGGCTAATGACACGCACAACTTGCTCGCTCCACTGCTCCCTACTGCCAGTGTCCTCTTATCGACCTACTGGTGTATGTTTCCCTCTCTCTCTCTCTCTCTCTCTCTCACACACACCTCTTTACTCTTCTCCGAACTCGGCTATGGGGGTCGTAGCCGCAGGGGGGCATCAATGGAGTGTCCATGTTTTTCTCTTCAGTTTTCCCCAAGGAAAGATGCTGGATATATGTGTATGTGTGTGTGAAATTAGTTAGAAAGAGAGTTACTATGTGGAAAAAGAGAGGATAAAAGACATATCAAGGATTGAGAAACGCTCCTTTAGGCAGTCAGAAAATCCATGGGATCATTTATCACTCAGCGCCATTGACAACTAAGGCCAAGCACCAGAGGCGGAAATTCTGATTCTGCTTAAAATTCTTTCGGATATTTTACACCAATAGTAACAATTCAACAGCATAACACACACATATACTTCAATACTGTACGTACTGTAAAACTAACTTTTAAACAAAGAAAAAAAGTAATATATATATATATATTATTTACACATTGAATATCAACTTCCATACTGAATCAACGGAAACATACACTACGTATATGCGCAAAACGTATTTGGCCAAACCTGTTAATTATTAAATTCCGGTGTTTCAATCAATCAGGCCCAGTGAAGGGCAATCTTAATGCTTCAGCATACCAAGACATCTTGGACAATGCTCTGCTTCCAACTTTAGGGGGCAACGGTTTGGGGAAGTCCCTTTTCTAGTCCAACATGACTGTGCTCCAGTGCACAAAGCAAGGACTATAAAGACATGGTTTAATGAGTTCGGTGTGGAAGAACTTGAATGGCCCTAACACAGAGCCCTGACCTTAACCCCATTGAGCACCTTTGGGATAAACAAATGATTGCGAGTCAGGCCTTCTCATCCAACATCATAAATGCTCTACACAATAAATGGGCAGGAATTCCCACAAAAACACTACAAAATCTTCCGAGCAGCCTTCTGAGAAGAGTGGAAGCTGCTAAAGCTGCAAAACGGGGACCGACTTCATATTGAAGTGTATGTATTTGAAAACAATGTCATTGCAGGTTTGACCAAATACTTTTGTATGGGAGTATTTCCCATAAATATAAAGTTAATCAATCCACATTTAAATATTTCATTAGTTGACACTGATTTGTCATGATTTTTTATTTGATCTAGACATCTTACAAACGACTAATAATGCTGACGGTCCACCTCAGTCAAAAATCTTACCTTTCCTCCCAAGTCATTTGTTTCTTTAAAGAAATTAACATAATTTAACCCAACACCATTAATTACATTAAAAACTAAATTAGGGCTTTTCTGGACTCTGAAAAAAAACCTGAAAAACACCTGCCTAGCCAGGAATGTCCAACAGTGCCTTCACTTCCTACAGAGAGCCAAACCCCCTCCTCCCATCCTCACAGCCCTGTATAGCTGAACAATAGGAGGCATCCTGATCATAGCCGACTCATAGTGTGGTACAGTGTGGAAGTGTGACTGGATTGTGAGATCATCAGAGACTTTATCTTCTCACTATTGACAGTTATATAACGAGCAAAGCCTCCAGCATTGTAAATGACTCTCACATGACATCTCATGGACTCTTCGCTCTTTTGCCAGAAAGTACAGGAGCCTCCACTACAATTTCTCCCATGAGACAGTTGGATTACTCAACACCCTGTTGACCCTCAACGCTCACCTGGGCTAGTTAAACACCTCTCAGTGACTCAATACCACTGCATTCAGGCGCTTTATGGAACACTAATCCAATTTGCTGCTATCCTTCCAACCGGGTTTTACACTGTACGGCCCATGTGTATCTTTTGTCCTTTGTATTATTGTTCTGTTCCTTGTAGTTATAACATCTCACTGTTGTGTATTTACTCTTTGTGTAGCCTGGTGTACTGTTAAGGCTGATTTATGCTTCAGCATCAAGTCTACACCGTAGGTCTTGTGTAGCTGTGTACCCTATACCTGGTGCTGCCTTGCTAGAAATTTAACTCCACGTTGTGGCAATGCAGACCGCACCATCTGTGATTGGTGCAGCTGGTAGCATCGTATTTCTGGCTTCTTCTTCTACGCTTATGTTTTGGAATTGAGTTGAGCGGCATATTGACCACATCCTCGGATTTACATTACATTGTGGCATTTGGCAGACGCCCTAATCCAGAGTAACGTACATTTTTTATCTTCACAGCTAAGCATTTGATGGTTAAGGGTCTTACTCAAGGGTCCAATAGTGGCAGGGTTCGAACCTGAGACCTTCTGATCACTTAACCACTACCTCGGATGCCTCCTGTCGTTTCTGTGTTGCAGTAATTTCAATAAAAGTAGTTGTTGTTCTAAATCTATTAGGTCCAAATCCAACAAGAAGTGCTTGGTTTCATTTATCATTGTTCATAGTACACCAAAGAAACCCATCTGCCAACTAACTGCTTAGATTTGATGCAGAAGCATAAATCAGGCTTTATGGGCAGCGATGGCTCAGAGGGTTAAAGTTCTGGGTTACTGATCAGAAGGTCAGCAGGTCAAGCCCCAGCTCCGCCAAGCTGCCACTGTTGGGCCCTTGATCATGGCCTTTAAACCTGTCCACTCCAGGGGTGCTGTATCATGACCCTGCACTCTAACCCCAGCTCCCCAAGCTGGGATGTGTGAAGAAAGAATTTCACTATGTGGTAATGCATATGTGACAAATAAAGGCTTAACTTCATGGGATGCATCATGTCTTGGAAAAATGAAATTTCCATAATTCATTGTGATTAAGATATATATATTGATAAAAAAATAAAAAAAAACATTTGACTGTGTGTGAGTCAAGAGGCTGTCAGACCGCTAACCGCAAAATATAGCCTGGAGAATTTCACCATTCTGCTGCTCTTATCGTCCTTAATTACCAAATATGGATACCTGATAGCTGAACCACTCTGTCAGAAAGGAAGAGAGAGAGAGACAAAGACTGAGACAGATAGACTGAGTCAGTAAGAGATGAGAGGAGAAAATTGGTACATGGGTAAATCACAGTAAAGCGCATTAGCGTGTCTAAACCGTGACATTAAACCCAGACTACCTGATGTGAGGAGAGTTTCTACTTTTCCTCTTTCAGTAATGAAAACCACAATGACACCTACAGTATACTGTATAATAGGTTTAATGTGTTGCTTTTCTTTCTAAAAAAAAAAGAAAAGAATATGAGCATCAAAACTAATCCTACATTTAATAGATCCGGAGCGCCCGGAGGAAACCCACCAGGCACGAGGAAAACATGCAAACTCCACGCACACAGACACAAGGCGGGAATCGAACCCTCAACAGTGGGGATGCGAGGCCACAGTGCTACTGTACCATTACAGTATGTCACAGTGCTGCCTGATATATTTTACATAAGGGGAAATTATACCCTTAATTTAAATATGGTTACGTAGGAATCATTTTATTTAGTATATATATAGTTGACTATATAATACTAATATACTATAATACTATAATGACTTTTGAATGCATTCATAACCTGTTATAATGCTTTTATAATGTGCTATGACTGACACAGTCTACAAAAATAGCTGAAAAGTATAAGCGTAACAATGACCTTCATCAGAAACGTTACCAGTGTTGGAGTCTCGGTGTTCAAGAAGGTTTTCCACTGGCTTCTGTGTATCGTTGTGTTCAATAAATAGCTTCTGAATTTATTTACAATTTCCCTATAGAGGACATCCCAAGATGTTTGTAGCAAACACAACGCAGATGACTGAGCTCTCTAACTGGGCTAATAGGCTAATTGCTGTAGGACAAGATCACTTATGAAATTAATTGCCCTGGCTGCATTTATCCCCATCAAACAAAGCATTCTGTCAATCTTCTAACACTACGCTTTGGTGGGGGTGACCATGGCCCAGTTTCGAATAAATAGTTTGATAAATATCGTAATATATTTAGCGTTTTGATCTGTTGAGGATTTTTAGACTTTTCGTGAAGTCTTTCTCTCAATATCTAACTTTCTTTCTGCTTGACTTCAGCTGATGCAAATGTTATCTAAAAATAATAATAATAATACTTTTATTTGCATAGCTATGGCTACTTAATTGGGTTTTTTCCCCTTCACAGACGCTGCTAAACAGGAAACCATTAACAATTAATTAACCAAAGTACAATCGAGGAACCTTGTGGAAACTCAACTCAAGTTCGAGATAGAGCTGTTACAGAGCACTCAAAACAATTCGGCTCTATTTATGTCACAAAGAAACTTTTACAGATAAATAAAAAATATAAAATTCCAGATGTACCTTTTAATACATATGGAACGAATCAGAGCATACCACAGCAGGAAAAAATCAAGAAAAACGTCTCCGTGTCCAGATGCTAGTTTTCTGACTTTCAGTCTGTGTGAGTGATGCTAAGATTCTACAGGATGACTCCATCCAAGATAATCCCAATGTTACCAACTTACTGCTTTAAATTACTGTTAACTATTAAAAGCCAGATTTAAGACATGGTGCCATGAATTGGGTGAGTTGAAGAGGTCCTCAAAGGTATAGTCTGATACGGTCACCGGTGCTGGATTTAGTGCCACTACAACATTTCAGTAATTGGCATCCATTTTTATCTCATCATACGTCTGAGCAGTTAAGGGCCTTGCTCAAGTGCTCAACAGGGGGTGGTGGGGTTTGAACCTGGGACCTAAAAGGGACCTAAACCAGGACAGCTAAAAATACCACGTGGCAGGGGCAAAACGTCAACGTAATATACTAACAGACAAAAAAAAATCCTAATTAGCTCATGATTTCACAAATGCTTATATTATATTGTTCATGAGATCGTGGAAGATGAACAGAGAACATCATCATTCTCTTTAATTGCATCATTCTCATCATTCTGCTGCAGGTATAATCAGTCACAAAGAACGAACGCTATCACTAAAATAATCGTAAAATATTATTCAAATTACGCAGCATAAAACAAGCCTTCTTATGATCTAGGACTTGTAAACTGCTCTGCTCCAAATAAACTATTCATAAATTCCATAAATTTTAATACTTATATTGTTTTTGCACCTCATGACCTCAGGCGTAACTGAGAAAACCGAGCAGCTTTTAATTTTCCACAAGTCCCAGCTACCACCTATCACGTCCATTAGTAAACAAAACCATCAACTCTAAAATGCTTCCAGGTCCTGCTGGCTTTGTTTTGTTTTTATATGTGCTGTTTAAAACTGGTGCCATGGACGGGCATGAGTTTATATGAATTCTGTTTTATAAAGCACATAATAATGAGTGATAATGTTTAATATACACCTGGGTAAACTGCTAAGATACAGTTAGAGTTACAGGTGGAAGACTATAAGTGCAGATTGTGTAATGCATTATATGTGTTCTTAGAGCATTGTTAAGAAAAGGATATTACAGTAGGTCAGAATTTGGCATGAACAACATGAAAGCATGGATCCATCTTGCTTTGTATCAACAGTTCAGGCTAATGGTGGTGTAATGGTGTGGGGGAAATTTTCTTGTGCCCCTTATTACCAATTGAGCATCAACAAACATTCACATAGAGAAGCTATTTTCTATGCTTTATAACATGTTGGAATTGCACTATAACGCATCATGAGCACAAGATACTGAACATTATAAGCAATAATTCATAGTATATTACATAACGTACTGTATAAAGGGATACACGATGATAGTGGAAAACTAAATGCACGCATTATAATGCATAACAACTATAGTGGCTACAATGTTGTCAGTAATATGAGTTATGACATCTGACATTGTCATATTACAAGTCATTTACTCACGGACTGTAAATATGTACTTATGGATGCTTATGATCTTTTTACATAGATATACAGTATGCTAAGCATTATAAATTATTATCTACACTGCTACATTTAATAACAGGTTATAAATGCATTTTTTAATGCATTGTGAATATAAGACTTTTAGGAAGGGCTGCCTATTTTGTTTAGGATTTTTTGAATATTATTTGGTAGCAGTGTCATAAGAAATATATTCTGTTTTAAGTAACATATATTGAAAAGACAAAGTATTACATATTAAGAAACGTATTATGTGTGTTATAATGCATTGTAACGTTTGTGTCTAGGTTATGATGCAACAACATAGCAAATTGTTAATGACTGTATAATTATGAATATTTACATTATATTATAAGTATTATACAGCATATATGATACTCTATAACATGTTGGAAAAGCAGTTATAGTTATAATGCATTATAATAATAATAATTATTATTATTAATTTATGATTAATAATAATAATAATAATTTAGACTTGTATTAAATTCCAAGAAACTATTGTTGTGGGGTAAAATTCATTAATTTTTCATAATCATCTATTACTATAATGTGCTGTGGCATCTGACATTATTAAGTCACATGCACATAGATTGTATATGGCGCGTTATAAAGCATTACGGATGGTGTGTTATATTATATGAGAGAGCTGTTACATACCATTACATGTGCATTAATGCGCTAGCAGTGTTCTCTCAGACAGGCCAACCTGAAAACCAGTCTGGTTACTCCGGCCTTATGTAGTGTTTTCTTGTTTCTCTCCAAGTGGTACTAAGGGCCATCCATAGTGACAGGCATAAGTGTGTCTTTTGTGAGTAAGTGCTTTTTATTCTGTTGTGTGAATATAGCGTACTATGGCTCGTAATGGCTTACAGGCTTTAGTGGTGCTGGAGAAATCACCGCAGTGGCCGATCTACTCCATCCATTACGTACATTACACACAGACTGTTCCATTTGAAGCATTTTTAGTGAGCAAATTGCATGTGTGTATTTGTCCGCGTGTGTGCACAGTCGTGTGTGTGTGTGTGTGTGTTTGTGCAAAAGGGAAAGTTTGTAAAGTCTAATGCACCCACTCCATCCTCTCTCTTGCTCGTCATAATTTACATTAAAACACACACACACACACACACACACACACACACACACACTGAAACTTTCTCTCTCTCTCTCTCTCTCTGCAGCATCCCCTCCTCCGCCATGGAAGTCTAATTACTGCAAATGATCCCACCTCTTGTTCGAAATTTCTGCCAGTACTTATTTGTGAGTCTGTGTGTGTGTGTGTGTGTGTGTGTGTTGTGTGTGAGTCAGTGATTGGTACATTCAGAACGCTCCGCTCTGGGATAATTTTATCCTGCTGCTTTCACACAACTCTCTCTCGTCTGCACAGGACCCGAAACAGTGTGCGGTATGTTACCGAGACGATGTCTTTAGACAGAAGCGCAGTAAAAAATAGCATATAAATAAATAAATAAATAAAAATCAGAAAGAGAAATGACTTACCTGGGTCTCTGACATCACGTACAGGAATTGCTGATCAGCCGAGAAAGCCATGTCACGCAGGATCGGCCCGTTCTCCACCACCTGCATCGTTTCATACTGAAGCGCACCGTGGGATGGTCCGTCCACCCGGATCTGATCGAGAAAGACAGCGAGAGACAGAGAGAGAGACAGAGAGAGAGAGAGATGCTGTTACTAAATCTGGAAATGAAGAAACTTCAAGGTGATCGGGCAGCTTGTTAGAAAGCAATACCGGGTGTTATGTTCTAGCATGTGTTAATTCAGCACAAAAAAAAAAAAAAGTCACATTGCCTTCACGCAGCCTGCCGTGACGATGCCGTTCTCACTTTTTCTGACATTCGAGCATCTGGTTTTAATTCTGAACCACCTGCCAGGCAAAAGAACAAACAGACACTGACAGCAATGCTTATGCTAATATCTCCGAAAGCGTAGTAGGGGGAAACTGGAGTGACCCTGCAGCCAAGGACTCTCCAGTGACAATGTCGTGTCTGGCCAAGGGGTCGCACTCTGGAACAACACACAAATGGCTCGGAGGGATCTCAGGAGGCCCTGCGCCCTGACCCCGCCATTCCTTTCCCTAACTGAAGACAAGACTTTTTATAGAGCGACACAACAGCCAGTCTTCTAGAAAACAGTCAGGAGTGACTAACACACACTCTGATCATCGGTCTTGTTTCGCTTCCAAAAGAAAACTCAGCCAAAAGCAAGCCTTTATTTCAAAATGATGCAACCGACAAGACATTTATTGCTACAGTAGGTAGGGTTTTTTTTCTTTCTTTTAGTAAAGGGACTATAAAAGTAAGAAGCAAAACACTTGGGGGTTGTGATGTTCAAAACAAAAAAATCAACTTTTAATGCAATATAAAATCAATGATCCCTCAAACTGAAACCCCCGTAAAGTTACAGCCGTACCCCGGACTTTTTAAAAAGTTCTGACACTGGAGACTCATCACCATATCGATGATTACATGTTACTTAAAGTGTGATGGAAACATGTCATCTTCATTCCACTTGTCTCTGACATTCGCTGCCAAATGTCTCTTCTCCTACTGTTTACTGTATTTATTTCCTTTCATCACCTTCTCCTCACTGTTTCGTGAAAAACTCAATACGTACTTGGCATTTTTAATCTTATTATAGCTGCACTGCTCTTAAAACATAACGCTGATGTGTAAAGCTGTAAAATGCAAAAGGTTCAAACTTTTTAATCTTTAAATAAGACTTAAAGTAAACATGTGTTGATTAGTTGAAATCATGAGACACCTTTAGTGAATAAATTACCAGTACATACAGTACAGTATGAATAGCGATGCATGGTTCTTGGCCTGATACTGATCACTGTTCATTTGCGTTCCTTGTATTTTCTCCTCAAGGTTTATTAGTACAGTATATGTTGACTATCGAACTTGAAACACTGTCTTCTAACAGGAAGAAGCGCAATACCCGACAGTTCCCATATGAGCAACGTTACGGTTGGGTCCTCATATAAAGGCGGTAATCAAAATTGACAAATTGTCAAGCAGAAGAGGGGGTGCAAACTTTTGCACAACAATTATACAGTACAGTATATATAATGACACAGCGAAACCAAAAAAAATCCTGTACAAACATGAGTTGCCTATTTATGAGCAATGGAGGAAATAAAATGTTTCCATTTGTATGTGTGTGTGTGTTTTTTTAGCTCACCTTCTTAACCTAGCTTAACAGAAACAGCGCTTCCTTTGTGTCTATCTCAGGAAACAAAACAAATGCATGACCTGATCTCATGTCTCGGTACAACCTAATTGGCAGCCGATCATCTCTAAAACTATTGTTTTTTAAATTCTTTTTGTCTATTTTTTCCTTCCAAAAGGTTTAACCTCTATCCTTTTCTTTGCTTCTGCTTAGCAAGACGTGCATAACATGGTTATGGCTAAGAGACGATACAGTAGATGCCAGATAAAAAAAAGGAGAAGAAATGGAAACAAGTAAGAGAAAAGAAAAAAAGGTTTCTCATCCAGGATCAGACAACGCTGCGTGTTCATGTTTTAATTGAGCTGTTATTCAATAAGGCTGACTGGTGTTATGGCTGATTGGCGTTATGGCTGATTGGCGTTATGGCTGATTGGCGTTATGGCTGATTGGCGTTATGGCTGGTCACCGGCCACCTGTTGGTTGTATAAAATAAGGACAGAAAGGACCATTTGTAATGCATGCTTTATGGAGACACTGAGCAGGAAACATGCTCATTAGTGTACAAAGACAGAGGTTTTTATTTTTTTTTACTCTTTAAAGGTATCATATTATACTTATTTCTAACAAGTCAATATAAGTCTTAAAATGTGTCCATAGTGCATTCTGGTATCCCTGAAATTCTTTTGGATTTATGCATTTTTACATGCGAAATAAATAATGGCCATTTGTGGATAAAAGTGCATTTTTCTAGCCAATCAGAATGCAGGACTTCCCTAATAACACTACCCAGGAGATGAGTCAGAGGAGGGCTACTACTGTATGTAAATTCGTAATGCCCAATCATGTGTTTTTTTCTTCTTGCCTGCAATGATGTAATACCAGGTGGAAAAAAAAAATTGGACAAAAATCTAAAAAGGAAAAAAGAAAGGCATATTTTTTCTCATATTTTGTCTGCGTATACACACACTGGAGACCAACATGAACGTCGAGAAATGATAAAAAAAAAAGTTTTTTAAAAAGGTCAAGAGGCACTCTTTAGGGGTCTGTGTATCCCCAGGGGTTTGATATACTGTATATACTATATAAGGTGTCTGCCAAACGCCATAAATATAAATTGTAGAATAGAAAAGCATTTTTCTAACTTTTTACTTTGTACATTATAACCTCTTATTCCTTCACACTAAACCATCTCTTCAGTGTGAAGGAATTCCAGATGTTTTAAACAACTTAATATTTAGACGGAATGCCAAGCAATACTATTAAATCATTGATAAAGATAATAATCACATGACACGAATACACTGTTCAATAAGGAAGAAAATGGGGTGGACGTTTAAAGGAAAATAATCAACAATGGGGTGGTGTGACGGACCAAAATTGGTATGAACTATCAAAATTGAGAATTTAACAGCACTGTCATACTGTATCAATAGTATATACACCCGGTACTGGTTTCAGTCCAGTTCCTGTACCTGCATGCCAATCACAGATAATGTGCATACAGAATTATTTAGTTGTTAAACAACAGCCATCTTTTTTTTTTTTTTTTTTTTAACTTCATTTCATTTCAATATCAATAAAGTGGATTATAGCATCTAAATCCTGATTGGATTACATCGCTAATCTCCACTATCACATTATGACTACAATTAAATCCCAAGCAGAACCGTGATTCTGAGACAATCTTAATCATCTCCGTAGAGATGTCACGCTGATGTTAAAATGGCACATTTTTGGTGAGGCTCGCTGAATAGAATGGCAGAAGATGATCAGTAAAAATAAATAAATGGATAAATAAAGGGAAAATAAATGAACCATCTGTTGCATGTCAGTAGTTGAAAATATTTGTACCGAACTGTATCTCTAAATTGTTTTTGCTTGTTGATAGTGTGAGATTTTATATATTGTCCTTAAATATTAAATACTGTCCTTTCTCACTTACTTGTTCTTGAAAGTCGTTAGCAATCGCTCCGTTTGCAGGAGAGATTAAGACTGGTGAACTAATAACTGGTCGAGACTACAGGATGAACAGGTGCACTGATATGTTGTGACATGCGTGTCCGTAGAGCTTGTACTCGCCTGTCGTATGTACTTATTCACCGGGTTTCTGTTTTATCTGAAAGCCTGCCTAATAGCGGGGGAAATATGTCAGATGAAAAATACAGTGCACACAGTGTGCCCATTTAAAGAAACTAAGATTCCAGTTGAAAAAAAAAAAAAAACCCTCATAATCACTGCATGCTGTGAAAGCACTTTTTTCATTAAATAGGCCTTAAAACACTTGGGAAAATAATCATTGATGGGATGGTATGGTGTTTGGCTCAAACCAGGATTATCAGTACTACTATAAAGTGTGCTATAACAGCATTCCCAGAGGGAGCTGCGTTATTCCTTTTATTCCCCAAATTTCCCAAGAATTATAGCGATGTTAGCCAGTTTAATGTGATTCACTAAAATCACATCAATTAATCAACGAAGGCAAAACTCATTCATAAGAAAGGATTTCCGTACTAGTGTTTATGAGCTTAGCCTAGTCCACTTGTGTTTTAGCATTATAACAGCATGTGTGAGCTGAGCTGGCGCCTGACTCAGCTGACAGCAGGCAGAAATCGAGGTGGTGAGGGAAGCCATTCCGGTGCGATAACCACGAGGACTTCACAGTTTCCTCTTGCTGGGAAGACACTGCTTAGCCGCCATGGAAACTGCCACTTCCTCTGGCACAGAACAGCCTCCATCTGATCCCTGGTCTAATGGCGAGCGGCTCAAAATAGGTCAGGGGCAAAACAAGCATTTTAGACGTGTAGATCAGGAAGGAGACCATGTGGTCAATGATGAACAGGATTTTATTATAAGAGCACAGAAGGAGGTGTGAATGGTGTTTAAAGGATTAGTTTGGCTCACCTTAAGATTCAAAGTTACATCCAACTCAAAATCCTGCATTTCAGGATGTAAATGCATCATCACCACTACTTCACCACCTGATGTTGCAGAGAATTCTGAACAAGCAAGACCGACACATTTCACTTTTATCGCTGCAGCTTTTCTGCTGCGTAACCTTAAAAATATTCCGAGGCCTGACCCCAGTTTACAGCCAGAGGTTACAGCCCTCTTGCCGCTGCCAATTAAATTTCCCAACAGCACTTAGGCGAGGCCTCCGACCACAAACTGAGCCGGTTCAAAAGAAAATCGCAGCATTGTAATCCCCACTCGAAAGAAATCCATGATGCTGCATTTCCTGGAACTTTCCACTGGCGACAGGCGGCCTTTCAAGTGTGCGCTTTCGTATTCACCAGCCTGCCGTGGTCATTGATTTTGGATTATCTGTGTAAGCACCAATCTCAGGAGAACGCCTCATTTTTCCATCGTCAGGCACAAGAAAGCCTTAACTAAAGCCTGCAGTCAGCTAAAACAGCGTAGCCAGAGCGACTGAAGGGTGGAAGGGGAAGAAAACTAATGAGAGATAAAGACAAGAGCGAGGAGAAGCAGGTGTTTTGAAGCTGCGGAATGAAGATACAGGAATTTCATCCTGTAAATAAATAAATAAATAAAATAATTTTAAAAAACTAACCCAACTTTTAAATCACATGATGACAACCCTAGATTTAAATTCTACAAATTATTATTATTATTATTATTATTATTATTAAGTGTTTTGTGACTATTACTGTAGATATCTTAGTTTTAAAATGGTAAAATTTTATTTGATTTTATTTTTTTTTAACATTTTTAAATAGTCTTCAATTATTAGACCATTTTTAGCCCAATTATTTGAAAATTTGTAAATGGGTAAATTTTTATTGTTTTTAGTTTTTTGTCTATTAGGTAAATTTTAACTCCCCTCCATGCACATATTATTGGCTTGTTTGTTTATTTATTTATGTAAACAGACATGTCCAAATAGATTTTTAAAAACAACACCTAGTAAACTTTTATTTGTCTAATCATTAATAACATTTTAATTCCATATTACCATTAAACTTTTAGGTTAACAATTTTTTTCATCGTTAAATTGTCAAAATATGGATCAAATGGTATGTTGCTTAAAAAAAAAAAAATGTACCCTTAAATTATTTTTATTTATTTATTTATTTATTTATTTATTTTATCTAAGGGAAATTTGACCTCAGAAGCTAAGATAAGAACATTAAAAAATAAAAAAATAAAAAATAATAAACCATGAAAAAATGGCCTTTAAATTATTTTGACTTAAAAGTAAAATAGTGTATATAAAATTAAAATTAAAAGATTTATTTAAAGTCAATTTACAATGGTTTTAATTTTAAATCTTTTTTTAATTTTTTTTTTTTTTTTTTTACAGATTTTTATCTCAGCTTCTGAGGTAAGATTTCTCTGAGGTAAAACTATATATGGGCTCGAATGATATGATTTGAAGTGGTATTTAAAAAACATTCACATGACCTTGATTTGACCTTTAAATGAACATGATTACACTTCTTCAACTCATCACTACCCACGGGTGCTTCACAAGCCAAACCGACCTCTATGTGACCGACAGCACTATAAATAGTCATTATCCATTAGGTTATGTTCTTTGTAGTGCACTGCATAGTGATTAAGGAGTCGACATCGTGTTATCGTCATGTCTTTTGTGTAGTGACAATGCTATTAACACACTGAAGTAGGTTTAGCTCTATCGCCGATTCACTTCTTGCCAAAAGACAGCTTCACTTTATTTGCCAGAACTTCCTAAAGCTCTCGTTTCTCATGTTATCGACTCAAGGTATTACTTTAAGCCCGAGAGCTGAAAGACAATCCAGGTTTTTTTTTTTTTTTTTTCTTTTCTAGAAACTTCCCAGACAAGCTAAAGTTCCTCCTAGAGTCTCTGTCCCGCTCCTGTATGATTAGTGTAAGCCTGTCAAGCAAAGTGCAAACAGCGCCTTTTTGACTTTTTTTCCCAGCGAATGCACGTTTGATTTGTGCTGCGTATCTGGAAATATAGGTCCAGCTGAAACAAGCTGACAGCACTGCAGTTGCAATAAATAGACAGACAGCACACACCATTCCTTACACTCGCTTTTTCCCTCTCGTACAACTGCTCCCTGTGGAGGAAGAACACACGCTTACACGCTTCGGTTCAGAAGATTGAGGAGAGAGAATATATCTACGTCTGCAGCAACATAGACAATTTTACATTTTATAATTACTGAGTTGCGCAGGTCAGCAGCTGATGATGGGGTTTTTTTTCTCGTGAAAATGCCAACACTAAGTGCCAGTTAGCATTATGCTAATGAGCCCTTGCAGGCTTCCATATTTTGCACTTGTGTTAGCATTTAGACAAACTGCCTCTTAGAATTCTTTAGTAACGCGGTTAAGGCTAAGGCGCATTTAGCGACATTGGGTAGAT
Source organism: Clarias pachynema (assembly GCA_030014365.1). Lineage (NCBI taxonomy): Eukaryota > Metazoa > Chordata > Actinopteri > Siluriformes > Clariidae > Clarias > Clarias pachynema. The sequence goes on along the minus strand of JAQMYL010000004.1, from coordinate 4,578,845 downwards.
TAGTAAATTCATAGCTGCTGTTATACAATTTTAAAGCTGTTTACGTAATAGTTGGCGAGTTAGTTTAATGTTTAACTTCTGTTGTACTTTAAACTTAGTTGAAACCCTGACTCGCTATTCTGCATTGTTGTCGCTGAAGCTTTGTGTTTTAGCTAACAGTATACCCCAGTCTGTTAGCTCGCTAACCGTGGCTTTGGTATTCCTCCCCCTAGACTTGTTTTCACTGTGGTACAGGTTGTAACCAGCCTTAACTAGCATGTTTTTTTTAAGGTATTTCCAGTCAAGTGTCCATAAAAGTATCTATTTACATTGAACAGCCATAACATTATGACCACCCGCCTAATATTGAGTAGGTCCCCCCCCCCCTTTGCCATCATAACAGTGACAGTCCTGACACGTTTCTATCACTACCAGCATTAACCTTTTTATCAATTCGATCTGTTCTGACATCTTTGTATTGGACCTTTTCCTCAATTTGATCTTCTATTGGATCGGACTATCTGGCCCAGCCTTCGCCCCCCCATGTGCATCAGTGAGCCTGGAGTCACTCAAATCCTTAAGCTCGCCCATTTTTTCTGCTTCCAACACAACAACTTCAGGAAAATTGGTTCACTTGCTGCCTAATACTGTACTGTATATCCCACCCACTTCTAGGTGCGTACTGTAAGAATGGGCCAAATTGTGATGGCAAGACAGCTGGGTCAGAGCAATTCCAAAACTGCAGCTCTGGTCAGGTGGTCATACCAAAATTGATCCAAGAAAGGAAAACCGGTGAACTGGCAACATGGTCATGGGTGGCCAAGGCTCACTGGTGCACATGGGGTGTGAAGGCTGGCTCGTGTAGTCCGATCCTATAGAAGCGCTACTGTAGCTCAAATTGAGAAAAGGTTAATGCTGCTGAGAAATACATACTGTAGGTGTCAGAGCATACAGTGCATCACTGTTTTGGAAGTAAAGGGTGGACCTACTCACGATTACGTAATGTTATGGCTGATCAGTGTTATATACATGTTGTGTATTTTGCACCAGTGTGCATCTTATTCATCAGTGTTACCTATTTTTCTTTGTTTTATTTACTTATTTATCTCTGTGTTTTAGGAAAGCTAGGAAGCTAATTAGCTAGATGATGTGTGATGGCTAGCAAGCTAATATCAGATGGTTGGTTGTTTAACAGTATAGTATGTTTAGTGTGTAATTGATGTACTGTAAACTTCAACGCACTTGCGTAAGTTGTACTGGATTAGAGCGCCTGCCAAATGAAATCGTGCTAGCTAAGTTTATAACAATGTTAATACGTATGCATCTGTCATTTAAACGTACAACTAGTACTAAACAATATTTGCAGATATACAGGAAAGAATATGCAGGTCAACGGAAGTAATTGAAGGCTGGGAAGTATCTCAGTGTCAGTCGATAGTGCGATAAATGCTGCTTTTTCATTTCACTCGGCGAGCATCGATATGTAGCTGGAGGCCACTGCTTTTTCCACCAGTCTCACATGAGCTGACACTAATCTACAGCATTAGGGATGCTCCAATCCTTAAAAAGCTGCTGTGTGCGCCACAGCTTACTGCAAAGCATTATCCATTAAGCATTCAAAATTAATGTCAATGAACAATATAAGATTTTGGAGTCATTGTCCAGGTTCTAGCTGCAACGTATTGAGTTTGATCTCATTGCTGGAAGCGTATTGATCTCCTCAGTGAAACACTGAAACACTAAGACAGACCACTTTTTGATTTTTTTTTTTTTTTTGATGGAAGAAAAATGATCCATTACATGTGAGGAGTAAAAGCGATTTGCATAAGCAACTCTGCCTGCAAATACCATGTGCTATTTGGGCTGCTAATGAGCAAGAAGGGAAAATTAGCCTGTTCTCTAGCGAGCATGTAGCACCCAGTAAGCAGCCATGTTGACGAGAGCGGGAGGCTTTGTTTTGGTTGCTGGGTTGGAGATTGGAGTTGTTGAAACACTCTGATCCTGACTGTGCATACATGCATGTGTGGATGTGTGTGTAAAGCTGGGTAGCATTCTCGCAGAGAGAACCCCATGGTGGAGTAACCTAATCAGATTTCCTGATCCATTCTTTCCTCTGGTTTCATCTCCACAATTAGTCCAACTGGAGCTCAGCTGGATTTTAATTAAACAGGCTCTGACAGTGTACATGAAACCCAAACGTCTCTCATGCTGACTTGGAGGACAGGACACTACTATTTAACAAAAAATGGATGAACTTATCCACAACTTAGAGAAATACTCTGATTGGTTCCTTTTATATACAGGTTACATGAAGTTTATGTTTAACTGACAGTGATGAGTAGTTTGACATGTATTTCAAAGAAAAGAATGTAAAGCCTCGAACCTACATAAGTCTACACCAATCAGCCAAAACGTTAAACCCCCAAACATTATGCCCAGCATTGTGCAGGTTCACCTTGTGCCTCCAGGGCAGGACTGGACCCTCAAGAAATAACTCCACAAGATCTTTGTGGGTGTGTTGGGGTGTTTGGAACCAGCAGATCCTTTGGTTGCTATGGGTTACGGGGTGGGGCCTCCATGGATCAGACTTGTTTATCCAGTGCATCCCATGGATGTGCTATCGGATTGGTATCTGGGGAGTTCGGAAGCCTGGGTCAGCGACCTTGGGGTCTTTACCGGCTGGGCCAGAGAGCGCCAGGCTGTGGTACCCTGGGTGTTCTGGTGGCTTTCTTTCGTAGCCAGCATCGACGTTTTTCAACTCATGCTGCATTGGTTTTACAAAAAGTAATATACAGGTTCATATGTACATATTTACATTTCTATCCCCCTTCATTCATTTGTCCATAACATTTTTGCACAGGATTATTAGTCACATAATTACACAATTTCTGTGACATCATGCTAAACTTAATACTAGGTCATATAAGTTCGTTTGTATCACTGTATATATTCACAGACAGGCCATAGTGACAAGGAGAGAGCAAGACATTAGCAGGTTGAGAGAAGTTCTGTCACATCTCTTAGCCTGTAGCCCCTCAGAGAGCAAAGCCGAGATCACACCACTCAAGCTGTTTAAAAAAAACTGGAGGAGAGAGAGCACTTTAGAAAGTCTAACAGGTCCATATGGCCATCATGTCACACCCCTGGAGACTGTCGGAAGAATTTGGAAGTTGTTTCCAGAGTAAAAATAAACATTCCAAACAAGATGTTTTACCTGCTTTATTACATTCAGTTCAGTTTATTGATTTGGGAATGATCTAAAATTTTCACATACTGTATAGTGTGCAGTATGCAGAAAACTTTACAATACAAATTATAATTAATTCTAGTTTAGAGGGGCAATATGCTCCTAATTACTTTTTCATATAACTCCTCTGTATTAGGCCTTGTTCACACGGG
>JAQMYL010000004.1:4534614-4551371 GCA_030014365.1 Clarias pachynema | reverse complement strand
ATAGATAGATAGATAGATAGATAGATAGATAGATAGATATAGACAGACAGACAGACAGAGATATACAGACAGACAGACAGATAGATAGATAGATAGATAGATAGATATAGACAGACAGACAGACAAACAGAGATATACAAACAGACAGATAGATAGATAGATAGATAGATAGATAGATAGATAGATCTAGACAGACAAACAGAGATAGATATACAGACAGACAGATAGACAGACAGACAGATAGATAGATAGACATACAGACACACAGATAGACAGACAGACAGACAGACAAACAGATAGATAGATAGATAGATAGATAGATAGAGATTTAGACATTAGAGATAAAGCATTAGAAATTAAATAATTATATAAATAAATGAAATGAAGTTAAGGCAAACAGAAACAAATAATGTTACAATAAATAAAATGATTATATTACTTCAAGCCCTGAATTATAAAAGAATGACTACGATTTCCATTTTTCGTGCATAGCATTTCTCCTGATCCACACGTCCACAAATCCCTGATTAACCGGATTAATTCCGTTACATGAAGTTAATCTGACGGCACAATATTCACTCTGGTTGTGACGGCGCTGAAAATCCAAAAGATATCTTTATGATGTACTGTACGGTCCCTCATCACATGATATTTATTGATAATTTATTGAAGTACATATCAGCCGGTCGGCACTCAGACCTCCATCACTGATCAGGAAGTAACTTCAATTTAATCTAATGAACTTTAGAAACTATAACTGAATATAACAGAAATAACTCTAATGCTCATATTCATAAGCTGCTCATGAGCTCACCACGTCTTGCTTACAAGATCAGTTCATTATTTTAGGACTATATAGAAGGAAATGATGTTTAATCGCGCTATCCGGCGTCTCCAGATGGGAATGAGGTTCCCTTAAGAGCAGCTAGACAGACAGACAGACAGACAGACACAGGGAGTTTTTGTCCTCAGCGCCCTCACCTCTGGCTTTCTCATCATAAATACATTTTATATTTATATGTATTTCTGCTTTGTGAAAACGTCCACTGTTAAAAGCGCTGAATAAATAAAAATGAATGAATTTAATTGAATTAAGTTGAACTGGCAGAGCAGCTCTGACATTATTAGCTTACTGTTTATGTCATTCATTTTCTACAGCGATTATCCTGAACACACACACACACACACACACACACACACACACACACACCACAGGCAATTTGTGAACAGGAATTAGGCTAATCTGCATGTCTTTGGACTGTGGGAGGAAACCGGAGAACCCATATACCAGAGTATGTACAGTATATATATATATATATATCGGCTGTAATATAGATTTTCTCACTCGCTTTCGCATTTCTTATTGCTTTCTTTTCTCCTTATTGCATGTTTCATTTCTCTTTCGGAGAGCTTTTTTTGGCACTAAGCTGTCAGGGCCAGGGTTTTAATAAACTCCCTTGGTTCTGATAACACACACATAGAGGGAGAGCGAGATGAATGAGCACACTGAAATGTAATATCTCTCATAACTGTGACTAAAACGCTTTCTAATGGGTGACCACTTATCAGCATCTTTGGTTTGGCTCTTTTAATCAGCCTTTCCCCTCAGGCGCTCTCACAGTTTTAGTCAAATACTGACTTTTAGTGCTCACACACACACACACACACACACAAGATAACACAGATGATACAAAAAGGAAGACAAGCAACTGCCCAGTGCGTTTGAGAAAACTCTGACTCCCAGGTTCACAACTCAGTTCTAGCAGGAGGTCGAGAGACATGTAGTGAGAGACGGAGAGAGAGAGAGAGAGAGACGGGTGGTGGGGTAGGTTTTATTCGAGAGAGACCGCATTCCATAGAACAGATCCCTCCAACTCCATCGCTGCGACTCGCCCTCCGTTGGTTACCATGGCAACAGAGGCCCGTGAGGTGGACGATGTGTTTGTGTGAGAAAGGAAGAGCGAGTGAAAGAGAGAGAGAGAGAGAGAGAGGGAGAAAACTGAAAGACCGAGAGACAGACATGGAGAAAGACAGGAACAGATCAAGACAAAATGAGCTGAGGAAAAGAGAGAGAGAGAGAGAGAGACTGATAAAGTGATGGAGGAAGGATGATGGATGAAGAAGGTAAAGGGAAAGAGGGACAACTGAGACATGGAGTAAGACAGAAAGATAAAGAAGGAGAGAGAGAGAGCAAAAGAGATACATACAGCAATGAAAGGAGAGAGAGAGGGCGGGGGGGACTAAGGGAAACATATCTTTACCTCCTCCCACTCCTCATGCACTCCTTCCACACACACTCCTCAAAGACACTCCTCAAGAGTTTGGAGGGAACTGAGTGGAGAGAACAAGACAAGGAGAAAGAAAGACGGAAAGAGAAAAAGGAAGGAAGGAAGGAAGGGGGAGGAACACGCAAAGAGAAAGAAAGAAAGAATCAAAGAATGAGAAGAAAGAAACTCCTGCATCAGCGCATTCGTGTGTGTGTGTGTGTGTGTGTGTGTGTGCGAGGTGTATTAACGAGTGACTCCAACACTTTCCATTCCGCACTGCAACATCTCTCTTCTTCTCTTACAAACTAGAGCGCAACAGCACACGTCCGTCAACAAGCAGACGAATTACTACTAATGACACCACCCAAGTGTGTGTGTGAGTGTGTGTTTCTGTGTGTGTGTGAGAGCAAGATAGAGAGAGAGAGAGAGAGAGAGAGAGAGCGAGAGAGAGAGAGAGAGAGAGACTTCCCAAAGCCTCTAATGAAAAGAGCAAAAAGGTTTACGCAACAGGTTTCAAAACAAATTGTTTGATTCATTCATTAGCAAAGTCCATTAGGCTAAACCTCGAGAAAAATGAAAAAATGAGAAACAAACAAACACTGGAGCCGGTATGGAAGGATAATGATGAGAGAGAGAGAGAGAGAGAGAGAGAGAGAGAGAGAGAGAATCCAGTCTGGGAGAAAAAATTGAAATCATAAACCACAATACTGCACATTTCAAACCTTCTCAAGGTTAAAATGGTAGGGAATTAACATGTACACATACTGTGTGTGTGTGTGTGTGTGTGTGTGTGTGTGTGTGTGTGTGTGCGTCCTTATTCAATAATTTAGAAAAAAATATGAAAAGGGTCATGATCTGTGTATGATACTATGAACCATTTACACACACACACACACACACACACACACACACACACACACTTCTCACAAGTACAAAGCTACAGTAAATCAGATCAAACACCTTCTACAATTTTTCTACAAGAGGGAAGGAGTGAAGGAAGGAAAATAAAGTAAGATGGAAATTTAAAGAAGGGACAAAAAAAAAGAAAGAACAGAGGAAGAAAGGAAGAAAAGAAAAAGAAATTGGGCAAAAAGGAAAAAAAATAAGGAAGGAAGGAGAAATTGATCACACAAACAAACAAATGCAAAAACAAAAAGGGAGAAAATGAGGGAAACTTTGGCAAACTGAAAGAAGGAAAAAAGAAGAAAAATAAAGTAATCAAGGATGGAAAGAAAGGAAATTAAAAAAGGGAACGAAAGACGGAAAAAAGAGAGTTGAAAGAATAAAGGAATGTCTGCTTATGATGTGGAATCTTAAATAATAAGGGATTTCTGAACCAGGAAGAAAAACTGAGCAGAAAACAGAGATGAACAGTATGGACAGCAAAATAGAGAGAAAGAGAGATTGAGAAAGAGAGATAGAGCGTCTGCTGTATATCAATCATATTTCAGAAAAAAAAATCAAACAAAAAAGGGAAGAAAGAAAAAAAGAAAGAAAGAAAGAATCTAAATAGAGGAAGACACAGAGAATCGGAACTCTTTTGATGTCCAGTTTCCCCAAAGGAATCACATACATAAAGGCTAGAACAGAGAGAGAGAGAGAGAGAGAGAGGGAGAGGGAGAGAGAGAGGGAGAGAGAGAGTTCTTTGTGATGCTCGCTCTACCATTTATCAGTGGGCTTTTAGGAACCCTGCCTCTGCTCGAGCTCACAATGGCTCCTGAGCTAAAAAGTTAACTTCAAGCTGTGATTACAGCTTTTTGGGCGACAAAAAGGGGTGAAATATCGTATTCCCTGGCAGCTCGAGCAGGAGTGTGATTTCCTGTCATGCTTTTGGTCTCTGGCAGGCAGAATGAGAGACAAGGCAGACAGAGAGAGAGAGAGAGAGAGAGAGAGAGAGAGAGAGAGAGATGGAGCAAGTGCAAGATGAGGAAAATAAAGCGACATGAGTGACATGTCTCAATGACTTTGCCATCAGTGTTTCCCAGAAATCTGCCTCATCAGAAGCCAAATGAGCTAGGATAAACATCTGATATCTTCAGTGTGTGTGTGTGTGTGTGTGTGTGTGTGTGTCTACATGCCATGTCCCAGTAAGAAAGCAATAAACCTTCTAGAGAAGCCATTGCACTGATAATTCACAATAATTCATTCACATACACACACACACACACACACACACACACACACACGTCTGAGATGTGTAATCCTTTTAAGACAATGTTATTGCAGTGCAATGATGTCCATGACTAAGCCGGTAATGTATGCTGACTTCAGGAGATAAACTCAGCATGACCTGGGATATGTGACTCAATAAACACAAATCAGCCAGGGTTCTCCTTAACGGTTCTATGCGTCACTCTAGAACCAGGGCGTGCAACGCGCTGATATAACCAGAGACCTCCAAAGACCTTTAAATGGCCACTTTTCGAGGTTGTTTTTTTTCCTCCTCTAATGCAGCCTTAACATTTCCAAAGCAGCTGTACACTCGTCAGCTTTAAAGCTTTCAGAGACAAATAACCTCGGGCACTAAAGAAAGACGGAGCTGGCAGAAAGACACACGAACGAACAAACAACACAAGACGCAACACACACCCTCCTCCTTTCAGCTCCTTATTTAGTGCATGGTATATTCTCTCTCTGCTTCTGAATAATCAATAGATGATTGTTGTCTTATTTTGTTGCGTTCTGTTTTTCACCAACTCTTCAAAGTTTTTTGTAGGGTAAACAAATCCAAGATTCGTTTAAAGGATATAAATAATTAGGGCCAACAGGTACCATTAATTAATTCAGACCAAGGCTTTTTATTCCCGAATTTCCACCCACAGAAGAAACCTGTCTTCAAATGCAAAATAATTAGCCCTTATCTCAGCTCTATTAAAATTTTAGTAACATTAAGATCACATTAGGTTCGCATTATTTCAAGGCTACATGTCTTAGGTTGAGCACTGTGGCCTCGCACCTCCAAGGTTGGGGTTCAACTCTCGTCTCGTGTCTATGAAGGATGATTTTTCTTCTTGTTTTTGATGGGTTTCCTCCCACAGTCCAAAAACATGTATTGTAGGCTGACTGGGGAGACCAAATTGTCCATGGGTGAGGGAGGAGGAAGGGGGCGTACTTCACTTTGTGCTCTAAGTTCCCTGGAATAGGCTCTAGGCTCCCTAAGGCCCTACACAGGATAAGTGATATAGATAATGGATACATGGATGGATGAAGGGATGGTTGGTTGGATGGATGGATGGATGGGTGGATGGATGGATGGATGGGTGGATGGATGGATGGATGATGGTTGTCTTAGGCTCTTTGGGTTTAGATCAATCAATTACTGTGGTCTCTGTCCTTATTACATCAATTTAAAGAAGAAGCAGACCACCTGTATGTGCTGAACCATGGTGCTAACAACTCTGACAGTCTTTCTGGATCATCTAACACTATAACAGAACTGTTCTGCTGGTATTTGATCTAGATGATGAGAGGATCTTCTCCACTACATTCCCATAGTATCTCCTGCATCACCTGTCCCCTGTGTCACATTCACACTGTGGATTCTACAACACTGACCTAATTGATAGAGTGACAAGGATGTGATTGAGAACTTGAGGAATAAGGGACTTTCTCAAAAACCCGGATGTGGCAGTTTGGCAATGCACATTCTCCAACATGGGTATTATATGAACACACCAACAAACCAACCTAATATTTATTAAACAGAAGGCAAACTCTGAAAGGTTGCATGTAAGTCCTGATAAAGGGTTCCTCCAGAGCAAATTCTGAAAAGGTTTCACTTAGAATGCTCCAACAGAGGGTTCCCCTGGAGTGGCAGGATATTACTGAGGAGGTGGAGGTTAAAGGTCTTGCTTATTGACCCAACCTGTACATGATCAAAGCATCAGAAAGGCATTTTTAGTACCTCCACAGAACCATTCGATATAGGGTTCCCCTAAAACTGACAGGATACAACTGAGCAGGTGAGGGTTAAAGGTCTTGCTTAATGACCCAAATGTTGTATATACTGTAGCAATGCTGGGGTTTGAACTCACAACTGACCTACCAGTAAGTCGAAACCTTAACCCCTGAGCAACAACTTGCCCACTATTGCCATCAGATTCACACAGCGGATAACCAACATAAACTTCCTTTAGATGTTCTACTTCTGAGAACACCTCACTGAGAAGGAAACTACTATAGTGAAACTTGTAGAGTTGGGATCCAGAGGGACAACCTACCCAGGGACAGTGTCCACCATCGCAAACTTCCCAGCTGTGCTTCACAGATCCCTGGGGTTCCAACAGAAAGAAACTGAAATTTTCAGCAGGAAAAGCCAAAGGATACTTAATGGCTCGAGATTGAGAACCATATTCCTACTGTAGCTAATCTGAGTTTATTCTCCTTGGTGGCAAGAATGGGTTTAGGAAGTTCAAACCAAAGAGCACTTCAGGATGATGGATTTAGCTATTTGAACCTGATGGTGAAAGGGAGCTCCACCACTGTGTCACGCACCTCTTACACGTGTATGTCCAAAGCAAAGTTTCTTAAAAGGAAGGAAATTTAGCAGAAAGGCAGCATTGTTGTAAAGACACACTGGCACTTGTCAATGTACCCCTTAGATTTCCTGTTGACTCAGACTGGCCTCTGACGCTTGGCAGCCCCATTCCTAATACACCCCTTTACCATTGTATTTTTATTTATTTATTTATTTTTGCTCTCTCTCTCTCTCTCTCTCTTTTTCGCTCTTTGTATTTTTTTTTTCCTCAAAAGTCTTTCTCCGCACTATAGTCCTGAACCTGAGGAACGTCACCCCCTGGCAGGTGCTCTTGCATATTCATGACACGATTGGTTCCGATTCTACTAAGAGGAAGCTGGCCATTACTCAGAGGTAAACAAAAACAACAGTAGGTAATATACTGGCTAGCAGCGTACACATATTTTACTCACAGATTAAGAGCGCCTCAGGCTGCAGGAAAGTACCGATTAGTTATGGGCAATTACACACCAACAGATCTGGGAAGCTTTGAAAGACAGTGGACAGAGACATGTGTTGTTCTTATAAAGACTGGAGACCCGTCAACTTGTACTGCAGTCTGGAAATCTTTTATAGTGCATCTTTGATGTGTAATCATTTTTATGGACAAGCTGGAAAAATTACATCATAGATTTACTGTTTAATGACCTTTAGGAACTTAATGATCTAGTAACTGCTCTTGCATTCATTTATTCATGTTTACCATATTTATAAATAATTAAATCAAGTTGTATTTACAATTTCAAAACAAATTATGATTTTTTTTTTAACAATTGTGATATTATGTGAGTGTCATAATACAGCCAAAGCTAAAGAAATTATGTTAGCAATTAATGCTAAGTTATTTCATTGTGTAATAATGATCATAAAAAGTATTATTTCAGTAACTTTTCATCAAATCTGAGGAAAATATTGACATTCTTAACAATTGTATCTTGCTTCTACCACCGTTCTGTGTTTAAATCCAAGTAAGCAGCATAACCGCTACATAATAGCTAGCTAAATCATTAGCTAATGTATGCTCTCCAAGTTGATATTTTTCTCCCCAATTACATTCCACTTGAGAATAAATAAATTGAAGACACTAAAATATGTAATAAGTTCTTTAAGTTATAAAGTAGCCTGTCCTTTTTGAGAACATCAGCCATTACAGTATTAGCATGCTAATCTATTGCGTAACGAGCCGAACTAGCCTTTTTTCACGGGGTAAAGCATTTATTCTGCTTTTAAACAAGTTATTTATGTTAAACCATAATGATTTAATAACTGCTTGTATAGAATGAACACACACTCACTCATTGTCTCCTGGAGCCTATCCCAGGAGGCTTAGGGCACAAGTTGGGGCCCTAAACAGGGTGCCAATCCATTGCACGGCACACATTATTAGCCTAATCTGCATGTATTTGGACTGGGGGAGGAAACTGGAGTACTCGGAGGAAACCCACCAAGCACGGGGAGAACATCTAAACTCCATGTACATACTGTAGACCCGAGGCAGGAATCGAACCCGGACCCTAGATGTACGAAGCCATCGTGACACCCATATAATTAACATTCATTTCTTATTTGTAATCTTTTTCTCTGACATGAAGACAAACGTTAAGCATGGGAGAAGAAACTCAGCACAAAAAGCCTATCTAATATCTGAAGCAACTACAAAACTTAATGGATACGCTGCCAACGGTAAACAACAAGACCCAAGAAAAACACCCACCCACACACAAATTAACTTTTTCAGACCTCAAAATATGTTATTTTTTTCCTCATGTAGTACATACTGTAGCATTACTATGGAAACTGTGTTTAATAATGATTATGCATGCTTGGATATCCTTGTCCTTCCTAAAGGCTTGCCATTTTATTTATTTATTTGTTTCTTTATTTTATTCTCCCGGTGATCTGGCTTAAAACAGCGGTCACATCTTTGCTGAATTGGAAACGACTCAGGAGATGTACTTCTCATAGCATTTTAAAGACAGGCGTTTGAGAAGGACACCTTGCTCCCATAAGCGCTCCTTTATCTCACTGGAGTGTTGACATTCACCGACTGTGTCAGCTCCTGCTGAATATTCACCCAATACGTACTGAATATTCATCTCAAGGAAAGGAAGGCGAAAGAGAGAGAGCGGGAGAGAGCAAGAGAGGGAGAGAGCAAGAGAGGGAGAAAGAGAGATCAATAAATGATTTATGTCCTTTTTTTATAAATGGCCTGACAGATTAATCAGTAATTCCCTCCCGAGAATAGCAGTGATACGATAGCGCTAGGCTATAATGTACCCGAGGAGGGCAGGAGTCGTTGACGATGAATGATAATGTGCAAGGAATAAAAAAAAGATGAAGGTGACCTTATGTGATTTAAGAGCAAGTGTCAACGCTAGCACAGGAATTCCCTGTCGAACACTAGGAATCTTCTTGAACGTCCAGGAAGTGAGGCGACTTACTGTAACAGACCATAAAAATGCCAAAGACACTGAGGTCACTGGTGTAGCAAAAGCAGTTTGTGCTCCGTAGATATTTAGTGAATATCAGGAATTTCTTTCCTCATTACTGCTTACTCTTAGCTCTCCATGTGCACAGGTTCATGTTTTGCTCTCATCTACAGCCCTGACCTTCCTTCTTAATTGTGTTCACCAGTTTTGCGCTTTGCTGCATTTGCGCTTTTCTAAGTCTGCCATGTCCGCGTCAGAGGAAGCCATTCCTAGAAGGAGTGTGTACTTTCCTAGATACAGTACAGTAGGCATATTATTAAAACTGCTACTCGATACTCAAGTAAAAGTACAAATTCTTGCCTAAAATGTCCTCCACTACAAGCTGAAAAACTAAATACGTGATCTAAAATGTACTTTAAGGTAAGTGTTGGGCACAAATCCTGCATAAAATAGTAAAGATTTCCTAAGGCAAATATTACTCAAGTATACGTATGTAGAAGTCCTCTATTTACCTGAAAACTTGAGTAAAAGTACATAAGTACTTACTTTTAAATATATCAAAAGTACAGGGCTTGTATTGGCTCACAGTAACCATCTTTTATAGTTAAAAAAAATTCTCCCACTCTCTCTCTCTCACTGTTTCCTAAGTGTGAATGCACTGTTTTCGTCGCTGTCTGCAACAATGAAAGGCACGTCATGCAATTATGCAAAATAGTCAGCAAATCCTATTTAATACTACACACCAATGTGGTTAGTTAGACCAAGAATGCAGAAATGCAGTTAAGGAGGAGAACAAATATTTGTTCTCCTCCTTTGAGTACACAAAGAAACTGATATTTGATATCTATCTGACTAAAAGTATTTTAAAGTATTTTAAACACAATTCAAATTGCTGAGGTTAACCACATGAAAGTGCAAGTCTAGTAGAGATTGACAGCGATAAGAATTGACATTATTTAAATTAATAGCAGATAGCATTGTTAGTATCTTTCATTACTTTGGTAGCCTTGTACTACCTTGTTACCTTGATGCTACCCTTGCTACCCTGTGTAATGCAACTAGTCTACACAATGAAAGATGGCCATACGGCAAGCATGTAGAATACAATAAGGTTAAAGGACACGCCCAGACATTATAATTATACTGTTATACGTACGAGTTTACACCGTTTTGCTCAGTATGTTAGCTAGATCACTTCTAATCTTGACAAGTGCGCATCGGAAGAATCCTTACTGAAGTCAGATTTTATAGTTGTTCATTATTTTGCCACCTCTGCTTATGTTTCTGTTTTCTCACTCTGCTCACACCAACCAGGTGCCAAAAGCAAGAATTCTCTAGGGCTAATGTGTCACCATGGAGACCTCACCTCTTTGCCAAAATGATTAAGCCCCTCGCTAATTTACTATACATCAGAAAGCAAGAACGATACGATGAGGCTCTGGTGGCAGCGCAGGCTGAAAGTCAGACAGGTTACTCTGAAACCCTATATCAGAATTCCAATGATTACAAATTGTATTATCAAATTCGATCAGAAATCAACCCAAAGGCCCAACTGAATACAAAACGCATGCTGCCTCGGAAAAGTAGCCTAAGTAAACCTAATTTCCTGCTTTATTTATTTAGCATTGATGTAAGGAGTCTCCAGTGTCAGCACTTTGTAACTTCTCGGTTTGTCTGTATCATGAAAAGGTGTGTGTGTGTGTGTGTGTGTGTGTGTTTTTGGGAGACTTACTAACTTCATCAAAAAGCAATGACTTCCATCAGCAGGATGTAATAAAGCATAAAATGTCCACAGCGAGTGTTAGCGCACCACGAGCAGACTGTGAGTCAGCAGAAGGAGCATCGGCTGCATTTTAATGGAGCAGATGGTAGATATATCATGAACGGTGCTGCCTGCTGGTTCCTTAGCTAGGACAGCGGAGGATAGCGCAGCAGAGCCGGTGAGGTCGAGCGCAAAAACGTGAGCAAAGTTGAGTGTTTCTGTTTGGACAAGTTGGTTCTGACATTTAAATGGAAATGTTTTGGGGCCAATTAGCATGGCGGGATTTGCATAAGCTAACTGCATCAATGGTGCTCGATCGTTTGGAAATGAGATTTAAAAAAAAAAATCTTTTAGGAGATAATCACATGTGTATCTCGGCCTCCTCTTGTGCTCCGCTACACCTGCTTGTCTGTCTAAACCCCTGGACTTGCAGCTTCATGCAGGTAGTTTAGCAGCTCGGTGCACTGCGGCATGCTGGGATAGCAGGCAGTATATATATATTTTTTTCTTTTTCTTCTTTTTTCTGGCGAGTGCATCTCATTTGCCTGAATTTGCATTTGTTCCGCATCAAGCAGAGCATAGAGAGGTGCTGGGTGGAAATGGGCAGGAAGTGAGCTGGCTGTGCGGAGGGCGCTCCGAGGGAGGCGGTTTGTATGTGTGTTGTGTGTGAGTGTTGAGTGAGTGAGGGAGGGAGAGAGAGAGAGAGAGAAAGTGCTTAAAGGAAGAATCTAACTCCTGGTGTGTTTATTAAACCAGGGAAAGGGGTCTGTGTATATGCATGTGTGCCTTCTTCAGGTAGAAGGCAGGTGCCCTGGAAGCCTGAGGTGATGAAACAGAGGGAGCAGTGGAGAAAATAGAGAGAAAGAAAGAATGAAAGAAAGAGAGATAGCGACTAGTGACTAGAGAGGAAAAGTTTTTTTTTTTTTTTTCAAATGCACGTCTAAATGCTTACGCCCAGTCGAACCCCCCTTTGACACATCACAACTCATCCTGTCTCCTGACACAGCCTGACAGATTAAGTGCTTTTCATCTTTTCACTTCGGCTTTCCACGCAGAGGGGGGGAAACGTGGGGGAAAAATAACTTTTTTTTCCTTTTTTTTGGTAAGCACAGACGTTACCAATACTCCTCTAAGTGTTTAAAAAAGCGCTGTCGCCTGTGATTCAGAAAAGAAGAACGCAAAAAGGTCAGATGGGCTTTCTTCCATCTTTAGATATCCATAACAGGAAGAAAGTATTGGTGTCAGAATAATTCAGCGCAACACAAATCGCCGGCTGAGCCCCTGTTCCTCTCTACTGAGCCGCGGACACTCGATGCTACCTGTCTCTTCGCTGCGCAAATTGAAAGAAAACCAAGTCAAGTAGAACAGAAGAAGAATTCATGACCACATAAAAATATATATAAAAATAGATCAGCGGGGTAAAGCTGTGAGTAAATCAAGCTTATCCGCAGATGCTGGAGTTTTTGATGACAAAGATTTACCCGTTCCACGTTCACGATCAAATGTAATCTAAAAGGAAATAAATGTAGTCCGCGAAGTTTGCTAAGCATATCGAAACAAACAGCGTTATGCAGATCAAAACAAGTCCAGGAAACATCTGGGAATCAGAATATCAAGCAGCTCAAGAATAACTTAACATGAGGCTACTGCCACCATGCTTCACTGAGAGGATGCTACATGTTTATTTAACAGACTTACAAGTAACAGGTTTTAGTTTACACTGCAGTGAAAATTTGCCCATTCATGATTTTTTTTAATGCATATTTGTCACACTTAAATGATTCAGATTGTCAAACTAATTTTAATATTGTTTAAAGAAATTCTTATTAGTTAACGTATTAATGGAAAAAAGCTGTCCAAACCTGCCTGGCCCTATGTGAAAAAGTATTCCCCTATTGATAAATCATAAATAAACTGATTAACCACATTTTTGGAAAAGCTGAGTTAAATTTCACTTGTCACATTCAGGCCTGATTACTGCCAGAGCTGTTGAATCAAGAAATCACTTAAATAGAACCTGTCCAACAAAGTGAAGCACGCTGAAAGATCTCAAAAAGTAACACATCATGCCACCGTCTAATGAAATCCAAGTATTTAACATGTAATAGAGTGCAAAGGGTTTCAGAGACATTTCTAAGGTGAGAGCTTTTATCCATAAGGGTGATCCAAAATTCCTCCACAGCGATGTGAAAGATTCATTGCCAGGTAGGTTTGTACAGCTTTCTTCCTTTAATAAATGTGTGGCAAGTATGCTTCTTAAATGTTTATTCATAAATTATTTCAACTTCAGGGGCATAAAAATTAATTATCATGAATTATAATCCTTATGAAGTCCACTTCAGTTTGTAACGCTTGTGTGCTGTAAAATGTAGAATATCCATAAAACGATCGAAAGTCACGGAGGACCAGATAGCATAATGTCAAAACCAGCATTTTTGTGCAAAATGTTCCCCATTTAAACCATTAAAATAATCTCTGTCAGTGATTATACTGTTAGATATGATTTATTTAATGCCCAGGAAACTACTAAACAGCACCTTGACCCTCATACAGAATGCATTGAACCATTAATATGCATGATATGCAAATAGGGCACACCCCCGCACCCTTCTGTCACCGCTTCACTACCATGGTTACGCTAGGCTATTAGCTATGACAGAGCACACTATTTATTTTTTTAAAGATAACTTTAGAGATATCTAACCCTCTATTTTAAAACTACAAACACTATGATGTTTGCTCACTAGAAATAACAAATAATTATCTATAATAAGGAAGGATTTAGTTATTCTGGAGGCTTTCACACGTCAGTCTCAGGTACTGACTTCAATACGATTGACACCAAAGTTCAGTAAGTTTGCGTATTGTGAACACTCTCGAGCATAATACAGCATCCTAAGGCAGGGCTTGAATGAAATATGAAAGCTAACCGTACCCGAATATGGAAGTGGGCTGCTGTGACATCACCACAGCACGTGCTTTTCTTATTCTTAACTACACTGGCCTAGCTGATATAGTAGAAAGGTACGCATCAATAATGTTAGGCATAGTGTGAAGGTTGACTGCTGTATCAGAGAGTGTAAATACGCAAATGTACTCGTGCACGATACAACAATACAAACACATATAGATTTTTAAAAAATAATAAAAAAATCTGCATGACCGTTGATTGTGTGTTTTAAATTTACAGTATTTACAAACGTGAATAAGCTTTGCTCACCAATTTAGCCCTTATACAACTAGAATTAGTGATTTATAAAAATTGAGCAGTTTTATGTTAAGTGCGCTTACAATTTCCCGTTAACCTCAAATTTGACTCCGGGATGAAAAGACGGTTTCTCGTAGCTAAACGTTTCTCACAGAACAGCAAGGCAACAGTGAGGCACAAAGCTCTGGGGTGAGGAAGAAAAAAAAAAGAAAAGGCATTAAGAATCACAGAATTGAACACAATTCAACTAATTATGTTCATTAGCAGACTGAGCACATTATTTGGCCTTATTGCGAGTACAGCAGGGACATTAGCATAATTTTCAAACAGTGGGAGAATGCTGGTGAGATATTCCTGCGGGCCATGTTCTTATGCTTTCTCATTACTGTAGCATATAGAGCAATATTTAGTCCTCTTGACATGGTCGCTTTTATGAGTGGGGTGCTGTTTGTTTCCTACTGATATCACAATTACACCTTAAAATAACAGATTTTAAACACAGATATAACATTTACTTCATAACAGCTTATTTGCATAATTTTACACGAAAATTGTCAGAGCACTAGAACTACACTTCTAAAGATAATCATTAAAATACTTTATGGGGGAAAAATGCATTATTTTTGAATAAATGTATAAATTCATCAAACAGCATTACATTCTATATATATAAAAAAAGAAAATGCACATTTTTGTTCATTGACTTGTTCGTTGTTATGTGAACACACACCCCCCTATGGCATAGAATTTGGAATAGTCCACAAGTCACATCTTCAACTGGAAGTTGCATTATCTGAACTTTCTGTACAAAATGTTCTTTTAACTTTTTTATTTGTTTCGATGATATTGCAATATTTACTGACAGGGTTACATTAAAAGTCACAAATTGCAGACTTAGGCAACTAAATAATGCACTTAAAACACTTCCCATGATACATGATGTTATGATGATATGGATGCTAGCCACAATTTTGTGCTAAAAGCTCAGCACTGTTACTTGTTAAAAAGCAAAATTGCAGCCATAATCACAAAAGAAACTTGAGTTATTATTGCCTGGGTTACTACATCTTTAATGGTTAATTACGTAATAAAATTTAAAGAGTTACAAGGGCTAAAGTGCAGTGCATTTCATAATGCATTAGATGCATGAGGCACTTTCATTATTTCACACATTTTATGACGCTCAGAGATGATCAATGTGGTAAATATGTGCTATTATAATTAGGTCAAAGCTGTAAAACAGACTTTAACAAGATTTTTTTAATGTGTGTGTACAAGATAGAAAGAAGATTGCATTCCAGAAGATTGGTCCGAGTGCTCCTAATTGTGTTTATATAATTGACGAGAGATCTTTTTAGGGTCACTTCTCCACTTGTAGCGCTCAGAAACACAATAGGATCGCATTTAAGCCAGAGATCTCTAAGAGCACAGACAAAGAGTCTGGCTGAACAATAAAGTGGACGCTGGGGAATGTGGCTGAGTATCAGCACCAGCCCACAAAACAGATCTGTCACCTCCCTGAAGACCAGGCTCGAGGAGGACAGGGAGATGAGGCAGGATTGGATGACAGGGCAATATCAACAAAGATCAGATTCACATCTCTAACTTTCACTCTCTTTCTTTTTTCACAGACAGACACACACACACACACACACACACACGGTGGCCTCTGAATCAATATCCAAAGTGTTAGTTTGTTACGAGACTGCAGTTTTGTCCTGTCATGTCTCTGAGACAGATGGTCGAAACGTTTTAATGATTTGGGGATTAAATTATCTGACACGTTTCAAAAAGTGGTGACAGTCAGAAGTCATGAAAACTTTACTTCTTTTTTGTTTACTTAAACATGTAAATTTAAATCATCCAAAACAACTATTTACTAAAATAAAAACAGCAACAATGAACAATACTAAATATAATAATAATAATAATAATAATAATAATCCATTTTGCCCAAGGTCTTCTCCAACAGTTCATTTCTTATTTTTATTATTACCATCAGCTTTATTGTTTATTTTCTTTATTTCTTCCTTTTTGTCAGTTTTCCCCGAGACAATATTTCCATTTCCTAATCGTCCTTGATTGTTAATAAAACATTATTAAAATCCTGTTTTTTCCACAACTTACCACTTCAAAACTCTCGAATTAAACAATAACTAATACATACTTTTGATGAAAAGACACAAAGCTGCCATTATTGAAATTAATTTAGGCGTGTACTGTACATATAATTAATCACAATAATAAAGCTAATTTGTGCTCATTTATGATTTTTTTCAGTGGTTTATTATTTTAAATGGAGTTGCAAGTTTAAAATAAGACATGCAAGTTTTAACACGTACGAAATGTCCTATTTAAAGTTACAATAAAATCAAATTAAATAGCGTTTTGCATGATGTTACATCCTGATTCATGTTGTAGGAAATTTTTATAATTAATGAATTAAAATAAATAATGAACATTTTGGATCTTGCATTTGTTACTTATATATATATATATATATATATATATATATATATATATATACAGTATATATATATATATATACTCAAGACAATATATATATATATATATA
>JAQMYL010000004.1:4510662-4534514 GCA_030014365.1 Clarias pachynema | reverse complement strand
ATATACATACTCATGTTAACTTTACATGCTTCCCACTTGTGTTTGTGAGTTTTCATTTTTATTCTAAGCACTTCATGAGCTTCTGCCTAACGATAATACATACAGTACAATGAGATACTAAGATGACGATGACAGACAGGAGAGAAGCGCTAGATTAGGTGAGCGGTAACAATATGGCGCTCGGTCGAGGGTTTGCGCCCAGACCAGAACGAGAAGGATCAAACAAGAAAGAGAGGAAGAGAGTCAGACACCAGAGACTGGTTCATTAGTCTCACAGTGGCTATCCCATCTGGACTTGGTCACTGGGGTCAGCAACTGAATGTGGCAGAGGGAGACATGAAATGAGAGGCAAACAGACGGCAAGGTGAAGAAACCATGCAGGAAGCAAGACAGTGTGAAGAGAGACACAGATGAGTAACCACCCACTGAGACCCCCGATGAAAATTAAACATGGTTTTGTTTTGTTTGTTTTTTTGGCACAAAAGACTGCCAAGAATTGAAAATCTGTAGTGCGCCTGCAAATGGTCTATTTTATATTCTTTAAATAATAAACTTTCTGAAATAAATGATGAGTACTAATTGGTATGTGATCCATTACAAAGTACTACATACTGTACAGTCATGTGTAAAAGTTCTGTTTTTGTGTGAAAGCATAATAATAATCATATAGAGGGTCTTAGTATTATGCAAGTACAACCTTAGATGAAACGGTAAAAGAAGTTATGATCAGAGGTTTTATTTGCATACGTACATAATACTGAGATCCGCTACAATCAGATGATTTTTATTATGTTTTCATTATGAATTAAGAGGGTAAGTTGCAGTCACGTGCTGCTAATCATCAGCCGTTGATTAACTGATCATCAGCAGGTGTGCAGACCTCTATAAAAGCAGAAGTTTTGGCAGTTTGCTGGTCTGGAGCATTCAGGTGTTAACACCATACAGAGGGAACGACATAAGCGTGTGTCCTCTAAAAGCCTGAGGTCGTATACTGTATTATTTTTAGAAAATGGCAGCGCATGTTGTTAAGTTTGCTAAGTTTCTTTTTTCATTTCAATTACTGATCCAGTTATTTTATCTTTGAACCATATGGTGATATAATGTGTGATGTGTCATAACACATCAGTTAACACACAGTGAATGAATAGTAACTCTAGAAACCTGTAGTAAACTACAGAAAACTATAAAAAGACAAAATGTAATGAAAATATCATTTGTCCTCCATTCAGATCATTACCGCTGAACTGAAACTGCTGCTAGGAAGCTGGGAAATATGTAAACTGAGCATAAATTAGCTAACAGCATAGCCATTATATCCTTTAAATCAACAGTGTAAAAGTGTAATGTCAGTCGGAACAAGCCAAAAACGTCAAGAACGTTAACATTTACCTCAGAAATCTTGCTAAACCGCTTTGAAAAGACTGCTCTGGAATAAAACCACGCTTATTTATGCTTAGCATCGCCTGCTAATCAATAACACAGGAGTGAGTTGTTTATATGGCATTTGGTGGCAATTTATTTGAATAGTGCCTACATGGGATTCCTTAGCTTGGAATAAATCTTTTAGAAAGCAACAAATTATAAAACTCTAAAGGAGACTAGAGGTTTTTGCTATCAGTCGTCTACTGCTAGTCATCCAAAGGGCAAAAGCTGACAAATGATTTACACAAACTTCAATGATTGTGCTGTTAGCTAAAACAAAATAGACGGATTTTAAGATAAGGTTACAAAGCGTCCATTCACAATGATAATTCAGGTTTTTCTAGTATGTTTAAATCAATAATGACCCTTGTGTCGAAGTACCTTGTTCACCCATAAGAAATTTTACTATGGTATGTACAGTACTAAAATTTACTATGCATTATACAGAGTCAGCCAAAAAAAAATGTATACACACTTCAGGAAAAGAAAAATAGTATGATCTATATTACATTATTATATTATCATAATATCACCATATATATACATTTAAAATATTTATACAGGTCTCTGTATATAATCTACAGCAGTGTTACCATGGTACTTCAGAAGGCATTGGTGGCTCAGTGGTAGGTTTCTTGCCTGTCATGCGGAAGGTTCAATTCCCACCCAAAGCCCAAATTGAAATCCCAATAGGGAACACGCCACTGTGAGATGCCACTGGACGCATTGTCGGTCCCAAGCCCGGCTAAAATGGGAGTGTTGCATCAGGAAGGTCATTTCAACATAAATAAATAGTGCCAAGTTGTGTGTGTGGATCAGATGTCCCACTATGGCGACCCCTCAACGGGAGAAGCCAAAAGATCAACAACATTACCTTGGTACTTCAGACTTTACCAAGGTAGGAACTGTGGCACTTCAGAGGGCACCATGCTCGTATTTTGGTGAATACCATGGAGCTTACATGGCTACCAAAGTTCAACATGTATTTAATTTGGTATGTTTCAGCATACACTATGGTATATAATTGATGTTATATAGATCCAATGGTACCATACTATATAAATATTACCATTATGGTACATAAACAAGTAGAACCTACTTCTGAATGTGTCCTGGTATGTGTTACATAGTACCACACTATGGTACATCGTAGAACCGTGTACTCTACTATAGTAAAAGTAGCTTATATCAGCAAATAAGTATTATGGTACTGTCAAAAATATCATGGGATTCTTTACCATGATCGAGGTACCATCGGACTATGTTGCCTACACTATTTCTGGG
This sequence comes from Clarias pachynema, assembly GCA_030014365.1. Lineage (NCBI taxonomy): Eukaryota > Metazoa > Chordata > Actinopteri > Siluriformes > Clariidae > Clarias > Clarias pachynema. Next base: position 4,531,808 of record JAQMYL010000004.1, on the reverse strand, counting down.
CAATATGGAAATAAACAGTGATAATCTTTAACATTAAGTGCCACGGTAGAATTGTAGTGCTAGTAAAACTGCTGTTCAGAATTTGCAACAATAACAACAACAAGCATTGCTATTATAATGGTTATTGATATGCATCCTTGTTTACACTAAGTTTCTTGTTTCTTTTGTTCCCTCCCCCGACTAACTCCTTTGCTCGTTCCAAACAAAACCTCTCCGCAATTCAGACTGTCACCTTTTTAAACCCCTCAATATGTCCATTTTTGTCATTTCAATGATGCTTTGCCAATGGCCAGAGGGATTCAGTAATTACCAGCCACTCTGGATGCATGTTTATTGCTCACAACCCAAAATGGCTCCGGCAGAGCAGCGAGTCCAGGGCTGCCAGGGGAACGAGGCTGAGAGCAGACAGCAGATGCTGCCCATGCTTGGCACACAGATGCGTGCAGGCGGCTCAACAGTCATCACAGCCAGGAGAGAGAGAGAGAGAAAGAGAGAGAGAGAGAGAGAGAGAGAGAAGGAAGGAGAGAAGGGACAACATACAGTGACAGGTGTCAACACCTAGCTACTATTCACCAGCGCCAGAAACCCACTGAATTCCTATTATAGAGCTGGACACTGTCATAAGAGTCAGGCAAAGTTACTCCCTGTCAAAAAAACACAAAAAGGCAAACTTTATGATGCAACCTATAATGGATCAAAAAAAAAAAAAAACCTGGAATTAATGTCAAGATCCCTTTTAACCCCATGATGTGGCATTGTATATCCAATGCAAACTGTTTCATCTTTTCTGTTATTATAAACTAACTCTATTATGCCAGAGATACTTAAACTTATTATCACCAGTTACATGTATTTATTTACAACAACATATATTATTTTCTATTATTATTATATGTACTGTATTCCCTTGAAAACACATTAGGTCTGAGTTGGGTTTGGTTTTCAGACCACTAAATGCAATTACTATTAAGTTATAACCATTGTTTCTGACTGTTCAGAAGGTGATTTCTATAATAGCAGATCTAACAAGGTGAATCACAGATGAGTTTATAACTGTTTGTAACTGGTTATTGTTTCTATAGCAACCTGTCATTAACGTAGACTTACGGCGGACATTCCATTTAATCCAATGGAATCTAATCACGGACTGATCTAAAATGACGTGTTGTTTAACAAAGAGAAATGTATAATTGTTGTTATGGTGGTTTTGTATGTAAAATGAGGTTTATATAATATGAATGGAAGGAGTCTCCAGTGTCAGGAAGTTTTTCGACCCGTGAATGTTTACACTTTCTGGTAACAAACCAATCAGGACGGAACATCATGAAATGTATTCAATCTGGCAAAGATATTTGCTTTAGAATGCACACAAATGTGTTCAAATGTTTTGGCACACCCACACCAAAGAAAATGCTAAGAGACAATTAGGGTGCAACCCTCATATCTTGAAGCACCTGACCAGCTACTGTTACTACGACTACCAATCTGAGCATGTCAGTGCTAACAGGTGATTTGTCTGACAGATATACAGTACGTAGATCTAAATATCCAGTAATGATATTTGAAATCTTGTGATAAGGCATGTGTATATACTGTATGGTACATTAAAACCCTATATCTGTATAAATATATAAAGACATAAAATGGATTGATCATTGATAATTAATCAACTAGAATATACATCGAGGTTTCAAGCTGTAAGCATGCATATGCACTATCACGTGTCGATTGTGTTCACCACGATCATGCTGTTTCCCAGGTAACATCAGACTGCATCATCTCCCATACTGCAGCATCAGAGCAGCTCAGGTCAGACTGGTTGCGATTCATTAATCAGCTCCAGACCTCGATGGAATCTTCCTCCTCCTCTTCTCTCACGTTCTTTTTATTCCCTGGCATCACTGATTTCTCTTTTCTCTTTCTCTCTCCACCTTCCTTCCTTCCTCCTCACATAACAATATGGCCGCTTATTTGTTGGGCACCGGTCTCTGGAGAGCGATCGGCAAACAAATCTGCTTGCATGGTGGATAGTGCTGGGTAATTGGCACTTGGCACAAAACGCAGTTTTTTTGTGTTTTTTTTTAATCAGAAACCTGCACATTTCTGCCTGCTTTTTCTTTTCATTCACAACTACGACCCTACTTCTTCCCTGCATATGAAGGATAATAAGACCCTCTACAAACGGTAATTGCTGTTTATGGGAATCGTGCGACAGCTTTACCGGCCCCCCTGGCAACATGGTCCAAATTCGAACCTTCGGGGGGGGAGGAAGACTATTACTGCCACACGAGGATGAAGTGTAGGATAAGTGTTTCCAGAAAATACATCCACGGTGCAGGTTATTGTAAAACATAAAAGAGGGGAGATTTTTATAGTAACGTGCACATTAAGAGCTTTGAAACTTTAAAGTGCCCGCTCCCTTTGAACCGAGGTCACTCTGATCCTTTCACTTACTTTTGAAATACTGTAACTTTAATCAGTTCCACTGATCGATGCTCAGCTCCACCTGTTTCATTAAAAGCTTGGAGTTAATGTATACCATCACTTTGTTCCTTAATCTTAATTCAGTGCTTCAATATTAAGACTTTGACAAAGAAATGCAAAAAGATTGATTTAACCATAACCCTGTTTTATTACGAAACAATATGAAAAGTTGAAAAGAGCAAATTACTGATTTAGTTCGATTTGACGGAAGTGATACCAGGATTTTTTTTGAAGCAGCTCTAATTTATTAAAGGATATAAATAAAAAAAAGATAGATATCATACTTTAGATATCACAAAGCCCTATGCTTAAATTTTAATTCACACATCTTCTTTATCTCTTGCTTTTATACACCCAAAGTTACTTAACTAACACTATACCTACATTAATACTGTTAAATGCAATAACTAGAGACTCCATAATATCATTATTATAAAACTTTTTATCCATTAATTACTATTAATAAAAATTACTATAAATTATCTTAATAGAAATAGTATGATTTTGTGAGAATAAAGTGAAAAGAGTGTGGATTCTTCCTGCCACAAACAGTTTCGTACCCAAGTCTCCATCATTTCAACAAAATGGCCTTGATGTTACCCGAAATGCATTTCCAGTTATACAACTCTCACTCTGACCTTATAGCACACAGATAGAGAAGGGATTTATTTACAGTATGGTCACACTATTCGGTATCACCTAAATGACAAAGAGTTCCCTCTCAAGGTTTCGTCCTCATGTCTTCTCATGAAGTTTTTCCTTGCCTTTTAAAGCACTATATCAATACATTTGGATTGACTGGATTTGGATCGATCCACAAATTGTTCAAATGGTTTTACTCTCAACTTAAACCACAGCAACAACTCCATTTTCCATTTTCCCAATGGCATGACATACGTTCTATCCATTAAGTTATTTCATGTTGCAAAACAAGTTAAATCCTCTTTTCACCTACAGTGGTGGACAAAAGTTTTTAAAAGTTTTATAAGATTTTTTTAAATTTTATTTATTTATTTATTTTGCAGTAAAATTACTATATACTGCAACAATTAATATTTACTGTTTATAATGAAGTCCTTTATTCTTTACAACCCGCTGGATCCAGCTGGGCACAAACTCAAAAAGACGTCTGCAGAACTCAGTCACTACTGTATATTGTGTCCACAAGATGGTATTGTGGACATTCTTACGGTCTATTCTTCATCCAGATCAGGCTAGAACTAATTAGTGACATCTAGTAGACCTGTTTTGTATATGTTGTCTTAATACTTCTGGCTGCTGCTGTACTTTAAAACATTTATGATCAGATCAACTTTTTTTTTTTTTCAAGTATAATCATCCAAAAAAAAGAAAAGAAAAGGAAAAAAACAATATCATGTCCTGAGAAACTTTGAGAAAAGAAGCTGTAATGCATGTGATATCATTTATCTCAATCATATTTCCTTTCCATTTCTGACACTTGTTTTCCGGCGAACACCAGTATATTGTCTACGACTGATGGCTGGACAGATGAAAGCTGAACGACAGGTGGATTCTTGTTGCATTGAAAGCACACTAGAGAATGTCTTCTTAATCTCTGGCAACTCGGTTCCTAACATTTATCTATCATCACCTCCGACGTACTGAGATTTCTTTCCTAAACACCGGCCCGAGCAGGACCCGGTGATCGCTTTTCATAACGTTGCTCTGTGTTAAGTGAAGCCGACTACCTCATTGCTTACTACAAGCGAAGCGGGCTTTGATGTAGACGCAGTGTTTATGCGGCATGTCTAACACACGCAGACGGAGTGTATTATTTAAGACGGGCGCAAAGGAGCAGCAGTCTTTAATGTGGATTATAGGTGATGGTACATGGCAGCCGTATTGCTCTAAACAGGATTTGTGTTTAATGCACGAGGAAGCGCTACATCACTAGTGTTTACAGCATTGGCCGTGTGTGTATGTTTCAGACGGGGACGTGGCACAGGTGTGTGTCAGATGAGATTTTGATTTGGGACTTGTGTCCGTACAAATGAAGGCATACGTTTGCAGACAGTTGATTTGTACCCCAGCACCACTTCATGCTCAGGTTTGTTTGAAGTTGATTCATTTCCTATCAAAGCAGCCCGGATTGTAGCTCAGAGCACAAGGTTGATATTAATGCGCTCGTTCGAAAAAACGTTTTACGTATGCACTTATGTTGAAGGGTGTATTTCACACTTAAAAAGGAGTCTCCAGCGTCAACGCTTCTCAACTTTTTTTTTTTTTTCAAAGGAGGAGATGGATTTACAAAATTAAGATATTTGCATTTTCAAGTTTCTTAAAAGCTGCAATTTTTATGTCCAGATAACTTAATACGAGTGGCTGTTAAGGTAGCAACTCTTTATAACTCATAAAATGTAAATAATAACAAGAACAAACCTTTCATGATATAAAATCTTGTTTTTTAAACGTCCACTGAATAATTGAAGGATATTCATAGATTATCTTTATATTTTTATTCATATTTAAAGACTTTTCAAAGGATAATTTAAGGTTTCATTGGATCACTGGATCGTCCTAGAACATTAAACATAACTATAAAATATTATTAAATGTACCATGTCATACTTTAATGTTTAAAACTTGGAATTGCTGTGGTTTAAGAGGAGTAAAATGTCCTGTTGTTGTTTATTTTCCTATGACAGCACAACTCATCATGTTTTATTCCATGATCAAAACACACATACAGTATACACATACAAAATATCTCCCTAAATTGTACCCTAAACTAGACGAACATTCACTCCATTCTTAAACAATATGGAGGACTCACACTACAACTTCAGACAAGTTTTTTTTTTTTCTCCTCATTTCAGTTACCATGTTTAATTCCTACTTGTTACAACCACCAGCACGTCCTCCAGCCCCAGATATAGACTAATACGTCAGGTCTATTTGCCCGAGCAATCCCGATATATCTGATTACACAGGGTCACGGCAGACAGCCACAAAAAGCAACCTACATCGATGCGTGATGCCAGCATGAGAAAATAAAGAACATAAGCCAATTATATGGCATCAACAAATCGATTGCCCCATCTGCGCTGGAGAACGGTGACCCGAGACCGGTTCATTGATCAGCGTTCACACGGCACTATCCCTGGAGATCCCGCTATAGGACGATATCACTGCACGCCAATGCACGACTCTTCAAACAAATGAAGCACGTAGATAATACACTCAGCAGTTTAGAGAAAACAATCTATACAGCTTGAGAGAGCGAGGGAACGAAAGAGAGAGAGAGAGAGAGTTGCCTGTTCTTTCTTGCACAACAACAAAAATAAGAGCACTTCATGGCTTCCTTTAAGTATTCATTTAATAATTAAGGGTTCTTCAGGGGTTCTCCAAAGTGTCCATCGGATAGTGAAATACTTTACATAAATTTATTTAAGGGTTTATTAGTAAATTAAGAGTCCTTCATTGGTTCCTTCAAGGCTCCACTAGAAAATCAAGGGCTCTTCATGTGTTTTTTTTAATGATGCATTGCACAATTAAGAGCTCACCGTAGTTCCTTTTAATGGTTCAGTGGATAATTAGAGGTTCTTCACAGGTTTCTGAAAGTGTCCATTCAATATTTAAAGACTTTTCAAAGAACATTAAAGGGGTTTGTGGATCATTAATGGTTCTCCATAGGTTCTTTAAATAATATTCTTCGGATAATTTAGAGTTAGTTCCTTAATAGTGACTTTTAGTTGTTCTTGGTTCCTTTTAATTGCTCTCTGAATAATTAAGGTGTTCTTTGTGGGTTCTTTTAATGATCCACTTGATACTTAAGGGTCCTTCATAAATCATTTTAAGGGTTCAGAGGATTATAAGTTCACTAAAGTGCTCATTGATTTTTTAAATAATAATAAAGGGTTCCTCAGATCATTAAGGGTTCTTCATAGTCGATTCTAAGGGTTCAGTGGATAATTAAAGATTCTTTATAGGTTATATTAAGAGCTTCGCCCTTGTTCCTTTTAAGTGTTCACTGAATAAATAAGCGTTCTTCCAGGGTTCTCTAAAGTTATTATTATTAAGGGGTTCTCCATGGGTTCTTTAAAGATGCTTTGGATAATTATGGATTGTTAATAGTTTATTTAAAGTATTCACTGAATAATTAAGGCTTTTTCAGGGGTTCTTGGTTAAATAAGAGTTCTTCATGTTCTTTTTCAGGTTCATTTAAGAGTCCCTTTGGATAATTAAGCATTCTTAATAGTTCCTTTCATGTATTCACCAAATAATTAAGGGTTCTTCAAAAGTTCACCAAACCATCCACTGAATACATATGGACTTTTTATATGTTTAAGGGTTTATTGAATTGTTAAGGATTATTGATGAGTTCTTTAAGGGGTACATAAGATAATTAGGGATTCTACAGTGGCTCTTTTTGGAATTCATTAGGTAATTAGGGGTTTTTATGGATTCACTGGATAATAAAAGATAATTCAAGGTCTCCTTTAAGTGTCCATTGTATCATTAAGAGTCTTTTATGGGTTCTTTCAATAGTCCATGGGGTTCTTCGTAGTTTCTTTAAAGGATTTATTGGATCATTCAGGGTTCTGCACTGATTCTTCTAAAGATCATTTGGCTAATTAACGATTATTCACGGGTCCTTTTAGGGGTTTATTTTGTAATTAGGGCTCTTCAATGGTCCTTTTAAACATTAATTGGATAACTATGGGATTTTCACAGGTTTACTGTATAATTAGAGATTATTCTTGGTTTCCTTTTAGGTGTTCAGTGTTTACTTGCAAGTGCTTCATAGGTTTGTTTTAAACTTCAACTGGATAATTAGGGGGTTCTTCCAGTCATTCATCGGACAATTATGGGTTTTTCCATGGATTCTCTTTGGGTTTATTAGATATTTAAACATTATCAATGGTTGTCTATAATAGTTCACTCTATAATTTGCAGTTTTTCATAGGATCATATAGTTCATTGGTTAAACTAACGTTATTCATGGTCACATAAACAAGAAGTTCAGACTTAATCCTTTCATGCAGCGCTATTGAATGTGTTATAAAGGCTTTTGTAGGATCCCTTTAAATAAAGTGTTCAATTTAAAGACAGAATTAAAACTGAAAGACTGAGCGTTGTGTAAAGTTCTGTCTGAGCACTGAGCATATGGAAATCATTACGCCGATCTCCATCTGAGGACATCAGAGAGCTGTCACAGAGGTATTAAACAAGCACTAAAGAGGAGAGTTGGGCAGACGAGAGGAAAGTGCGTCTAAAGTGTGGCACAGGTGCTACCTGTAGAATTCCCATCACTACTTTAGTAAGCGCGGTGATTGCGTCTGAAACACTGGTAATTGGTGGTAATTGGCAATAAAAGCATTGGTGAGTGTTCAGACGAGGCAGCAGCAGGCGTGTCAAGAGTTTGCACGATGGGTTTGACAGGTAAACATTCTAGCATGAGATGTTTCAATGGGCTAGGGACTTCATGCTTTCCGGTCTCTTTCTCTCTTACTTTTGTTCTGTCTTTTTTCCCCCACCTCCTCCTCCTCCTCCTCCTCCTCTCAAAATTTTATAAGAACTCTCTTAATGCTTGCCTTGCTGGCTCTTTGTCATTTTTCTTTTTTCTTTTTGCTTGCGTCACCTCTTTTCCAGTTTGCAGCACAACAGGATTCCTTGCTATCACTTCCCTCCATTTAATTGGGACATTAATCTTCTTAATTCCTTTCTCTCACCTGCTAACTCTCTCTCTTTTTCCTCTGTCTTCCTCTGACTTACTCTTGCTCTCATCTCCTCATTGTCTCTATTTTTCCCTAACATCGCCCTCTCTCTCACTTGCTCTCTCTCACACACACACACACACACACACACACACATACACACACAGAGTCAGGCAGGTCAGTGACAGCTCCTACTGTGTTTGAACGCTCGCCTGTCTGCTCTCTTCCCTCCACTCTCCCACAATCTGTTACCTCCACTCCAGCGCCATTATTTATTGATCAGAGCAGAGCAGAGCCCGTGCCAGGGCCAGGGGGCAAAACACCATTTCCATAAAATATTTTTAAAGCCACACTCGTCATCCTTATATGATCTCCCCCCGCTTTTTTTTGAAAGCCACACATCATATAAGAGCACACGACATAAAATATAAATATCTAGCTATTGTGTGATCTCTCTACCAGAGAGAAATTATTTATATTAAAGGAATGCTTTTGCACTCATTAACCTCATTTTTATCTAATGCTTGTCAAAGACAAGAATTTCAACCTCTTTTCCTCTTTTTTTCCTATATAAAAATTAAATAAATAATGAAAATAAAATACTGCAAATTAACTTATAATTGAACCCCAAGGGAAAACAATAAGGACTTATACTAATCATGAATTCTTCAGTTGTGTCAATATTTATGGATAACATTCAACCCGCCTGAACTGCATTCAGTCACATTAACGGATAGACAGAAACAGGATTATGGTATACTAATAAAGGATGTACTGTAGTTATGTAATGTGGACCTAACAATCACAACAGTCTAGGACGTGATGATTTAAAAGGCTGTGATCTGTGTTGCCAGATTGAGCTACTTTTTATCATCTTGAACTGAAAAATGTGACTTGGGTGGGTAATAACACTTGCTCTCTCTCTCATCACTTACTCATATATCGCTTATCCTGTACAGGGTCGCAAAAGGCATGGAGCCTCGTCCTAGGGGACTTGAGGCTCTAAGCGGTGTATACGCTGGACAGGGTGCCAATCTATCACCAGGCACAAGCACAAACACAAGGACAATTTGGAAACACCAATTAACCTAACCTACATTTACATTTAGGCATTTGGCAGACGCTCTTATCCAGAGCGACTTACATTTTTATCTCATTATACATCTGAGCAGTTTTAGGGTTAACAACAGTGGCAACTTGGTGGTTGTGGGGTTTGAACCTGGGATCTTCCGAACCGTAGTCCAATGCCTTAACCACTGAGCTACCCGTGGCCTAACCTACATGTCTTTGGACTGTGGGAGGAAACCGGAGTACAAGGAGGAAACCCACAAAGCACAGTGAGAACATTTCTCATGACATGCACACAGACCCAGAGATGCGAGGCCACACTACTAACCACTACACCACTGTTTAAGCACTGCCTAGGTGGGATTTATTCATGTAATCTGGCAACCCTGGATATGACCTCATCCCTGATATAAAGCAGAAGTTGAAAGTGTGACTGAAATAAGGCATTGTTTTGTTGGTCTTCATATCATTCTTTGCATCACGGTCGTGTCTGAACGCAGTGATGAATTCAGAGTCCATTCCTCATGATTCACTCAAAAACCACTAACTTTAACATACTAATGAGGCCGACAATGCTACTGTATGTATCCCATGTCTGAAAGTTAAATACTACATTTCAAAAGCAACAGCTGAAGCAAAGTCCGAGAAACTGAAGGTCTGATCCCATACATAATGCGATCAGTGGACTCTAATTAAAGAACTTCTATAAATTACAGATTACACTCATTTAGATGAACTTCTAGATAGCTTTAATCATAAAACTGTATTCCACTAATCACACAAAAATGTGAAATTGAGTACTGGCATTATGATTACCTATTCTTAGTCTCTAGTGGCTACCGACTTGTGTGGAACTTAATACAAAATAAAAATCCATAGCAAATTTTGTCATTTTAAGCATCCAGAAAATGTGAATCAATATTAAGTGATGCTGTGATCAAGTCATTTCCATGGTGAATTAGTAGCAATAATGAAATATAGGTATTCATTAAGAGATGGCTGGGTGGTGTGACCAAAATATATAAGATTTTCACATAATAAATAATCACTTACAATTAAATTCAGTAAAGGTTACAAGTAAAGGATATCAAATATATTTAATACTGGCTGCTTCCAGTCAGTTTGTACTCATAAACGTGTATCTCAGAAAAGGGATTTTTACATATTTTTTTTATACATAATATTTACTCCGCTATGCTATGTGCACAGGAAAAGGTTCGCGGCAAACATTTTGCCAAATGTTCAAATGATGCTATAACATCCTGTCTAGAACAGGGGGCGCTAGCCTTGGAGCTGTGCCATGCTCTGACGCAATGCAGATGATCAATTGACTGGTTTTCGTCATCTTATGTTAATCGCTCGCAGGACCGAGTATGAATTAAGTGTGTGAGGGAATTCTCAGCTGGTCAGACCTGGGGCACTACAGCCATGCATCAGTGCTGGTCCATTAATCACACTAGCCTACTTACCTCAGGAACGGCTGGCTGGAGACATACACATAGCTATACACACACACACACACACACACACACACACACGTATACACATACATACTGCTTCAAGGTTTGTTAGGATGAGCACACACTCCTATACATCCCCACACTCGAGGAAGTGCAGCATTATTATAAAAAAAATAATAAAAATAAAAAAGAGAGAGTCGAGATATGAAGAGAGCTCTGCAGAGCACCAGCAGGTGGAGAAGAGCAAAAAAAAAAAAAAAAAAGGGAAGAGAGCAGCGCTGAAGGGCCATCTGTTGTCTAGAACAGAATCAGGCCTTAATTTTGGAACCAGGATATCTGCGCTTATGTTCTCCCATGCGTGACCCCAGTTCAGGGAGATGAATTTTAATATAAGTGCAAGCAGGCGGCAAACATGGCTGTTCCTGCCACTGTGTTTCACAAGACAGCAGGGAGAAAGTCAACACACTCTGTGCTGCCTAATGTCTTCAGGGATAACACCACACACACACACACACACACACACACTCACACATACACACACACCGTCTGCAAACAGACGGTCAGATGCGTAAGATAAAGGCTGTCTGAAGTTTAGCACCAAACTCGTGGTAATTAACGAAAACAGCTGTGGTCACCGCTAATGATGCATCTGTGTATCTATCCAGGACACTCGCTTGTTTTTAAATTCATTTTAATGATTTTGTTATATGCTGAAATGATGATTATGCAAATTGAGACTTGATACTGAAATTCCACCCTCAGCCAAGAACCAACAGTACAGTGGAAAATAAGCGCTAATCTGCTTTAAAAGTCAAGCTAGGTACCATGCTTTTGTTGTTGAACTTAGCAATGAAACAAAATGTTAAAAGGCTGTTAAATAAATAACGAGCTACATTGTAATATGGTACAGTGAAATACATGAGCTAAACTACTAGCAATTAAATGAGCTAAACTGTAATCTGGCTAATATACTTAAGCTAATATTACTGCTAAAACAAGTTATGGTTGTTAGAATTTTTTTTTAACTGTTTGGGATTTTGTACCAAAAACTGTTGGGTAGTGTGAAAAAACACGAGCTAGCTTAAGAATTGTCAAGCAATTAGCTAGTTAGCCAAATTGGCTAATGCTAGTGACGAATTGAAAACATGAGACTGAAAATCGAGATACCAACTAAAATACCACAAATAGCTAACAAGTTTCCACTGAAAACATAAGCTAGTTTGCTAGCCTACTAATGCTTGCACAGCTAATATTGTATATTTTACATATTGACACTGTAAAATAAATGACATAAGAACAGTAGAAAAATGTGTGCTAGTTTTGAAAGCCTTTTAGCTTGCTAACAAAGCAATGCTAATCAGGAATTTTGGTACATTTGCACCCTGTTAAATAAATTGTGAGGAAGTGTGTGCTAGTTTGCTTGTTTTATTAGCCATGAAGCATGCTAACTTCCGTAATGCTAGTCACGAAACAAACTCATTTTGGCTGCTATGGGCCCACTGTGGGCAGGCCACAGAAAGAGAACGTGGACCCAGAGTATGCTCTCAGCAGGCCGACACTCTGGAATGTTCTCTAGGGAGCAATACTGTAGATAAACAATGGGTCTAACTGATGTAGCTAATAGCGGTAGCAATAACAGGTTGTATGTGCTGTTACACATCGAAATTATTCATTAAAGAATCCAACTTTCCACTTATTTCACTTAAATGGCTTAAAATGACAACGAGTATTTTATGAAATGAATGCCTCTCTGCTGGTATGTCACGTGTAAGAAAAAGGATGTATAGGAATATAGGCACATGCACACACAGATACACACACACACACACTTAGAGCACATACACAATCTGCTTCGTTGTGACACATCTGTCCCTCTATGATATCTGTGTCGATGGCTAGCCGTATTATAAGAGAGGTGTATTAATGAGCAATACAGTGAGTGGGTGGAAGAGAGAGAGAGAGAGAGAGAGAGAGAGAGATGGAGAGAGAGAGAGAGAGACCTGTAGGGAGGCCACTTGACTCGTTGAAATATTAAGTAGCAGGGCCACTATTTACTATCATTAACTGCTGATTGAGCATTGAAAGCATAGAGCATGCACACACTATAATCTCTCTCTCTCTCACACACACACACACATACAGACACACTCACACATGATGATCTCCTGCTTAGCTGTGACCAAATCACCCCCCCTGTGGTTAGTGGCAGTTTTAATTGCCATGGTCACCGCTTCAACCCCAGGGGGTCATTTCAATTAAATAGAGTATGTCTGTGTGTGTGTGTGTGTGTGTGTGTGTGTGTGTGTGTGTGTGTGTGTTTGTGTCCATCGTCCTGAGGTTCATTACCCAAAGATACAGTCATGTTTCACCACACCACCGACTCCAGAGCAACGTTACACACATAGATGGCGCTCAATTAGTAAGTTTATTAACAAAACCTCGCCCCGCCTCATTTAATTGTGTGTAAATAATGGAATCTAACCTGCAGAATCGGATGTGTAGAATAATCTAATGAATATGTTTCTACTGCAGCTGGTTTAGAAACACATCTTCAGTTTTTACCCTCCTTACAAATACAGAAATGTATGTATAAACATGAATATGCAAATTAGGGAACACCCACACGTCATAGAACATGATTTTATTTTAATGTGTTTGGTTTTGCATCATCATTTTCTCAGAAATTTGTATTTGTCTTTATAAAGAAGGTTTTATTGATCACTTACGTTAGCTGTCGTAGCAGCTAGTTCGCTTAGCAAGCAGGATTTTTGCTTTAGCCCGTCAATCTTTATTGTCTAGCGATTTCAAAGCAGACGACCTCGGCCTTGTTTGTATGACCTTTCGAAACGCTCCTGAAAGTCTGAGGAGGTTTATTCCTAATAGCAAAAAGCTATGCCTTTAAGGCTGTGTTTTGAAATTTGACACAGGCTCGCACGTTCCAAATGAAGAAAAAAATAACTTTTCTCCCAAAAAACCTTAATATTTTTACCTTAATATCTAATCATCAAATTCATATTTTTTGCAGTGATCATTATGGAACTATTTTGTAAAAAAAATTAAAGTGAAAACTTGAACAACCCCCTCCCCCCATTTCATCATATGTTTCTCCCAAAGATCCAGACTTTATTGTATTTTTTAAATCTAGTCTTGAGGAATACTTCTCCCATGTTCAGACCAGTCTCTGTACCTGAGCAGTTTCAGAGGAATGTTTTTGTTGGCATACAGTGACCTATAAATCATTCTAGTATAAAAACCCATCTAACCTACGGCATGAACCAGTGAGAAACAGGTGCAGATGACTATGATCATGCTGGTGATTAGTGTACTGTACTGCTGATGCTGAATGCTGAGTGGTTGGAACAGATGAGAGGGGAAATGAGGTCGCTGCTGAGGTTGTTACATAAACAACCATTAATTTTTTTATATTAAGAAATTAAGGGTGTCAAGACTTTTGCACAGTACTGTAGAAGTACTAATCATTAAACATACTGTACATACATGTGTTAACAGAATTTCAATAAACTGGCTTGCTTAGTTATCTGAAAAAAACATATTGAATTAAAAATCATGTTACTATTTAATACATTTATTAAGCTGAAGTAACAACATCTTGAAAAAAGTAATTGAGCCAAAATAATGGCATAATATCAAGAAATAAAAAGTTATCACGTCGTAATACCAATACTGCACTTTTTTATTTATTTATTTATTTTCATCACGGTTCAGGACTACATTAAAAGGAAGTGTTTTATGAGCCAAGTGCATCAAATCAAACAGCAGCCATTAAAACCAAGGAGTGACAGCTTAATCTGTTCCCGTCAGCTGCAAGAAAATGCGCTCATGCATGCATAACCTTATCACACACTGGCATGATGCACAAAGTCTCACCCTGGGGGAACATCAACATAATCATTCCCTCCTATTTCCATTGAGCTTGACCTCTGACCTTTGCCCCTCAGGGCTGTATGGTGGATGAACACGTCTAGACCGGACCACGTTTGCAGCCTGTAGGCGAAATGCTTGTCCGAGTGCATGTGTGTGTGTGTATGTGTGTGCGCTCGCATGTTTGTGTGTGTGTGCGCGTGAATGTGTGTCGGCCACACTTATCTCAGTGGTGTTAAGTAAACAACCAAGCAAAGGCTGTTTTTCCATGAGCCTTGTGCAAAGCTTCGCTGCACACCCACTGGGCCTTTGTGTGTGTCGGAGCTCGGTTGCGCCCACGGGGCACCGGCGCAAATCACAGGCCCTGCGACGAGCGTCTGGACAGGTCTGAATAAGATACGGCTCATGTCTCCGAGACTGGCAGGACGGATGACTGAGAGTCTATTCAAGCCTGAGCTACGAAGAAAACCCTGAATTTTAATACGGAGGGAAAGAAGAAAAAAAGAGGCCCAAATCCCTCACAATCCTCCAGATATAAAGCAAAGCGTCATCAATGAAACACATTACAACAAAGCTTAAATCAATGACTGAATTAAATCAGGACGAAGTTAGCATTTGGTGTAGAGGGTTGAGAAGGAAATGGACTATGGAGAAGGGAAAAGAAAAAAAGAAAAAAATCCATGAGAAAATGCCATAATCAGATTTTACATGCTTAGAGATTTATTTATTTATTTATTTATTTATTTATTTATTCGTGTGTATCAAGTATATGAAACTTATAAGTGCACAGTGCAAAGTTCATCTTGCATAAAAGCAATTTTAGCTATTAAAGCTATTAACATGTTTTAACATATTCAATTATTTATTTATTATATTATTATTATTATTAGAATATTTCTATTGTATTTATTCCCAATAATATTAATAATAATAATAAGAAAAATTCTATGAAACAGTAAAAAAAAAAAAGAATGTAAAAAAATGTTTATGCTTTGCTGTTAAAATAAATACATTAATTAATTAATAAATTAATTAATAAAAAATGAATGAATAAATAAATAAAAGGACAAGCAGGCATGCATATTAATATTTTGTCTGTTTTATTTCCTTTGTATTTATTTCTCCTTTTTTCCAATTTAGTATTTGTTCTCTTTTTTTTAAACATATTTTATCCACAGTATGTTTGCTTGTTGCCATTTCCTTTTATTTTAAGCTCCATGTTACATTTAGCATTTAAAAGGGAAATTAACAGTCACGCTAAATCCTAATTTTTCTTTTTCCCACAGTATGTATATTTCTCACTACAAAGGGTGTACTGCCTACAGACATACTGTATTATGTGCTTTGTTCCCAACAGAACAACATTATCTAAAGAAAAAGGAAAAAAAAAAGGAACATAATAGTTCATAACTGCATTATGCCACCATGAATCAAAATCAAATCTCTATAGCGACTCCAAAACCTAATCAGATTGCATTCTGTTTTCTTTATATTGTTATTTAAAATAAATAAATAAATCACACTCCAGCAAAACGCTCGTAAATGTAACGAGAGTATTGTACTGTAAGTTTGCACGATCGGAAGAATTAGACCGCGCATTTCATCATGTATAATGCAATAGAGGTGCAACAAAAAGGCAATTGAGCCTGAGTTTATGTTCTCCCAGATCCGTCATCCTAATGTACGGCATCGTCTGTGTGGACACAAATGGAGAAAGGCATGCATAATCCATGCCGTTAATCGATAACCGAGCAGACGTGCACTATTAAGCCACCTCATCAGTCATAACATACTTAACCTCGAGAGTCCGGGCCTGACCTCGCCGCTACGCCGGAGTTCAGCAGGCTGCTTCCGTACGATCCGCCGGAGGGCTGGACGCAGCGTCCCGGAGGAACGCACTTAAAGCTGAATCGCAGAGCCATGAAACGGCACTTTAAGCGATTCAATACGATCTCCCACCCCAACCAGGCCCGTCTCATCCCATCGTGCTCCATCCCGGTGCCAGGTTTTGTTCTTATACGTGCTTGTGTGTAAGTGTTTGCCTGGGGGAGGCACTCAAGAGCTCCAGATCTGTTCCCTGTGGATCAGAGCTCATCAAGAAGGTCAATACTTCGGCATCCATGTACAAGAAGCCTGCTTTAAACATATATGAGACCCGGAGCAAATCAGGACACTGGAGATGACGCACGAGCTCCGTGTGGGATTACGGTTAAAGCTTTCAACAATCATCCTCGCTTTTTCTCTTTTTTTTTTGTTGCTCTGTTCTCTTTTCCCCCACCTCAGGCTGTCTGCCTTTATTCCTCCCATTCTTCTCGACTGAAATCATAGAAAAATTTTGCACCTATAGGCGAGCTCTCTATTGCTTCTTTTGTAAAAGCAGCTCAGCCGTTATTGCAGGCAATAAAGACCGACTGACAAACCGTGTCAGGCAGCTGATCCTTCTCTTACAGGATCACAGCCAAAGGTTATGGCTGAGCACGCGTACACACACACACACACACACACACACATACACACACACACAGGGCCGAGTCATTTCTTGTAGATGCTGCTTTGAACTGATGAATGTTTGATGAGTCAAAATAGCTCCTTGAGCCACTGAGCTCGTGTGTGCTGAGAGCGCAGGGAGAGCGGAGCCGTTAGCGCAGGGTCAGGAAACAGAAACACACTCGCACAACTGACAAAATGACAAAGACTTTACTGTAAAAGTAATTACTGTTTTAACACACTGTTTTAATTAACACACACACCGTCTCCTTTAAATCAGGTCTGGAGATGGAGAGGATTTTTTAAATGCAAATACGTGTGTATGTCGTGTTGCAGGATGCAGCGGCATTTCATTTGAAATTAAATTTAAATTGAAGTAAAAAACAAAAGAAGGAACCAGAAAAAGTGTAAAATACAAAAGAAAAAGAGGAAAGAAGCAGGGAAGAAAGGAGCAGAATACATACGGAAGAAAGGAAGCGAGGGAGGAATAATAATGAAGAAAGACAAAAGAAAAAAGGAAGATGGCAAAAGAGAATACAAAAAGGAAGAAAACAGAAGGAAAGAAAGAATAGAAGAAAGAAACAGAGAAGGAAGGAAGGAAAAGCAAAATGCAAGAGAAAGAAAGTATAAAAAGAAGTAAGGAATGAAGAAGTGAAGAGCAAGGAAGGATGGAAGGAAGGTAAAGCAAAAGGTAGAGGACAGAAAGGAAGAAAGAAAGAAAGAAAGAAAGGAACATATAAAGAAAGGCTAAATACAAAAGAAAGAAAGAAAGAAAATAAGAAAGAATGGAAGGATGGAAGGAAGGTAAAGCAAAAGGTAGAGGAAAGAAAGAAAGAAAGAAAGAAAGAAAGGAACAAAGAAAGAAAGGCTAAATACGAAAGAAAGAAAGAAAGAAAAAAAGAAAGGAAAGAAGAAAAGCAAAATACAGTACTGTAGAAAGAAAGAGCAAAATAATGGACAGAAGACAAAAGGAAGGAAGGAAGGAAGGAAGGAAGGAAGGAAGGAAGGAATTTCCACGCCGGTATACTGTATCTGATAATATTCACAGCCTGTTTCAAATGAGTTTTTACATTCATACAACACAAAGCACTGCATGATGAATTGCTACCAAAAGCAAAGGGATAGAAGGATGGTTAGAGAGGAAAGGAGAGAGGAGGAGAGGGGCGGCGTAATGAAGGAGTGGACCCCCTGCTTAGCCACACATTAATCATTAAAACACAAAAGAGGAAAGGAGGCAGACACACAGCAGAGTCAGCCTTAATGCCACTTCATATTGTCTCTCTCTCTCTCTCTCTCTCTCTTTCTCTCTCTCGGACGGATGGAGTGATACGGTGATGTAGTTGTTCAGGAATGATGGTCCACCCTCCTTAAGTGCCACCATTACAGTAGTGAACAGCACTTATGGCTTTTACTTCATTGATTGATCGAATCAATACGTCATTCTGCTGCATCCGGAGACAATACATTAAAGAGCATGTAGTAACGTGTGCAAATGTAAATGCACCTCCTTTTCTTTGATTATACTACTGACCTAATGCACAAGCTCTGCTCGATGCGTCCAGTTCCAAAGCTCTTGTCATTCTTCAAGTTCTTACAGCCATCCTCAATATCGCTAAAGCGTTTAAAACCATGTTACTGGCTATTCGTGGTAACACAAACTCTGCAAGGCCACCATTTTAAATTAGTTACAGGTCTTTAACAAATTCTTAATTTGCACACATGCTCTTTGGGTTCCTAAATCATATCCTTTTACTCAACAGTTCGGTAGAGCAAATTTTGAGTCACTTTATCATATCAAAAAAAGTGTTGAACTTAAGCAGATTGGACCATCTCTACCAATCGGTTGAGGTTTGCACTGCTGAAAACTTAAGCAGATTGGACCATCTCTACCAATCGGTTGAGGTTTGCACTGCTGAAAACTTAAGCAGATTGGACCATCTCTACCAATCGGTTGAGGTTTGCACTGCTGAAAACTTCCAACTTTTTTCTTTAAACAGACTCAGCAAATATCATTTCAATAGTTTTGTGGTAAAACAAACTGTCTGCCATTTTTGGTGTGCCTTCTGTTTACACAGTCCCTACATTTTAAGCAAGAAAAAAGGCAGGATATGCGAGGCAGCCATCATGCATGCACATCTGTGTTATTAAAAGCAATGATGTTTGCACCATAATGCTCTGACACATTTGTGCTGTTGCATCACCACACAAAATTTTAGCTGTTTTATGTGCCACTTTTACCATGAAGCGACATCTCAACCATTTGGAAGAGATCTATACTAAGGATATTAGTATAAGTAATAAGGATATTTGCAGAGTTTTTCCATTGTTTTTTTCTTGAAGTGTTAAAATATGAAGTTCTGGTGTTTAAGAAATAAAGGATTGTCAAATAAATTCTTAGCAAACTGTTGTGGTGCCATTGATTATTTTCCTACAACAGCACACCCTCTAGTGTTTTTTCCCCTTACTTATTCCATAAATAGAAAAACAAACAGTCTATTTTAAGTCATTCATGCATGCAGGGTTTTAATCCTGGACTGAACTGTAGACAAGAACCGTCAGGAGCAGTTCATTTCTAGAGTCAAACATGATGTCTGTATTTAATGAGAACCTACAAGACGGAAAAAAAAAAGAAAAAAAAAGAGGAAAAGCCTCAGCTGAGCGTTCTCTGAAGTCTGAAAGGAGAATTGGAGAATTCATTTAAACCACATTCATTCTTCAGTTGATGCCTGATGAAAAGAAGGGTTGTGAACATACGCCGTAGTCCATCTCTCCAGCTCTGGCTGAAAACATATTCTTTTTTAAACTGTGCTGCATGTCAGAACCATGAAGAATGAGTGTGAGTGGGCGTATATATACACACTACCCCGTGGCTGCGCTGGACGGAAAGGAGCGATAGTTCAACAAAGTCCAAGGTCTCAGCTGATCAATGCCCCCTTCGCCGTGACCCGGCTATCCGGTAGCATTCGCTCTTGCTCTTTACACTCTCATGGCACCCGTTTGTGTGCTTTCTCTCCCTTTTTTTTTCATGTTAATCTTTCTATCTGTTCGCTGAGTAAGATCTATGAAAGGGGTCAGGAGAAGGAGGCCCCGAAAAATTCAGCACACCCCAAAACATCTGCTCTACGTAAGAGACGAAAGGGGGGATGATGATTGATGAACTTGGTAAAAAGTGCCCGAGGTCGGTGAGGTATGAAATCTCATCGCTTATTCATACGAGAGAGAAAGAGAGAGAGAGAGAGAGAGAGAGAGAGTATAAGAGAAGGAGCGAGCGAAAGACAAGGCTTCAGGGGTAAACACATCCGTGTGAAAAGAGAGAATGCAGGCAGCTGGACGCTGCCCTTGAGCGCTTTCTTAAACAAGCCCTTCTGCTTAAAGACCTCTTCAGATCCATTAAACCCCATTAATGCTGAACGCAAACGCTCAGACAAACCGCCCAGGCGGCGAGAGAATGGCCCGCCAATTGACCGGCTTGTCTTGTCATTCAAACGTCTTTCTGTAATTTGAGCAGCCCCGTTCCACACAGACATTACACTTAGCCTGCTTGATCTCCTAAAATGTGTCAGAAGCATCATTTCTGCTTTTCTGCTTTCTATTTATCGCCTCGATTAACGCTGGAGAGCTGAGCACATGTTATCACTGGCAGGTGCCGTGCACCAGAGTGTTGCTTGGCGCTGCTGGAGTGTGCGGATATCCAGATGTGAGAAGATCAGAAAAAGAATTTCAAACGTCGTACTCTAAAGGTCGAAAGATGGATCTGAAATGCTTTGTGTACGACAGGCAATATTTGTTTGGCGTCTATCATCATGGTTCTGCAAGGCTCTGCATCATCATGATCATGATAATTCATATCAGTACATATGACAGCAGATGTCATATGAGAGTCTAAATACAGCAGAGAGTTTAAATACACACTGCCTGGTCGAAAAAAAAAATATATATATATATTGACCACCTTTAACGTTGCTGAACCCCAGATCATAACACTGCCTCCAGAGGCTTGTACAGTGGACACTAGGGTTGTTCCGATTCCGATACTGGTATCGGAAATGCTGCCGATACCACAAAAAAATCTGGCATCGGAATCGGC
>JAQMYL010000004.1:4498992-4510562 GCA_030014365.1 Clarias pachynema | reverse complement strand
GGTATCGGGAGGGAAAAAATGGTATCGGAACATCTCTAGTGGACACTATATGGATGATCATTGCTGTGAAATAGGGTCAATCTGAACTCATCCGATCACATGACCATTTTCCATTGCTCAAAAATCCAATCTTTATTTTGGAACCTGAAGAACAATTTAAATTACTAACATGGAACTTGATTTGGTATAAAATGCCAACATGGTGCTACAGTAACTATGGAATTCTATCATATAAAAACCCAACTTGCCCGCAGTGGTTCTATGGTTCAGCTTTTACAAACCAGGCCTTTTAGTGAGACCCTTACTTTAATTTCAGTCCTATGTTGCTTTGAATAATCTTAATATCAATTATAATCATAAAACACTTCCTCAATATTTTGGGTCTTAAGAATTTAAATCTTCAAGTGGTGGGAAACAGGAAGACAAGTGTCTTTTGTTAAGGTGTTGTCCTCAAACATACTGTAGGGACTTTTTTTTGTATCTTTGTACTTGATGAAATATGATGCAGTCTAAATTTCAAGGGCTAAGCCAATTAGATTTTCTCCCTAATGTGACCTCATATGAGAGAGCCCCTCCTCCTTTGCAGTTCTCTAGAGGGGCGTGGCTCAACAGTAGCTCATTTACATAGACAATGAAAACCTGAGGGGTATTTCAGCTGGGGCATTAACGCACACTTCTTAATTTGCTACAGAAATAGTAAAATATGAGACCTTTAAAATGTTAGCCTAAATTTTTACAATTATTTGCAGTGAATCTCAAGTAAAAATAAATCAAGTGCACAGTTTTACACCTTACTTCGAGTGTTCTCCAAGTCTCTTGATTTATTGGTATGTATCAGCACTTAGCATGCAGTCAGCTAGCTCATTACATGGCACTTTTCAGGGTACAAATGCTTTGCCAGTATTGGTCTCCTGTAGTTACCTGGAAAAGTGAATCTAGCATGCATTTAAAAGCCATTTAATTGGACCTATAGGACCAGTGCTGTATATTTGAAGGTGCAATTAAGTTGTTTACGCCTTAGGGAATGATAATGTTTCTGTACAGCACCTTTATGTCTAACAGGATAGATGTAGGCGTAGTATTACACAGATATGGTAATATGCAAGCCAAGTGTGTGTGTGTATGTGTGTGTGTGTGTTGGGGTGTGTGTTCTCTCAGGCAAGCCAGATTATATTACAGAACGACAGTCAGTAAGAGGTGGATCGCGTCGTTCTTGATGAGCTGCAAGTCTGGCTTAGAGTACTGGAGGAGAAAAGATCCAGCACATTCAATATACACCTCAGGACTGGAGAGGGAAGTAAAAAAAAAAGCTGGGGGGGAGAAAAAGAGGGTGGAGGGGAACTAAATGGGTATTGCAGAGTACAGATTAAACAAACACCGCCTGCTTAGTTCTAATTAAACACTGTGCATTGCGGCGTTCCAGCAAATAAAACTCTGGCACAGACTGCATATTGTGTGTGTGTGTGTGTGTGTGTGTGCGCATGCTGTGCTAAAACTGGCTGTAATTGTTATAATTGTCAGCAGGATTGCCAGCATAAGATATGTAGCATGGCTCAATTGGCTGAGATTCAAGAAGACGAAGGAGGATGGAGGCAGGAGGTAAAAAAGGATATCGAGCCAGGCTGGACATGGTGGAGACGGAGAGACAGAACTCGCTTTGGCTTAAAGGAAGGAGAGAGCGAGAGAGCGAGAGAGAGAGAGGTAGCTTAGAAGGAAGGAGAAGAGAAGAGAAGGTGAGGTGTGATGTCATCAGAAAGGGACCGGCACACAAAAAAGGAAAAGAAAGGGGGAAAAAAAAATGACAGTTGAGTTCTCGCCGAACATTTCTACGCCTGGCTGATCCGCTGAAAAGAATCAGGCAGAAACACGGACGCCAACCTCTCTAGCCTTAGGAGGCTTGCACAGGGAATTCTGGGATGCAAGCAGGGTATCAGGAACGCAGCTTTATCTCGGGAGGCAGGAGACACTCCTGGAGTCCATCACCTGCTATCTCCCAAGATGCACCTGTAGACAGCGTGTTCCTGTCACGCGCTATACACAGCCCCGTAGACGAGAGCTTTGGCTCCTGTGATGTGGAAGTCAACATATGTGTAAAAGAGAGAAAGAGAGAGAGAGAGAGAGAGAGAGAGAGAGAAAGAGAGAATGTGTCTCCATCGAGCAGTCATAGGATGCTGCTCTGAAGAGCGATGTGACTCCAGTTGAAGTAAACTGCATTGGCACGATCACCATGGAAACAGGGGTGTGAGGAGAGGCGGAGGAGGAAAGACGAAGGAAAAAACAAGTCAAGGTTAAGCAACCTGTTTGTGTGCATGTGTGTGTGTTTAAAGGAGTCTCTGTGTCAAAGAGCTTATACTATATATATACTCACGCAAACACATTCATTTAAGGAGGCGGGGCTTATTTACAATTAAGATTGATTGTGATTAATCAAGCCCTGATGTCGAGCTACAAGTGGCTCACGGGTATGAATTATATTCAGGTGTTTACAAGGATTCTCTCAGTCATCGTCTATACTGCTTTATCCTGTATGCAGGTTCGCGGGGGGCCTCGACCCTATAGACTCAGGCCTAAGCAATTTGGGAATGAAAATCAGTCTAATCTGCATGTCTTTGGACTGTGGGAGAAAACCAGAGTACCCGGAGGAAACCAACCAAGTACGTGGAGTAAATGCAAACTCCATGCACACAGACCCCGAGGTGGGAATAGAACCTGGACCCTGGAGGTACAAGGAGAAACCACTAAGCCACCCTAATGGGCGGGGCTACTGTTGCCTCATACTTCCTTCACCAGCTTCTGTTTTTTTGAAGCATCTCTTGAAGTTGATAAGACATTAAAAAAATACTTTTATGACTGCTACATAGCTCTAACACTGGAGACTCCTTACTTAAATGTTAAATTAATGTAAATTTTTTTTAAAGTTCCAACTTATGATGATTATAACGATTCCGAGGTCATTAGTGTCTATAGAAATGATAGTGTATTAAAAAGTGTGTGTTAATATAATATAAATATTATTATCCTTTATTATATATTACTTTTTATAAAATCAACCAACAGTTTCCAACATATAAGAATCGAGACTTTTGTGGTATAAAGCTCTTCTTTTTTTTTTTTGCAGGTTAACTAATTCGTGTGCTTTGGGTTGGAAAGTTCAGGGATGAAAAGGTTGAATTGTTTTATTAAATTCATAAAATAATCCATCAAAAAGGTTTTTCAGGGGATTTTTTTTTTGTATTTCAACAGCCTGATGAAAGCATTTAAACCGGGTTTATAAATCATACATATAACAAAGATGTCTGACTTAATTTGCTTTAAAAAAAAAAAAAAAAACAGGTTTGTACTTCACCGTTGCGTATTTGCATTGCTTTCATTTGCTGCCCTTGCTCATGGCAGACCTCACAGCTAAACCAGGAGCTCCGTCAATTCCCCTCGGCTGAGCGCCGTGGCATAATTTGTTATTTGCCAAGCTGTTTTTCTGCTGCTCGCTTGCTGACAACCCTGTATAATTCAAATCAATTGAGCAAAACTGCTTATTTGAGTCTGCGGCTTTCCTTTATCTTCTGGAAAAGCCCTCCAATTCCTCGCGGTGCGAGAACGCGAGAAGGAAAAAAGCTCAATGCTGCAATCAGGTTTCCCCATATACACCGACCAATCATACCTTGCTTTGACACACACTCACACAAACACACTCATGGGCTGATTCGTTGCGCTCCCCAGGGCGGGATGGATGGAGGAGGCCGGGCGTCTGTGTGAATTTACTGGGTCACTGATCTAAAGGCTCTCACACCTCAGTGCCTTCCACCTCTCTGACTGCAGCAGGAGCATGATGAATAGATCAGAATAGAGCCAGATCGAGAAGAGACCAAGAGACTGAAAGAGAGAGGGATGGAGATTGCCTAACCTCGCGTATTTGCTTATAGCCTCAGAGCCATTTGGATTTACATATACTATATATATATATATCAGATAAATACAGAAAATAATCCAGAGTGTGACGAAACTTGTGCTGAGCCTAAAACTAGTGTTATGTAACAGTGAAAATAACACGTAGCATATGAAAACACTATTACACCAAACAACAGGGGGTCTTGCACCGCCTTTCTTTCATGCATCAAAGAATGAAAGGACAACAATGTTCTACTTGCAAATGATTCAGGAATCATGAACACGAACGCATCGGTCACGCTTATACAGTAGCTTTCTAAACTACAAAACTAAAACATGCGTGACAAACAATTATATTTTCATTCATATTCATAATTGCAAACCTGATCCATGCTCCTCATGAATCCTTCCATTGATTTATTCAGTCCTTCAGCTCTACCTGCTCTGTATGAGTCAGTGAATCATTTAATTCAATTCTTGGTCATTCTGTGGGCCTGTTATTTAATCAATGAATTATTCAGTCAGTACAGAGGTTCATTCTTAATTCGCATAATGAATCAGACGAGCTGATGAGTTAAATGAGTTCTGTTCGTGATCATTAAGTTGGAACTGAGTGAACAGTTAGCATGTCTTGTTTTGGCATGCAAAAATAAATAATTCTACTTGCATGCTACATCCTGTAATACATTTGGAGCAATTGATCGATTCAGTGAACGAATCATTTAAAGGTGCCATATTTTACTCTTTTTTAAGGTCTTTTAAAGGAGGTCTCCATAATGGAATTCCTGAAATTGCTTCCGTTTCACCCCAGTTCCAAACACGCCGTTTCTGTTTCTATAGCTTTAAATGCAAATTAACTCCTGTCCGCTACACGCAGTTCTTTGTGGAAGTGCATTTTTCTAGCCAATCGGAATGCAGGACATTTAACTCGAACCCTGAAAATGGAGCTCAGGAATCGAGCAGACGGAAGTGCTATTCGAATTGTCCCATTTGCATAAACTGACATCATACAAGGGAGGATATCTGAACAGAATGGTCATGCACATTTACTGTATAGACACAAATAGAAGAAAAAAGAGGAAGGGATTTTATCATGGTTTATCAAGGAAGTGTTTAATAACATCAGTATCTACGTATACTTTAAAGCTTATGGATTAAACCCTGATTCACATCACAATTAACATTAGATAATAAGACCACACGACTATACGTTTGTTTTTTTCTTATTATTTTCATTCCTCAGATCCAGCAGAGGCTTTGCTTCCAATATTATATAATTTGATTAATTAGAATATATAATAACCCACTTAAGGAAACACTGTAGTAGAAAAATAAATAACGTCGGTTCATGTCAGGGTAGACATTGAGATATTTTCCCAGAACAGTATTCCTTGTGGTGTTTTACTTCTTCTGAAACAATTATTTTGCCATTGATTTTTTTCCCGGATCAAGTCTTAAGATTAAAACTGTTGTGAACCCCCTGCTCAGCGTTTCAGGTGTCCACACTAGTCATAATCTACTGCATTTTTAGCCATTAAAGAGTTAAACACTGCTAAGTACCCCCCACCCCCACCACACACCGAGCCCTCTTCCCAATTAACTCCGAGCTCTGGCATCAGCGTTGGAGACTCTATTAGAACACTCGGTTTTCCAGCAAGCGTGGACGGCGATTACATCAGCGTGTTTACCTGCAAGCCTTTACCGGAGGGTTGATTTATTACCCGACGCCCTGGCTGCCGAGCCACGGAGGCCTTTTCAATGAAATTGTTTATGGATGTTTCGTCCCAAATTACACCAGACACACTGGCGCAGTCGAGTATGAACCATCAAGACGAGCCGCAGCTCCAAGATTCAATATTCATCCAGCCAGAGCCTGCTTGTTCTGCTATCGAAACTATTAATTGATCTCACGAGACTCTGGGATGTTTAAACATTAATAAATATGGAAAACTGTCTCTACAGGGGAAACGCAGCAAAAAGTGCTGCTAAGTGCCTTTGACCAACGCGGCATCGATTTCCAAGCATTTGAATAGCTTTCATGAACACGCATACAGTATATATATATATATATATATATATAATATACACACATAAATGGATGTAAAACTACACAGGTACTGTATAAACACCTTGTTTGTTGCACAAAACCAAACCACACCACACACCCGTACACTGCAGCTCTCCCCAGAGCCGTGGGATTTGCTGGCTCCAGGTACACGCGCTACTCCGCAGGGAAGGAGCTACCTCTCCGAGCGGAGAAGGGCAACCACAGCGCAGCAAAGTGCAAGCTAATTAGTTAGACTAGAGCGTACAGCACGCAGTCGGATCCTCCACACTCCCCAGTTGGTGTATTGGCTCCTGACATTCCTACTTTTGGCACCGACAAACTGCTCTCCTCACGTTACACCACCCGTCCAGGAACGGATTTAAAAAACGTGCTTAAATTTCTTGGCTGCGGAAGTGTCGGTGCGTGCCACGCCTGTAAACCCTAATACATTCTAACGCCTTAATACGACTAGCGAGATTTCTGTTGATGAAGGGATTAATGAAGGTGAGGTGAACGATCTGTCTGCTTTCCTTTTTATCTTCCTTACTCCAGCTCAGTGAAGTTAGCAATAAATAAAAGGAAACAGATTGCTTAATCCCCTTTATACCACTGATTATAAGTTTTATTATTTTTTAAAGAGTGACAAGTCACACTTTTTAAACATTTACGCTTGCGTTGAATCCAGATTCTGTTATCACTCATGTGTAAACAATTATAAACTGCCACCATCTTTAGTTTTCTCTCATGAAACTTGTAAGACGAAAGTCATGTCACGGACAAAGTACTCACACTGGAGACTCCTTCCTTAAAATCCCATATTTTACTAGTTCTTTAACTAGTTCCCTCAAAGTGTATGTGTGTGTTAATGCTCCACCTGAAATACTCCTCAGATCATGCTTTTTTTTTTTATACCTCGATCCTCAAACTCGCCTTTATTTCACTCCTCCTCCAAATGCTCCGTTTCAGTGTCTATGTAAATGACCTCCCATTGAGCCACACCCCTCCAGAGAACATGAGGGTTGTGGCTCAACGGGACCGCATATAAGAGGTGTGGAAAGGATCCATTATGACCTCATACAAGAAGAGCCCCTCTCTCAGTTGAGCAGCTTCTTATATGAGGTCACAATGGTGGAAAATCTGGTCAACTTGTTTAAACCCTGACCAACACAACGTTGAAAAGTGTCTAAATATGTAAAAATGAAGAAAAAGTGAGTTTTGCATAAATCCATGTCCTTCAAATGTCAGTCAAGTTCTCCAGAAAATATGAATATTCTTGTTGTTTCTCCAAATCCAAAGCTTCAGGGTTAATAGTCTCAATATGCACGCCATGTTAGCTAGACAACCAATAACTAATTTGAGCTAGCCTAGTAAAATTCTTTAGGTCAATGTACCCCATATTTAGCGAGAGCTTTATTCTTGAATAACCACAGCTAGCTCAAGACTACTCAACCCATTGACTGAAACCATTTTTCCATGCAACGACTTTTTGTAGACGCTTTTGTAGAAAACCGTCGAAGAAACAAGCTGATTAGTGTTACCATTACAATTAAATACAAAAAAATTAATAAATGTTGCAATGTGCGAATGAACAGGGTGAGGATACTAATCCGACATAAATCTGATCATTATACATCCAGATACAATGCGCACAAAAACAAAGAGGTGTAAATTAGAACTCAGGAATCATTTACACCTCCAGGATTTATGAGGATAATCCCAACCCGGATATAAACCTGACGCTCAGGACGCGATGTAAAGGAGGCTACGGTGCCGGGCTGAGATCTCCTGCAGTATGAGATAGTGTCATGGTTGATCTGTGTGTCCATAGGACAAAGGTGTGCGTGTTTGTGAAGAGCCGGAGCTTGAGGAGATGAATGGCTGACTCTGTTTGTCCATTCGGCGTGAGTTACTGTCTGTTAAAAGCTGCCGTGTAGTCCGAGTCGGCGGGAAATAAATCTCGCAGTGCACACAGTCCTATTGATCAGAGAGAGAGATAAAGGAGGTCTGTCTGCGTGAGGAAGTATATGAGAATGTGTGCGTATATGAATGTGTGTGTGTGCGGTGTTTTGCAGCTGAACGTAGCACGTGGGAGTGTGTGTAGGAGGGAAGGAAGAAATCCCCTCCTCTAGAGAAAATATTCCTTTAACACACATGGCACAACACACGGTCCCTCCTGAATACCTCCCCGTGCTCAACTTGCAACACACTATATTACTATATACCCCCAAACACACACACACACACACACACACACACACACAGACACACACACACATCCATCAAGATGCTCTGATGCAGAATTAACTTAACAAACAGTGGAAAGACATCCACTGACCCTTTCCATACTGAATACCCGATGTGCCTTGAGTGCAAGCCCAGACACGGAGGAGTTTCACAAACACACACACACACACACACACACACACATACACGCCCTCCCTCCAAGCGTCATCAGGGTGAGCCCTGATGGAAAAGCCTAGTCTCTGAGGAGGAAAAAAGGGCTCTTCTCACTCACACACACACACACACACACACACACACACACTCCAGAGTTTACACCATCCAAGGCGCACACACACACACGTGTGTATGAATACACACCCCTGAGGGACGCCTTTGCTGACTCAGGCGTGTATACACTCCGCTGAACAGAGTGCACACTAAATTATTAACATCAACAAAATATGTGAATGCATTAAACATGAAGTGGCCGTCAATAATGTATCGCTAAGCTCAACACACACATACACACACACACACACACAAACAACACATTTGTTTATTGATTCTTAATGCTAATGTGAACATTTGCTTGTCAATTATGACCTAAAGTGCAAACATACTGACAGGAAGTTCAGCTGCGTCCCGCAGGTTCACCTCGAGGATTAGGAGGTGGACGCGATCCAGAAGAAAAATGAACTAGTTAGCTAGTTAGCTAGCATCTATCTTTCGCTGGAAAGCCTGAAGATAACAGATAGCAGATAAGCAGATAACATATAGCAGCTAGCTCTAATAAAAATGTGATGAGAACTAAACTAAAAAAAAAAAGTGAAATAAGTTAGTAGCTAACAGAAAAAGAGTGTAGAAAGAGATTAGCTTGCAGCTAGCACAACTGAACAAAGCTGAAGACGGAAACTAGCCAGCTAGCTCTCATCAAAAAGATCTCAATATGTCTGGTTGGAATTACCTACAGTAAGAGCTAGCTCTCGTGAGGAAGACTCCATGTGGAAATTAGCTCTTGTAAAAAAAATAAAAATAAAAAAAAGAGCTCAGATGGAAATTAGCTTGTAGCTTGTGCTAGTGAGAAACACTGTAGGTGGAGATTAGCAGCTAGTTAGCACTAGTAAAAAAAGAGCTCAGATGGAAATTAGCTTGTAGCTTGTGCTAGTGAGAAACACTGCAGATGGAGATTAGCTGCTAGTTAGCTCTAGTAAAAAAGAGCTCAGATGGAAATTAGCTTGTAGCTTGTGCTAGTGAGAAACACTGCAGATGGAGATTAGCAGCTAGTTACAGTAGCTCTAGTAAAAAAGAGCTCAGATGACAGTTAACTCTAGTAAAGGAAAGAGTTCATGAGGAAATTAGCTTGCAGCTAACGCTTGTAAAAAATAAATAAATAAATAAATAAATAAATAAAAGCTCTGAGGGAGAACTGGAGATTGACAGTATTATGAATGATCTGTGTGTTTTTTTTCTGTGGCTTTTCACAGTGTGAGTGATTGTACTAATTGCACCGCTATAGACAGGCTTTTTCTCCTGCTCCCCCCTCAGTCGAGCTGAGGTGATGTCCACGAGCCCCCCTCTTTCCCCAACTTGTACTCCTGAGTGAGAGAAGATCCCAGTCAGTCCCCAGCCTCGCTCACACACACTACAATCAGGGCAATAGGCGCGTTAATTAACCCACATAGTCACATGAAAAACATGTGATGTGCAGAACCAATCCCACAAGTGTTATCCTCATTCTGAACTTTGCCTTCATTTGCTTTCGCAGATCGTGCAAAAGGTACAGTAGAGCAGCGAAAGTGTTTGAGTTTAGGCGTCCTCGCTGTGGAGTTTAAGGCTTTAACAAAAGGTTTTAGAAAAGTAATCAACTCCTGTGTGTGTGTGTGTGTGTGCGATAGCGTCGCTTGATGCCCCGTCCCACCACTTTGATACCGATTACTTTCCAATCGCAGCTTGAGTGTGTTATTCCTTATTTATTTATTTATTAGTAATTAGCTTTGTATTAATTTAGCATTTAAATAGTTTAATGAGTGTTGTAACTATAAAACATGATACGTGATACGCACACAACAGAAGCACAAGACGTTATTTACTGTTCATTAAAATGATAAAATGTTGATTTAAAGTGCAAAAAAAAAAACATAAATCATCTCAATAATAAATAATAAATAAATAATCCTGACAATAAATAATAATACCTATTTATACTATCACAGCCCTAAGATAAGTGTGGAGGCAGGTGCATTTATTCCTAATAGCACAAATAAATAATGAGCCCTACATGGGGCGCCACACACACTCACTCACACACACACACACACACACACACACACACACACACACACACACAAAAATGGAACATATGCTCATAGTGCTCATAACAGCTGGGGAGATCAGAGTCTACAGGTCATTCTAAACACACACACACACACACACACACACACACACACACACACACACACACACACACACAGATCGGACAGCAGGAAATCATAGTTGAAGTGTGTGACCGGCAAGAAAAATATATATAAATAAATAAAGATACAAATCACTCAGGGGTCGGTGTTGCCATGGCACTGAGAGACATCAACACACACACACACCTACTCTACACACTTCCCCTTACACAAACAGATGCGCATGAGTGTCTTATTAAAGCTGATATACAGTAATTGTAGTGTAATCCACAGTGAATACCCGAGCACGAGAAAAAAAGAGAGATAAACAGGAATATATACAAAGGAATGTTAGAAAACACTGAACTATAGAGTTCAAGCTAATAATATAGTTATGACTAAATGTGTCAGATGACCCCAGATGCAGGGTAAATTCTCCACAGAGACCCATTTCATCAGATCACACTCCCCTGCTGTGAGATAGTTTCACAATCACGATTTCCAGCACTGACTTTAGTGTAAGCATGTCCTCATTTCCCACTTGTGAGGAACGGGTCCTTAACCTTGTCCTCTGTGTTCTGCTGTTGTACCTGATCCTTCTCCAGATTCAATGTATTACGCATCATGAAATTTGTAAAGAGGGATTACAGAGAAAGTCATTTTATTTGAGTTCTTGTGAGATTCTTATTGCGATACAAATCTTATTTTCAAGAAATAATGTAAATGCAGATGATCTGTTACACACACTCAAAAATATCACCATAGTTACAAAAAATCATAGCATTTGAAGGCAACGTCGTTAACGTGGGTCGACTCTTTCGAAACAGCTTCGTAAACTTGCAAATTTCTCACTGACGCGATCAAGTTTCAAACGTCTCCTGGACGTACTGTACATGCAACTTAGTCGGTTCGGTTCGTTAATTTTTTGTAAAAAAATTTTTTCCTGATTTTCTCCCTAATTTAGTCGTGTCCAATTCCTCCCTGTCACTAGGGGGCTCCCACATTAAGGCTACTACTACCAC
>JAQMYL010000004.1:4439193-4456648 GCA_030014365.1 Clarias pachynema | reverse complement strand
ATGAAGATTTAATATCAAGACATATTGAGAAGATATGGCATTTGGCGCGATGCACATTTTTGAGGTTGTCCTTTTTCCTATTAATTTTAGTTATTTAAAAAATTTTATCATTATTATAAACGGTCAATAAGCAGATTTTAGATTTAAATTTTAAAATGTAGTACTTTTTTTAAACATTTGTACAGAATATTTGGTTCCATTTTTTTGTGTGTTAAAATATTAATATAAAAAAAAAAGGTAAGTTAATTAATAAATTAATTAATATAATATTAAATATTAATATTAAATTAATATAAAGAAATTAATAAATAATATTAATAGTCATTTTTTATTTAAACAAAAGTTTTATAGTCGTCAAATGATATACTTTGATATACTTTTAAAACTTCCTAGTATAATTACATTCCGTACATTCTGTGTAATTCATATATTTTACATATTTCTATTTAAATTATATTGTATTGCAACTTAAATCTGTAAATTTGTAGGTTCACACATTTTATCAGAAATTTTTTTACATTTATATTTTTGTAAATCTGTAGAATTTGTACATCTCATCCCAAATGTTTAAATTTTACATTTTTGTCGTTTGTCTCATTGTCTATACCACTTTATCCTGTATACAGGGTGGCGAGGGATCTGCACCCTATCCCAGGAGACTTAGAGATTTGTTCATTTTATCCAAATTTTTTATTTCAATTTGTGAAATTTTTCTAAAAGAAAATGTTTTTCTCAGTGGAAACATCCTATTCTACCCTATCTTTCCATATATAAGCATTTCACTACATATTATACTACGTATGGTTAAGACAAAATAAAATAAAAATAAAAAATTGGCGATATTTGGCGATGTTTGTTTATATTTATTTATTTACAGTGCAAAAAGTACTGTATTACCAGAAAACTGTTTATTATTTGACAAACCTGTTTACTGAATCACGCTTTGACCTTTTCCCCCCACATCACCCACCCCTACTTGTTATTCTTTTTGTCGATCTTAATAGAAGGTGCTGTAGAATTCCTCCCAGTCTATTTCCATCTTCTCCTTTACTTCCCTTTCTGTCATCTCCTGCTCATCTGCCGTAAACCAAAAGAGCTATCTCCAGTGTCGCCCCAAAGGCAAGACCTCCGAGGCCCAACACACGCTAGAGAGAATGAAGAGGACAGAGGGATGAGTCACGAGCTGCGGTCCGCCTCATGACATTTTCTTGGGGGCTCCTCGAGGAGCAAAAAAAAAAAGAAAAAAAAGAAAGAAGAAACAGAGAGAAGCTCTTCTCTGAGAAGACGTCTATCTCGTCAGAGCACATGTTGTGTCAAGTCCAAATTAGCATTCCTAGATATGATGGTGACCTTTTCCACGTAATAGTGTCAGGGAGATATCCTACAGAAGGTCTAGTGGACAGAAAATGTATAGATGAATGAGTTTAATGGAGCTCCTGAACGTTTTAGGAAGTGTATACGACTCCCACAGGTGGACAACAGGTTAAGGCTTACTCAACAAAGATGAAGAAATAGATTCAGCTACGTATTACAATTCTGTGGTAAATCTCACTCACTTATTCACTCACTCATCGTCTAGAGCCTATCCCAGGAGACTTAGGGCACAAGGTGGGGTAAACCCTGGACAGTGTGCCAATGCATCGCAGGGCACACACACACACACACACACACTTATTCACACACTACGGCCTAAATTTGGGAACCTGTGGCAAATTTATTATTTTTTAAAATAATTTTACATTTGTTTGTATTTGATGTGGTAAAGTGTTGCAGTTCCTCTATAATCCTACAGGTGGTGCACTCTAAACTATTCACATAATGGCAGGCAGCACAGCATCCTGTGTGTCAACAACAAATTATTTGCTACGTTTGTTTAGAATTATAACGAAATCTGAAAAAAAACAATAGAGAGAGATGGGATATTAATAAAATCATGATACTTACAGAATTGCAATACAAATCGAATCAGCACCTACGTAGGTATCGTGATACGGTTTTGGTTGGTCCCCGGTGATTTCAGTCCCTTTTATTAAATCAAAACTTCCATTTATTTTTTTGTCAATAATTGTGTTAAGTATATTTATTTTCCGTTAAGGTATAATCCTGATTAAGTGTCTTTAAATTCTAAGTTGTTTAAATACAAACTGTGTAAAAGTTTACTGGGGTGAATACTTAGGCAAGGCATATCCTGTACTCGCGCTGTGCAAAAGTCATTTCTACATATTTTGCATCCAAAGAGCCAGACTTTATTGTATTTTTATTACTGTCTTGACAAATAGTTCTCCAGTCTTCCTGAAGGACTTTTTTTTGTGTCTCATTTACAGTCCAGTTTCTGTACCTTAGCAGTTTTAGAGGAATGTTTTTAATGTTTGTTAAGCAACATATGACTCATTCAAACATGAAAAAGCAAAAACGTGAGGCCTGAACCAGTGAGAAACAGGTGCAGATGATGACAGATGATCAGGTTTACATGATTACTGTACTGGTGATGCTAAATGCTGAGTTGTTGGAACAGACGAGAGGGGAAATGAGGTCGCTGTTGAGGTTGTTACATAAACAACCAGTTTTTAAATTGTATCTTTTATCTACATAATTTAATTTGAAGACTTTTGCACCGTACTGTATTTTATTTGACTTTTTTTTTTTGAAATCCACAGAAAATCTCAGCACTTGTTCTCAGTGGGTCTTTGCTTGTTTTTATGCTTGTAAATTACACATATTTTCCATAATTGTGTGCTTGCATGCTTGTTTTCCCCTTCCCACGGAGCAGAGTCATAATCGTCCAAGCCGTCAGACTGCACGTTTATGATTATTGAACCTGCTCGTCAGAGGTAATGGCACCCCAAGACACTGGTGCATATGTGGCGCGAACGCACACAATCAAATTAGAGCTAATTACACTTTGATGTTTCCAGAGAACAAGGGAAATGAAGATGTCTGAAAATGTAAACCAACAGGGAGAATTCACGATACCCAGAGGAGCACATTAGCTTTTCACCGAGACATGTAAAGTGACTGTTGACTGACTGATGGGAGGCATGCAACAGCTTTTCTAGATGAATTACGACCTTTGCTTGCTTAATTACATACAGCCACATAAGTAATGAGCTCGATAAATCCAGGGAGACACTTCAACAACAACAATAACCACAACAGCAGCGGGTCTTTGGGGGCAGAAATTAATTCTCACTACACAATCGTACTTTTTCCCCCAGACATGGACCTGGCTAAAGTCATGGATGTGGATTTACTGTCTCAGAGGGAGTTGAGGCGGGATGCAAATGCAGACGGTTGTTTCTTTTATGACTAGGCAATAAACTAAACCTCAGGCTAATGCTAACGCTAAATAACAGGGCTAATCAAATCAAGAAACAGAAGACAAACGATACTACAACAGTTAGAACAACAGACGAAAGACAATGACAAAAATTTAAAACAAGGTGCTATAAATATATGGTCTAATCCGGTAGAATAAGGCGCAGGTTAAGACATTTGAGACTGTGGTGAAGTGCATGCTGGGAGTCCGAACTTAAATGATATAAAGGTCCTGCAAAAGTACGAAAGTAAAAAGAAACTCATAAACAGAGAGGCGTACAGGGAAATTCGTGATATTTGCTCACTGCAGATACAGAATTAGTACAAATTACCGAACATAATAACACATTTCATTATTTGGATTGAATTTGGATGCTTCGAGCACTAAATAAAACATCAACATTTTTTTTTGCCTCTTCCCAGCTATCCAGGGACATCTCTCCCACATTTCATACTCATTTGCCTAATTTCCTTTAGATTCTCTGTAAAGCTGCTTTGTGACAATGATCACTGGTAAAACACTATATTATAAATAAAATTGAATAGAATCGGATTTAATTTATTCTTTCTGGAATTGAATCTCGCACACAGATAACTTGCTCTGCATGATAATATTATACAGAAAACATTAAAAGAACAGACGTTTCCAGGGATATACAGACCCTAACTATCTACAGGCCACCACTTTTCCACTAAGGATGAGAAACTTCAAATGAAAAGAAGCAACAGAACTTCCGAGAAGAAGAGTCACGAAGGCCAATGAGATCAAATTTCCCCCCAGTTTTGGTAAACTGCTGTCTACCTTTTGTGCCCGTTTGTGCCGAAGATGGAGACCTTGAGAAAGTAAGACATCAATTTCAACCTTGATTCTGATTAGAAAGAAACGTGACAATTGTGAGATGAATCCAATATCTTCTGATCAGTTTGAACACAGGATTATCCTGTAAGTCCAAATAAAATATACGGTCCTGTGCCAAAGTCTGGAACCGCCCATCATTTCTTCATATTGAGTTCAATTAAATCATGGAGATTAAACATTAATTAAATTGTAACTTTTTTAAAAATAATAACAGGACAATGAAATTTACATTTTCTAAGCATGACAGACAAGGCTGAAATAAAAGAAAGGAAAAAAAAGTATAATGTATGAGGAAGTCACTTTGTTTCACTTTGCTTGAAGAAAAGCAAGCGGCGGAATGGAAACAAAGCTAATTAACCGTAACGACTACGATGATTGTCATGTCAGGTATATACTGTAGTGTTTTTATATATTTTAATGAAGCATGATTAAACTGTTGTGAGACGTAATAAAGGCCGATTCCATGCACAATATTACTGCACTATAGAAACCTCCAGGAATGTGCGGAGTTCAATACGACCATGACTGTGTGTTTACACCACTGCAGTGGGAATAGAAGAGAGAGAGAGAGAGAGAGAGAGAGAGAGAGAGAGAAAAGCTAATGGTGTACTGCTGCATTCGCCTGGTTTCTACCTCACAAGTTTTCGCCTCATTCTTTTTCTGCTGACACAAAGGACACAGGCAGCAAGTGGCTGGCTGTGTTTTTTAATAGGTCAGATGATCTATGGATCCGTCCACACTATAGCTGTTGAGCCTTGCATTGTGCACTTGAGTTGGCTGATTTTAAAAGCTCTCCAGGAAGATTCTCCCCTCCATGCCAAAGCCGTTTACAGCACACGCCGGGGTGCGCAAGGTAGCACATCGTGTCCGATCGCAGCCAGAAATCTGCTACCGCTTCGGGAATCCGTCCAAATCCGTAACTGTCTTAATCAGGCCCACTTAATGAACTATTTATGGAAATGAAGCTTCTTGATAAACATGTAGACACTATACGCAGGACTCTAGAGTCTCACGCTTCACAAACAACGGGCCTCATTTATCAAATAAATTTATTCGCGAACGGTTCACAAGAGCAAATGCGCTGTCTGTGAAAAGCCGGTTCTGTGGCCTAGAATGTACAACTGCATAATCAGGAGTCAGGAGTTACAGTTACAGATTACTTTCTCAACTTTAACTCACTTATTTATTTCTATCATGCATTTAAATTAAATAAGAAGTTTGTAAAATGTATATTAACCTTAATTACCTGGATGAAAGCAATCCGTAAATTGCGAATCTGTAAATTACAACAAATAAGACGAGCTGGTTTATATTAGGACAAAGTCAATAGACTGTTAGCAACAATATAGCTAACCAATAAGGTATCGCTAATAATTAGCTACAATCTAACACCAATAATTGATAATGTGATAATTGTGATAATGTCCAATAACCTTATTAATTAGCAATAATCTAAACCTAATAATTAGCAATAATCTAACACTAATTAGCAGGAACCTAGCAAAAATTTTTAATAATTTAATCTTAATAATTAGCAGTAATCTAGCAATAATCTAACACTATTAATAAACTAACACTAAATATTAATAATCTAACACCAATAAACAATCTAGCAATAATTAGCAGCAATCTAACACTTATAATTAGCAGCAATCTAGTAATAATTAGCAGTAATCTAGTAATAATTAGCAGTAATCTCACAATAATTAGCAGCAATCTCACAATAATTAGACGCAATTTATAGTAATTTAGCAATAATTAGTGGCAATCTAGTAATAATTAGCAGTAATCTCACAATAATTAGCAGCAATTGACAGTAATTTAGCAATAATTAGCAGTAATCTAGTAATAATTGACAGTAATTTAGCAATAATTAGCAGTAATCTAGTAATAATTAGCAATAATCTAACACTAATTAGCAATAATCCCACACTAGTAATTAGGAATATTCTAGTAATAATTAGAAAGTATCTAACACTAATAATTAGCAATAATTAAAACTTTTTTAATGAATTTAAAAATAAACATTTTTGATAAACAATACCTAGCTTTGTTTTTCACTTAGTTTACATAGCTGTACCTTTTCACCTTAGTTTGGTTTAATCATTGTTCGTACTGTACTGTACCGTACTGTAAGCATTGCCTTTTATGGAGATTTGTAGGCATCACAGATATACATATAAATTCTTTATACTCTTTAGTATAAAGGAAATGAGCAAAACTTTTGGACGTGTATTTTTGGTCTGGCCAATTGGTTTAAATGCAAATAGCAGATAAAGTAGAGGTCGAAAATATTACAGCGAGCCTAGAAACAACAAAGAAGTGCTTGAAAGCCGCTTTCAGATCTCCTGATGCCCTGACGCTCGCTTTGCCCGGTCTCTCCCTGCTTTTGGCAATCTCTATCCCAGTGGGAGCACGACTTCTCCCACCGTGTCCATTACAATAACATGCATTACCATCTGAAAGTGTGAACGGCCTTCAAAAACGATACTGTTTTAAAACAACGTCTGGCCATTTTTACTGGAAGGGTTTTGATTATAAACATAAACCCCAGGCACTTTTGCGCAGTCGGAAACTTTGCAGATGTGAAATACAAGAAACAAGATGTACCATGAGTTTACTGAATACCATTTCAAACCCTAATTAAGTACTCGGTCCATTATAAACTAGTAGATGTGTTCCGGAGAGAATGTTCATTTATGCAGCGTAATTATCAACCGAGCAGGAATGCCATGTGCAGTGACGGAGGTGTGATGGAGAGGTAACTACATTACAGCAAT
Organism: Clarias pachynema; assembly: GCA_030014365.1. Classification (NCBI taxonomy): domain Eukaryota; kingdom Metazoa; phylum Chordata; class Actinopteri; order Siluriformes; family Clariidae; genus Clarias; species Clarias pachynema. The sequence continues at coordinate 4,449,694 of JAQMYL010000004.1, read as the reverse complement.
CTGACTGAAAGAAAACAAATTAACTGAAATAGTTGGCTAGTTTATGTACGCTCATACACTGTCTATCTATATTCAAGTCTGTGTGTGTGTTCATCTGTGCGTTTGTTTGTCTGTAACCAAACCCTTCTGTACAGCATGGTTGCCCTTAAGAGCAGCACGGTCGTTACACTGAGCTTTAATTGGTGGAAAAACACATCATTATTAAAGAGATGAAGGAAGAAAGCGTTGGAGCGAGAGAGAGAGAGAGAGAGAGAGAGAGAGACAGAACACAAGCAAGAAAAAAAGACAACGAGACAGATATACAGCCAGATGATGAGAGAGAGACAAGTGAAGGGAGAGAGACAACACAATGAAGCAATGGATAAGAGAGAGACGGATAAACAAAGTAAAGTAAACAGAGAGAAAGACGCACAGTGAGAAAGAGAGACAGAAATAAAGATTGAGGTAACAGACACATAAAGAAAGGGAAAGCAGTGGTGGAGAAAGAGAGAGAGACAGAGAGAAGGGGATATGGAGGAGAGACAGAATCAATAGAAGTGAGAGAGAAAGACAGATGGAAAGCGAGACAGAGATACAGAGACAGAGAGAGAGAAACACAGGAATAGATATTTACATTGCAAGAGATACAGAGAGAAGTGAAGGAGAGGAAAAGGGACAGAGAGAAAGAGAGAGAGAGAGCAGCAAAGAAAGAAAGACAGATGCAGACAGTAAGACAGATGTTTCAAGAGATACACAGAAAGAAAAAAAAAAGTAAGATGCAGAGATAATAATAAACACAAATAATAAAATGCTCATCACTACCGATGATGTTCTATTAACTCACAGCGTCAAACTTTTATTCATAGAGAAAAATAAAGGCATCGTTATAAATAGGATATAAATAAAAAAATGCAAGCTTCCTTTAGGAAGAATCCATTAACCGACGGTTCTGCATCTGATCTGATGTGATAAACGATCGAGGTAGCGAGAGTAACCGAGGTGAGGTTATAGGATCAACTCGGGTAATTTGTCTCTGATGGGAATTTATTGTAATAAATTTTCACCGATGCTTAAAACTGCCGCCATAACACCTTCTTCTACACCCTTCTTTTGTCCTTTTTAAAAAAAAAAAGAAAAATTATGATTTTTCATTCTCATCCATATTGATAATTGTACACGTGTTCCTATGGAAACTGATTACTCAACAGCACAGCAAGTTACAGTACCTAAAGAAATGTATATATAAAACAATATTATTCCTACAAATCTGATGATTCACTTTTTTTTTTTTGGACCAAGGGCTTGGTTGTTATGGAAGGAATCTACCACTGATTTCTGAAATGTATTAATTCATGTTCTATATGGAGTACATGCAAACTCCACGCACAGAGACACAGGGTGGGAAGCGAACCCTTGACACCACTGTGTCGCCTGGTAAACACGCATTTCTGGGAAAATAATCAACCATGGTGTGGTGTGATGATGCAGAGTTACTGTTATATCGGTGAAAATCAATGACTGTCCAATAAAAACATGTTTTATTGTGCTTGTGCCCCAACACATATCCATTTATACTGTAGTTGTAAGATGTGGTGTACGGTGTTAGAGAAAACCACTGACAATAGAGACTCAACAAAAACAAAAAATCTCCTAGATGGAAACTTCACCAAATATCAAAATATCAATCATGTGTTTTATCTTATTTAAAGTATACTTATCATTGCACGTGTCCACTATGTGAATTAGCTGTTACCATAGAAACGATAATCAGATTTTCTCTATACTACTGTATACACCAGTGTCTACCCTGAGGCAGCTTTCCAACCGTCCAGGCAGTGTGAGGAGCATTCACATACATCCAGACTGTCCTGCTCGCTCTCGCCGTGACCCCGTGCTTATCCAATTAGACTTGCAGAAAGTGGGTTGCAAACGCAGCTAACAGACCGTTTGTTTTTTTTGTCCCCCTTTTTCGCTTTCATCCGTCGTACTTCGTTTCCTCCTCAATGTACTTCCTATTGGAATCGGTAACCACGAATGAAAACAAGTAAATCTTCACCAACATCCGAGTGCCATCCGCTCGCTTTATTCCTTCATGCATTATTTAGGCTGGTGGCTCATCTGAGACTAACAGGAGCTGCATGTTGTAAAATCATATCCGTGTGATCGTATCATTGACATCTACAGATCGCAGGATCACTCGCTGTTATCCTATTTGTGTCATTTTTTGCTTTTTATATTGTAACACAACACATTCCCAGGGTAGAATCCATTAATTGGTTTAAAGAGAACCTATTATGGAAAAAATTAGCTTTTTAGGCATTTTTTTTTTAGATATTCAGATAGGTGTACCAGAGGCGGAAGGTAACCGAGTACATGTACTTCATTACTATACAAGAGGACATAATTCATGTATCTGTACTTTACTAGTTTAGTATTTGAAGTTTTGTAGTTTTATGAGAGGATACTTTTTTACTTTTACGCCACTCAAAAGTACAACAAATATCTGTACTTTTACTTCAGTACATTTTTTGCATGGCATTGCGTTCCCTAGCTACAGTGGTGTATAGCAATCATACTCCGGTTTTCTCCCACAGTCCAAAGACATTAGACTAGACTAATGAGATTAGAGATTAGATTAGACTAACTGGCGTTCCCGAATTGCCCCTAGTGTGTGAATGCGCATGTGAAAATGGATTGGAGGTCCAACTACAGTTGTAAAATGGGAATAAATACAATGGTAATCACCATTGGCCTCAATGGTCCCGAGTTGGTCTACAGAGGTTCCTGGATTGATGGACGGTACTTCGCACACCTTAGCTCTTTGTACACCAAAAATCTATTCATGTTTGCATTTGCCGCTGTAAACAATCCAGTTAGGTCTTCCTCCTAATATGGCATCATATTACAGATGAAAGACATTCATACAGCTCCTCCCCTAACGTGCTCCTTAGAGTTCATTAAAAAACACATTGGAACTAAAGCCAAACCAAATCCAATGCTTTGTTTTTGACTGTTAAAAAGGATGCACAAGCCTGATTTACTTCCTATCCTCTGAGGAAATGAAAACACACTGGATATACTGTATAATCCAATGCTCAATGTATGAACATACTGTAGTTACGATCCGACAGCATCTTTAACACCTTCAACTTGTACTTTCTTAATTAGTTATTTATCTTATGGCTTAATGTTCAAACTCAACAAAAAACTAATTGAAGACATTTTATTTGTTAGTTTGAGGTACACAGGTTCTTAAAATGTCAAGGATTAGATATTCAAACAGTCCCCTAAGATTACACAAAATAACCTTAAAACGGAAACTCGTCCCTTAAACACATTGAGGATGTTTATCTCGAAATGCGTCTGATCTGTTTAACGACTATGATGCTAATTTCTTAAATAGTGAAACAGTGTGTTTCCATTCTTCCTGTGAAAAGTCAACCGTTTTCTGCCACACTGAAGTCGCAGGAGGCTGTCACTTTGGTGTAAGCACAGGACAACAACTTCTTTTCTTTAATTTAATGTAAACCATCTGCTTAAAGAAAAATCCAAAGTACTTTAATGTCCCAGAACGCAGTGAAGTTTCGCTCGCCTGGTTAGCGTCCTCTGAGATATGCTTAACGACGGAATCAGTATCAGACACTTAATTCATCAAAATGAACGAATCTTTTTTTGAGTCATTTAGTTAATTTCATTCTTTTGATCAGAAATAATATAAAACGTTACATTTTCAATAAAACACACCACCAACACGTCTACATACACACATTTTGTTTACATATAATGAACAGAATGATGTTCCTTTGTCACGTGACTCCCATAGACGCCGTTACTGCACTGCATAGCATCTATGGGAGTCACGTGACAAAAGAACAAATGACTCGGAATAGAAGACTCATGAGATGAACCGCTCATTTCTGTTTCCTGTACAGTATATGTTTTTACAGGTTTTGCAATGCTTTGAGCATGCGCGCCCAGTAGACAATGAACAAATCTCTCTCTGAGACTACTCCTTCTTCTGAGTCATGTTAAAGACTCGTTCAAAAAGAACGAATCATTCATGAACGACCCATCACTAGTTTATAAGTTTGAGTTTAAGGAGTGAGGAGAAGAGAGAGTAGGACAGACTAAAGCAGTGCGGCGTCACTCTGTTTATTTAGAAATAGAGCAAAAGCTAATTCTGAGCATCACTCGTGGGGGAAAGCTAGTTATCATGCTAATAAGATTAATGGTGCATTAATGCTGCATTAGTTAATCATCATGTGCATTTCTACCCGTTCGCCTCATCACACTGTGATGAAAGCTTGATGATGGTGATGTTACATAATAGCGATACAAAGAGAGTAGTTAGGGCCGACGGCAGAGTAACAAGATGGCATTCGATGTTAAATCATGTGTTTTGCTCTGTGTTTGTGCCTCGAGCTTCTGATATTCGTCTAAAAATGAGATCATTATGTGATCCGTTGCTCCAGCACGGCCCTCGGATCTAATTTGTTTTGGGTCGCCTTCTTCCCACCCCAATCAAACACGTCTGCCAGGCCTTGAGCGGGAAAGCTGGTAGCCATAGTTACAGCAGGCGGAGGAGCAAGCCATTTATCTCCCACCCCTCAGTGACGCCTGCTTTCTAATTTATGCTGCAGTGGCCATACTGCAGCGCGTGCTGAAATGCCACCATTTCTCCACACGCCTCCCTTTAGGTCTCGCATCCCACACTTTCCCGAGACAGCGCTCTAGCACGCTGTCTCTGATTTATCTGGTGTGTATGCGCCATTTGTGCGTTTAGATCCATGTGTGTGTGTGTGTGTGTGTGTGTGCATTTCTCTACCTCCCTCTCTCTCTCTCTCTCTCGGTCTCAGCCCCACGTTCCACACTTTTCCCAGACAGCACTCTAGCACCATGTCTTTGATTTATCTGGCTGCATATGTGCTGTGAACACGTTTATGTATGTGTTTGTGTGTGAGTGTGTGTGTGTGTGGTTGGTGTACATAAGCACATAAGGTTTGATGGTTCACCTTCCACAACATCCTTTACACTATCAGAATTATTGCAGAACTCATCACCGTCATTGCACTGACGTTCGGCTAAATTAAACCCTCCCCTGCCAACTGCACTACGTTTTGCCTTCCACCTCAAACGAGGGGAGAGACTAACAGGCAGACGGCAAGTGTTAAACCTGGCCGGGGCTGTTTACGTGATAATGAGCGATCCATAACATCGGTAGAAAGTGGAAAGATTAATTCTAGCCGTGGCCGGCATTCAATGAAACGCCATTACAATAATAGATTGATTCCCACAGGAGGGCAATTTTGCATTTCAGCTTGTTTAGCTTCAATCAAACGGGCTAATGGAAAAATTGCATCGTCAAATAAGCACCTTGGATTTTTTTTTTTAAAGGAATGGCACTGACTTTAATCTGATTTTCTAGGGAGAAAGAGAGAGGCAGAAAGAAAAATCTAATCAAAAGATTAAATTCCATACAATTTATACCCGAGTCACAGCAAAAAACACTTAAGTCTACAGAAATATCAGGAGACACTGTGAAACATCTGAAATATTGGAATGATTGAAAATATTGCCAGCTGTCTAGCAAATTAATACCTCTCAAGTTTCCTGTAATCAAATACTGAATGTGAACAATTCTGTGTTGAAGGGGGCGCTAATGAGAAAAGTCAGCATAATAATAGCCTCATCAATAATGCCTAGGAAGAAAGCCAAATAAAGCCTAGGGTATCAAATCACAGTAGATATTGTGAAACTAAGATGCCATAAATAATCTAAAAAAAACTTAGCCATAATCCCCAAAAGAAAAAAAAAAATCAATGGCTTGTAACCATCAGCCAAGCAATATAAAAAATAATCCAACATGGTTGCCTTTGCAGTTATATGAAAGCAGTGGTGATTAATGCTAACAGGCAACCGCAAATATCTGTGTGTATGTTGCCCAAGATAAGGCTGGTAAATGGTATTGTTATGGTATTAGCTTACCGCACTGCTGCAGGGAATATCCTTCACTTTGAGCCAGGCCAGATCCAGCGTGCCCTCTCCCTTGTAACAGGACTGCAGTCTGTCTTTAATTCTCTCATTGATCTCCTTCAGGGCAAACACGCACAAGGCCGACTCTTGAGACGTTTCCTTTGGCCGCCTCTTCTGGCCTTTGGAGAATACAGCGTAAAGGATATCATCATCCGGGCCAACACCCAGCGAGCGAGCCAGGATGGCACCTGCCTTAGACAAGTAGGCAGCCTGGAGAAGACGATACTCCACACCACCCTTGACACAACCGAGGGGAACCTCTACATACGAGTTGAATGCCGTGTCGTCCTTGCAGAGTCGCACAAGTTTGGAAGTGAACACCTGTTCCCGGTTGGCTGAGGACGAACCCGCGGCTGGACCACCGCCCATCTCCGGCTGCAGTGTTAGGAAGTAGACAAAGTTGCCACTCGCGAAGCCATACACGTAATATATGTCAAAGTCAGGCACCACGGTGAAGGTGTCTGATGGGATCTTAATCATTGAGGCCACAAACTCATCATGGAAGACGTAAGCGAACATGCCATCCTCCTCTGAATTGCGAGCCAGTTTGCGACTCGAGATGGTCGGGAAATACTCAGGCCTCCCGTCCACTGCCGTGGCCACAAACAGCTTATCAGGTGAGGAGTCACCATAAGACACTATTACACCAAAAACTGAGTCACTCTCATTGACTCCTGAAAGATAATGCTCTTTCTTGTGAAAGGGCTCTCCAAGCTTGAAGAGGTCATCCAGGCGAAGCAGCTTACAAATCCCCTGGTAGAGGCTCCCGCAAGCTAGCAGCCGGTTCGCCCTGTAGTCAATTAGTAGCATTTTGTTGACATTGTTAGTGAGCGTCAGTGGCTCGCTGCAGGGCTGCACAATTCGCGGTGGATAGCAGTTGCGGTTGTCCTCCTCCGGGCCGGTTTGGTGCGATACCAGCACGTCTAGCTCTTGTGAGAGCTTATAAATGCGGTTCACCACGCCAAGGTACACATTCCCGTTTCTGTAGTCCACTGCCAAGTGGTTAAAGGTCCATTCTGGGTTCTCAGCATGAAAAGTTCTGTAGTGCTCATTCACTTTGGATGCAATGGAAGGCTGCTGTGGCCTTGGGGTCGAAGAGGGAAGCAAAAAAACAAAGAAGCAGCAAGAAACCAATAAACAGTTCAATTTTCTATAGTGGGAAGCCATTGTCCTGACAGTCTGGTGCAGGTCAAGCAGGTCTCAAGTAAAGTTTTCGCAGCAGATTAATGTTCAGTCTTGTCTTGAGTTTGAGCACATTATGGACCTATCAAAAGAGACAAAAAACAAAATCAGTCCATTAGACATGTTAACAAGAATTAAGGAATAAGTTAGAAGTAAACAAATGGGACTTTTGAGCTGGACATAATACATAAAGGGGAGTACACAGGAAAAACATCATCAATAATTGTTTGCTTACCCAGGCTACTTTCAATTTTATTTGTATTGCGCTTTTAACAATTGTCATTGTCACAAAGCAGCTTTACACAATCAAAATAATTATCTAAGCTAATCAAATAGTCCTTGACGCCTGGTGATCATGAGATGCAGGTGTCAGTAATTGGATGTGGCACATTGTTAGTCATTGCAAGTCACTTTTCATTAATAAGTTTGGCCAAGAAACCCCAATTTTCATAACCCCAGCAATTTAACCAGTCCAATGATTAACTTTTATAAGTCCAGTAATGTTTAGCTTTGAAAAGCTGGTTTTGCAGAGGATGGAATAGTAGAGAGCCAGTCAGACCATAACCTTCATGATCCTGAAGTTTACATATGGCCAAAAAATGCATCAAACTCCAACCGAGCGTCTGAGTCTAGACTACCTTTAAGCTGCCAGGGACACAGTATTCTCTACAAGGAGACAAGTGGCAGGAGAGCGTGGAGAGAGAAAGGACAAAGGCGAGCTGACCTCAGAATTCAAATTATCCAAAGCCACATGACAACTTCCAAATTGCAGGAATAATTAAGTGGGGGTAGTAACAAGGGCACTCAGGGAGCAAACACTGCTGGCATGAATAGATGCCAGTGTCAATGGGGATAATGCAATTGCCCCAGGAGTTATCACTGCAGATGGGCACTGGTTCCCCACATGTGCCCCACCTCACAGCCAGGCTTCTGGACCTCTAATTGATTTTCCTCTCTGCAAATAATTTACTTGCCTTGCCGGTTGTTCCGACTTTCCTCATTGGTAAGAGAAGAGATGCAATGTTTATGAGGAGAGATAAACCGCTGGCCCAATTAGGGGGAAAAACAAGAATGAAGTGGAGGGGAAGGGTGCAAGTGAAAGCAATTTGTTTACATATAGTCTAGATATAAGGATATTGGTATGGGGATATAAGAGTAGTAGGGCATAGGAAATAGTCTAGGCATACATGCAGTATATCTAAAAGCAAGACTATCTAAGAGCAAGACCTCTGACTTTGCCTCCAGTGATGGAAATTATTTAAATGATTGCACTCTGTTAGTATTATAAAGTACTATTCTGACAGAGTTGTATTTTAATCAAAATATAAAAACAGTAAAGCATTTGACAGACACCCGTATCCAGAGCAACTTACATCTATCTCATAACACATCTCAGTAGTTGAGGGTTCAAGGCTTTGCTCAAGGAATCATCCGTGGTAATATACTGTAGTAATATAGTGAGTAATATAGTGAGTTTGAACCCATGACCTTCTGCTTAGCAGTCCAAAGTCTTAACCACTAAACTGCCTCTGTCCTGAAACTGAAGACTAGTATATTTGCAAGAGAAAGATGTACTATTTCCTCCTAACATTTTAATTTTGACCTTGAAAGTACTTTATACAAATCTCATGAAGCATAACTTTCTTTTTTTCTTTTTCTCTGTTACATGTTCCTCTTTCATACAAAATGAACCATTTTTTGTGTGTGTGTTGAATGTAAAAATTAATTGTTAGCCTTCTTAGCTTGTTAAATTAGGTTTAAGAAAAAGAAAAAAAAAGCAGTCATTGTTTTGAATGTTTGTTTAAATTAGCTTGTTAAGTAAGCTAGTTAGATTAGTATTTAAAATTAGCTTGTTAAATTAGATAGCTAGTCACCGGATGTTTTGTATGTTTGTTTCGCGAATAGGTTAACTAAGTTTTATAAATTAGCTTGTTAAGTAAGCTAGTTAGATTAGCATTTGAAATTAGCTTTTTAGATTACCTAGCTAGTCATTGTATGTTTTGGATGTTTGTTTCATGAATAGGTTAGCTAGTTTAGTTTGTAGATTAGCTGGTTAAGTAAGATAGTTTAGTATTATAAATTAGCTTGTTAAATTAGCTAGCTAGTCACAGTAAGTTTGGCCTGTTTGTGTCATGAATAGGTAAGCTAGTTAAGGTTTGTTTGACAAGTACTGTAAAATACCTTGTTAAGTTAGCTAGTTAGACAATGTATACTTTGTATGTTTGTTTTATAAATAGTTTTTTTTTTTTTTAATGAATAGGTTTTGTACATTAGCTTGCATGTTAATTAGGCTAGTTAGATGAGTATTGTATATTAGCTTGTTAAATAAGCTAACTAGTTAAGCAAATTAGCTTTTCAAATTAGCTAGTTGAAATACCTAATGTGCCCTAGCATTAATTTAAGCATAACCTTGCTTAAATTAACGCTAGGGCACATTAGGAAATTCAACACAACCTGCTTTAAGCTAATTTATGTTTGTAAGAGCTAGCATAATATAGCCAGAACTCATGATGAACTCATAGTTAGTGTTTTTTTCCCCTTCTTTCAAGCTAAAAATATAGATTTATTTCCTTTAAAGCCAAAGGTTTTTTTAATGTTCTTTTTTTTTTTTTTTTTTTTTTTTTACTTCAGGTACAGTTTCTCTGTACTTTTTTCCACAATCATGAATGCTAATATATGCCATTACTCCACTAGCCCTCCACCATTATCACATTAATATTGTCACACAGAGCACTGGGAAAAACCTGAAATCTCTCAAACATCTGAAAAACTAACGAGAGGGGGGATGAAAAAACGTACAAATAGCGAGCTGTTAAGCAAGCCGGCAGTCAAATGCTAGACTGGCACTTAAGTGCTGGGTGCACAGCAGATAAGAAAATCACAGCTCAGCCACTGCAGTATGCATTTAGACGATAGGCGACTGGAGGGCAGGCACTACAGTTATGATTAGCCATTGAAACAGAAAGAAGTCGTTCACCGAGCAAGAACGAGAGGCCGGTGTGAATAACAAAAGGGTCAGCTGCGGAGGTATTCAGGTGCAGAGTCAATCTTACAAGGGCCATGTTGTTGTGTATAGGCACAAGTGGCAGGTGATGTTCTAGCGTGGGTAATTTGAGTGGTGGGAAGGTACTTTACACACGGCACAATGGATACTGTTTTATAGGAAATGGAACTAGGAAATGCACTGATGAACACACTCACACTCACACATCCGCATAGACAGAGGTGTGAAGTAACGAAGTACAAATACTTCGTTACCTTACTTAAGTAGAAATTTTGGGTATCTATACTTTACTGGAGTAATTAT
>JAQMYL010000004.1:4426692-4439093 GCA_030014365.1 Clarias pachynema | reverse complement strand
TCTAAAGAAGTCTTTTTAAACCCTAGTATCCATACTTCTACTCAAGTAATGAATGTGAATACTTTTGACACCACTGCGCATAGAGCATTAATGACCATGAGATTCTCTTGTGCCTTGAGAGAGTGCAGCTTTGACCCAAACAACCCAGTTTGTTCATTATCTCCCCATCAGGCAGCTGTGTTTAGCTCCTATTTGTCTTAGACTGCCGGTTAATTAAATCCAGAATCTCATGCCACCCTGCTCCATCAAACTGCATACTCAAATTGTGTTACACACACACACGTACGCACACACTTGCATAACACACACTGTTATGCCTTATGGAAATTTTCATAGTATGATATTCTAGTCTTAAAACATCCCAATATTAATCAACCATTGAAACACGAACAAACCGGAGCTGAAAATGAATGGGAATATTTATTATGTTTTGTTAAATTAAATCTATTACTAGAGTAGGCGATATGACCATGTAATATTGATATCGTGATAAATTACTGTATGTCATGAAATAGTCTTCTGAAGTAGCGTAGGTATCATCATACATCTATCTATCTGTCTATCTAGCTCTCTCCATCCATCTAGGAACCACTGTAGTCCAACTAGGGGTCGTGGAGGCCAATATTCCCATTTTACAACCATGGTAGGACGATCACATGCGCATTCACACACTACGAGCAATTTGGGAACGATATTTGACCCAATCTGCATGTCTTTAAACGTTGACGAAACCGGAGGACCCAGTGGAAACCCACCAAGCAAGAGAAGAACAAGCAAACTCCATGAACACCGACCTGAGGTGCAAGCAACAATGGTAACCACTATGCCACCGTGCCACCATCTATCTATCCATCCATCTATCTATCTATCTATCTATCTATCTATCTATCTATCTATCTACTGTATCTACTGAATATTTAGAGTACTAGGATTGTGGTCAGTATTGTTGGCAGCAAATCTTTGCAGGAAAAGGGCTTCCAATTGGTTAATCCGCAAGGTCATGCAGATTGTGTTTGTGTGTAGGTGTGTACTGTATGTGTGTGTGCTTAAAAAACATGATTGGCTTGTCTTGAGGTAATGGATGGTTTTGCCAAGATGTCAAGCATTCAGAATATAGAAAGCACCAGAAAGACTGACAGGAGACGTGTGTATTTGCAGTCATGTTAAAGCCAAGTAAGCTACTGGAACACTCAACACACACACACACACACACAGAGGGACCATGGACCACATGCTGCGCGCACATGCCGCAAAGGTGATAATGAATTCATGTTTGGAGTCACACACTCAATTCTCTCACTGTGCATTTTTTTTGTGAAAATGTCAAGAAACACACTGTACAGTTTGAGATTAGCCCATGTTTTTTTTTTTTCTTTTCTTGATACAAATCAATTGTCCTTCCAGACTGAAAAGGGAAAAAAAAAAAAAAAAAAAACAGCAAACATGGCTTTTTGATAAAACTGTGAACGGCTCAATGAGTTACTGCGGCAGGGTACGAAGGAGACCGTGTGGCAGATTGCAGAAGCGAGGGAAGCTGTGAAATAAATATAACAGAGCAAAATAAAAAAAAAGAGAGAAGAGATTGCAGATTGAATCTGAGGAATATGGAGAAAAATGAGAAATTTCGAAAAAAAAAAAGAAAAGAAAAAGAAAAGAAAATGTGCAATATATATACTGCCATTCAAAAGTTCAGAGATGCACAGTTGTTAAAAAATAAATAATAATAACTTACCTAAAACACCTACCAAATTTATCTTAACCCTTTCATACATAGTGGTCAGATTTAATGATGATGATGATTATTCTTTCTTTTTTTTTTTTTTAATACATTACAAATTACCTACAAATCACTTAAGACACTAATTAACATAATATTTATCATGATTCTGATTTCTTACAAATTTTATAAACGAAATCCTAAATTTAAAATATATTTTTCTGCTTAGCTGTTTAAAAAAGATATTTTGTTACTGAAGATCTACAAAATCAGTTGCATCATGCATGTAAAAAATATATGCTTATATGTGTCAAAAATATTCAGATATTTGACAATCAATATTAAATACTTTCGCCCTGCCTGCTAACGATGATTTATAAGCCGACGGACTACGAGTGATCACCATTTATAACAATAACTGAAATAATTTTCCTTGGATTTAACGAGTTCAAAACTCATTCATTTTCACACTCATAAATCATAAATACTCCTTAATCTCATGCACGCACTTTTTTCAGTCAAATATTTATTTTCCAGGAATTCATTTTCCAGGTGCTTTGATCCAAAGCGATTTAAGTTTCATCTGAGCAGTTCAGGGTTAAAGGTCTTGCTCCAGGGCCCAACAGTGGTTTTCTCTCAGAACTGGGATTTTAAAGCAATCTCTCAGAACCTCAACCACTAAGCCACCACATTACCCAGAGGTCCTCTGCTTTCTTTCTGGACTTTGTGAGGTTTGTGAACTCTCGATTGAACTCCCTACCGGAGCAGAAACAGGAGACTGAACCGGCTGTCCAGCACATCTGTGTGTTTTGGGCGATTAAATAAAAGCAGAAAGACATAAAATAACAGTGCATATTAATGATTAATTGAAAGTGTCTTTAAAAAACGGGTCGTCTACATCATAAAATTTTCACTATTCTGTTAGGCTAATTTAAACAAGGTTCTTCTTCGCAACATGCCAATGGAATGCACACAACCAAACAACGAAACGAGATTTTTGAGATTTTTGCATGGTGATAAACTGGTATCTGTTACATCCAGGGTATATTCATAGCTCAAGCTCCAGATCCACAACCATGCTGTATAAAACAGAAATATAATAAAAGTGAAAGAAATGTTTTATATATTTTTGCTTCTATATTTTCCATGACACGTTTCCTTGCCTTTGTCAAGGAACTTTAAAATAATCAATAAAGAAACTTCCTTCGGTATTTGCAAACCAACATGACTGTCTTAAGCCATCATCATCATTATGAAAGGGTTAGCTGCAGTGATCCATGACATCATGCAAGTGGTAAGGGGAAGATATATTGCTGACGACTCTAACCTGTTGCAACCCACATGGATGCACCCACACACACACACCTATTCAAACACTTCAGGCAAATTCAGCCTACGCCGCATGTCTTTGTACCGTTGGAGGACACCAGATTATCTGGAAATGCAACAGACCCTGGGAAAGCAAGCAAACTCCACAAACACACACCAGATGCCATATTTTAACCCCGACGCTGGAGCCGTAAGGTGACAGAGATTACCACTTAGCCACCATCCAAATATATAGTATAATGTGCATACACCACGCAATGGCATGCAGGTACTCTTAATTGTGCAACATCTTTCACTACTAAAAATGAAATTCTCTGGAAAGTCCTTCTACAGTCAACCTGTTTCAGTTCAGATGAACCGCAGTGTAGCTTTCACGGTGTATCGCCTGCACTCGGCAGGTTTAATTGCAGCTCTCAATGCATGAAGGAAACTAAGACAGATTTCTAACAGGCTTATTCGAGGTAAACAAAACCTTCTTCAAATCAACGAGCCTTCTCTAATCCACTTTTTGTAAAACATATTCAGTGATGAGAAACAAGCGCTGTAAGCATACCCGGTTAAAAAAGTCGATAGGGTGATAGTGCTACGCTGTGATATACAGAATGTAGTTAATAATATATTAAAATACAGGGAAATGTGTATATAGACTATGACAGGTGTTTACACTATAAATCAACTCATATTATAATTTAAATACCTATTTGTACAGGTTATTTCCAGGAGAAAAATTATATATATATATATATATATATATATATATATATAAATAAAGGTCCATGTAATTTATGTTTGAAGGTTATTTATTTTCATTCATTTATTTATTTATATCCTATACTGCTTATCATATCATACAGCCTAATCCGCATGTTTTTGGACTGTGGGAGGAAACCCCTATTATTTTTATTATTATTATTATTATTATTATTATTATTAATTTATAACTTACCTCTGCACTTTGACTTTCAGCAAAGAAAAAGTACAAATAGATATAATTTAACTTCCAATAAATCTAAGAAATGAAAGATGAAGAGCCTTTACACTATATTAAGAAGACATTATCAAATGATCAATAAGTAAAACTATTGTTTATTTAAATATTTTTTGTCTGTAAAATTATTTAATTAAAAGTTAAAGTAATTTTTATTTACAGTAAATTCTTTTAAATGAAACTTAAATGAATGCATATCTGTTTTTTTATGATGTTTTTGTTTTTGTTGTATAAAAAAGTAAAAAATAAATCAACAATAAATTGCAATTATTTGTAGTTATTATATGTATGTTTTTTTGATTATTAACTGTTTGACGTTTCCTGTTTAAATGCATTTCTTTGTTGATGGTTTTATAACGTTCATAACGTTTATCGCTGAAAGAGTTTCTGTTACTGTATAGAAAGTAGACATAATCAATAAATCAATTTCTTTTTCTGTATCTTGTAAATCCATTAGATTTTTTTTTATTTCTTTGCTTGATTTACAAAAATGTGAAAAACTTTTATAAACAACAACAACAACAACAACAATAATATATTTTTTAAATGTATAATTTCTTTCCTTCTAATACTCGTCATATTGTCATACTGTAATTTCTATACTAAACCTGTTTTAAGTCTTTATATAATTTATATATAAAATACAGTTTACAGGCAGTTTCATAATTATTGGCACCCACCGTTTTTATCCCTCTTACAAAACCTTGCACGTAAACTGAACTGTCTAAGAATGTACAAACATCAGTCTGGTTTCGTGATTGAAGAGATTTGGGGAAATATTTATAAATCTAAGGAGTGCAGGACGTTTTGCTCTCCTTGGGAGGCTTCTTGATTCTTCAGTACACAGTTTATATAGCATACGAGGCATCTTTTAATTCAGGACAGAGCTAAATACAGCTGCCATGCTACTAGTTAGAAGGGGAAAGGAGTGGCAGTTACAGACCACACATGGTAATATACAGTAAATAACTGTCTACTGTATAATCAAGCGTTCATCTGGGATGGAAAGGCAAACAGGAAGCAGAGCTGAGCTCCAGTTTTCCTTAGAAAAACAGAAAATGTAAGTTATAGCACGGCATACAGTATATGGCCAATATTTTTTAGGTGATACATATAATACAGAAAATGTGTGTGTGCCAAAGAAGCTACTTTTGAAGTTTATGCAACATGGTATTGACCAATCATGCTTCCCACTAAATTTCAAGTTGCTAACTTCAGCTGTAGAAGCATCTGACCTGTAAAAATCGTTGACCAAATTAAAATATTTCGGCTTTTGTTGAAAACCTGAAAAGCAAAAAATTTGTAGTGTCCGTAACCATGTCAAATTCATGTTGCAATATCTTAACAAATTAGCATTTTAGTCTTTTCATGTCAAATTTAAACTGGCCAAGTTTCATCTGAATGACAGTTAAGATCGTTGAAAGATTTGAATTCAAAAGAGTAACAGACACAACGGACATAAAAGGCCATGAAACTGTAATGAGCAAATGTGTTTCTTTTTATCTGATAAAAATATAAACGTGTAGCATATTTACAAAAAAATGAAGCATGGATCGAGAGATAAGAAGCATTAAGTATTATGAAAAATGGTGTTATATGATTCTATCTGAAAATTCACTTTTTCACCTAGGGGAGACACTTTTTAGCACCGATACCATGTTTTGGCCGATACAGGTTTACAAACGTACTTTAATTAAAAATGTAATTAAGGTAATTAGATATCCCTGTTGTATATACAGTATATTTGACCATTATAGCTGCGACTTGCCTGCCTGCCTGTGATCACAGCTACAGTGTGTAGTATTTTTTGTGGTTAAAATTAAATTTTATTATGAGTCATGATTCATCCTGACAGTCCTGTGATAGTAATTCACAGACTAAGCTGTGTCAGCATGTTACTGTATACACCCGCACAGAAACATCATTCATCATCACTCTCGAAAGAAATACGGCCGAGAAATTCTCAGAAATCTGTCGAGGCGAACCCCCAACACCCAACAAACAGAACAAATAAACAGATAAGAAAAATACACAGACTAAAAACAAACCTAAAGAACTTCGACTTCGCTTCCCACAAACCAGTTCAGCTACTTCTATCTAACTAACATTAACCCAGACATCCGAATCCTCCCAGATGTTCCTGGAGAGACCTGCATATCCACAGCAGCTCCCTGATGTACAACAACCTGGATTTATCTTGAGCAAGAGCGACTCTCTCTGTACCATGTGAATTTATCATATGTCTTAGTGGGAGGGGCTTTACATTCAGCATCTCTCTCTCTTGCAAACTCATTCATCTCTTTAAGTGAAAATGGCACATTTCTTAGTGGGAAGGGCTTTACGTTTAACATCTTTCTCTTTCTCTGGCGCATACTCATTCATCCTTCTAAGTGATCTTAGCACTTTTATTAGTGCACAGAGCTTCACATTCAGCATCTCAGTCTGTCTCCATCATTTCAGTCGAGTGTCCTGCGTTGTCCAATGGCTGCGTTGTCAAAAAATAAATAAAAAAACGCATTTCACTCCAAAGTACAGTAAACAAAAAAAGTACAATGTGTACACTGGCCTCCTAGCAGTGAAAATAACGTCAGTTTTGCCCTTTTCTGTTGTCCATGTTGGGTTTAATGGTTGTAAAAAATAAAAAAAAACATGTCCAAGAAATGTGTTTTGCAGGGCGGGAAGTCTGTTGAACAGCCAGCGCTGAGACATCAGTGACAGAGCAAAGACTAAGATCCAAATCTTACATTGCATTTCTTAGTCTTTTAGTAAGGGGATGAACCTCTTCAGCTGTTTTACATTTAGTCCCACAAAAGTCCATTAAAAAAAGTAAATGCTCACAGAGATCCAGAAAGAAAAAGATATGCTTACAGTTCAATTTGATGTGTGTTTGTAATCGGCCAAAACACAGTATTGGAGGCCATTTTATTTCATATGTTATACATATAATACAAAAAAAGTGTGTGCAAAAGAAGCTACTTCTGAAGTTTATGCAACATGGAAATGACCGATCCGATCTCGCTTCCCTAAAAATTTAAAGTTGCTAACTTCAGCCATTTTGGAGAGATCTCGCTTCAAATAATTATCATTTAAAATGCACATTAGTCATATTTCTGTATACTAAAATTGGTGTAGGCATCTAGAAGAATATGACCTGTAAACATTTTTGGCTTAAATTAGAGTATTCTGTGCAAAATTAATGCTTTTTTTCCCAAAGAATCTGTAGTGTCCGTAACCTTGTCTAACTCACAATCTTAACAGTGATGCATTTTAGAATAATACACTTTTTTTTAGGTTTATGTCTTTTTTATGTGAAATCTAAATAGGCCAAGTTTCATCTGAATGACAGTTAAGATCATTGAAAGATTTGAAGTTACAGACACTACACCTACAGTAGGTGAGACACTTTTTAGGACCAACACCATGTTTTGGCCAAATTGAAATAAATAATAGAAATAACCATAATAATGTCAGTGTCATCTCAAGTAAACACATTCGCATTTGAGGATCGTTATACAACGGATTACTGATCTCCTTAAACACATTAACACAAACCCAAAGTGTTGTTGCTTTTTAAATTAATTTCCAAGAACTTCACTTTGTTTTTGTAAATGCTCCTATGAATAAATTCTTTGTTTCACTGTTGGCAGCCGTGAGATGTCACTGCATGACTTTTCCACCTCTTAAATCCCAGTTTAACCGCTGCATAACGTACCATAGTTTTACAAGGGGCGTTTGATTCTGCACAATCAAAAGTCCCAGTTTGACTTGAAAACCCCTCATGAAAAAAAGTCTATATGTGTAATTAAATGCCAGTTGTACAATACAGGAATTGTGCAAAATGTCAACCTTCAATTTCGACCTTCGAACTGCAGATGTCAGCCGTGACTAGAGGGGGAAAACAAAAACAATCTCATGATAATAAGAATAATTCTCCGGTTTGATCTGAGAGTATTATCTCGGGACTTGCAATTCAAATTTGATTAGAACACGTCACACACATGCTTGGCTCTTCAACCACACACATCTGTGACTCGACCCCGTGGACAGATGGGGATTTCTTTATTGGAGTGAAAAGGAAATGGGGACACAGAGAGAAGGAGGAGGAGGAGGAGGAGGAGGAGGAGGAGGAAGACATGTGATGTTTACTCAGTGGAAAAGGGCAGATGTGTGATTTTAATTATCTGTGGGCGTCCCACAGGGTCAGTGCCACTAAAGGGAGCGGCACTGATAAAGCTGTTAAAGTCGCATTAACTCCATGTCAAAGACGTCCACGCATTATAGACTTAAATCTATGGGACAGTGCACACACGCTCACACACACACACACACCAGAAACAAAACAAAAATGAGCTGACATTAACCCGTCTCTTTTTTTTTTTTTTTCATTTCCTTCCTTATATACGAAAAAGTTCCAATGTAAAAATTTCAACACACCCCATGTCCCAGGTAAGACATTAACACGTAAACATTGGTTATCAATTACACACCAGTAAACTGGCCCACCCAAGGCTCACCCCTGTCCCCGAGGTCCAAAGGCCAGCTTGTCCGTGTTGATCCCACTGAAAAGCCAATGCAGCACAAATTACTGGAAAAGTCAATGCTGGCCACGAAAGAAAGGCAAAGGGTCCAAGACTGCCAACCCGGCCTCCAAACTCCCCAGGTCCCAATCCGATCAAGCTCACGTGTCGTGCACCACACAAACAAGTCGGATCCATGGAGGCTTCACACTGCAACCCACAGCACCAAGGTATCTAAAGCCAACGTCATGGTGCCAGACAGCACAGCAGAGGAGTCTTGTGGAGTCGTGCCCCGAGGAACCAGAGCTACCCAGGTGGCACACGGGGGAACCTACACAATACTGGCCATAATGCATATAGAGTGCATATAGGGTCATTCATCTTCTATATTGCTTATCCTATACCTAGGAAACTTCATGCACTCTGGACAGGGTCGTTGTCAATCCATCACACACACACACGATTTGAGAACGGCAGTTAGCCTAATCTGCATGTCTTTGGACTGTGGGAGGAAACCGGAGTACCCGGAGGAAACCCATCAACCGCAGGGGGAGAACATGGAACAAGAATCCGGACCCTGGATGTGCAGGGTGACAGTGCTAACCACTGCATCCATAAAATAGATAAATAGATCTGATAGTCTGGTATCATCACACGACTTGATCTTTTCAACCCTTTTCAATTAAACAAGCTGCTGTGGTGTTTATTTTTTTCTCTCCTTTATATCAGTTTCATCACCCTTTCCATGGTTTTACTTTTAACACCCAGTGTAACAATATGGCCTTTGTTATGATGCACAATCCATTCGGAGGATATTGTATCCTATTATCGGCGGTTTAATGTGACACTGGTGTTATTCTGTAGTGTGGTGTAGGATTAGCGGACAGATACGTAACAAATCCGTATGGCATTCCATTCACCGAGTAAAATGCTCGCTCGGGGATGTATAAGCTTTATACCGAGCACACAATGGACGCGTTTCAAAGCGCTGGACCGAGCCCAAAAGCCAGTCAGGCAAATCCAGTGGATCTGAAGAGCATGTTGACATCTGCCATATTCTCTCCCTCTCGCCCCGATCGGACCGACTCTAATCCTGCTTAGCAGGTCTGGATTTATTACCGACTCCCGAGATATCCAGTTAGGATCCATAAATGATACTGATATTCACTAGATTAAAAAAAAAAGCATTGTTTGAAAAACAATAAACTTATACAAAAGGTCTAAACGCAAACCGGTGCGTCTTGTTGTAATGTTAACCGCACTGGATATTATCTCTACACAGCCTCATCTTCGACTTCCTCTTATTGGGTTAGACAACCACTTCCTGCTCCACGCTACCTTTCACCGAGCCGGCTGCTGATTTATCACTGATTACCGTGGCCTTAATGAAACCCTATTCAATTAAACAAGCCGGGCTCAGGAAGGCCATAAAACAGTGATCAAAGCAAATTAGCCGCTCGACATCGGATGAGGGAAATGGAATACTTTTCCATAATGGCGTCTTATGTCTATATAGCGTCTGATTATTCTTAAATAGAGAGGCTTATGCAGTTAAAGGCAGTTTAGGTTCTTATTAGATAGTGCATGAGAAAGTGGAAGCTCATTAGTGGCTCCGGAACAAACACACACACACACACACACGTTAAAGTAAACCTCCACCCTAAGGCATTAAATATTAAAATATTTGTATTGCTACTGGAGATTTATTGCATGGTGCATTTGAACTTTTGTTATTCCTGAAAGAAGTTGAATAAGTTAAACATAAACATAAGGGATAACCATCAGACTTAGGTGTTAGCTGATGAAAAATAAGAGCATCTTTTCTTTCTTAATTTAAAAACTAATAGCTAAAAAAAAAGCAGTTTGGTAACTGGAATAAAGGAACAAATCACTGAGACATCGTATCGCTTTCCTTAGGTATTGTGGGTAATATAGAAACCAAATAATTAAAAAAAAATGGAGTAATAATCATCTGATCCATCAACCTCTGCACGTCATTATAAAATGAATCCCAGATCCTGTTAAACATCGCAAGTTAATTATAAACATTAATTTTCAAGCGTGAATGCGAATGCGTCAGAGACAGAGGCAGAGAGAGAGAGAGAGAAAAAGCACGAAGCTGTTGCATTCATTAATAGCGTAATCATTTAATTAAAAAGAAATGATCAAAGCTGAAGCCAAACATCATTTCCTAAAGGAGGTTTTAATGATAAAGCAGCTGTTTTCACACTGCAGAGTTGCAAAACTTCTCTGTCTGCCAGCAAACGACCTGTTTATCAGCTGCTTTTTTTTCTTCTTCTTCCCTCCCCCTTTTCTCACTTTCCCTGAGCTCGTAGACAAATCAGGCGTTTCTTCCTTTAGCAACAGCGCTGCTACAGTACATCTCCGCTACAGAGACACAGACTCTCCTCCTCTGCCTGAACAAGCCTCCGGATCCCGAATTCATCCGTCTTGCACCTGTCTCTCCTCGAATCACCTGCGCCGGATTACATAATGCCTCCTTCTCTCCGTGGCTCTGCTCTGTCCTCTCGCGCATAAACACTGCTCTCTCAGGAACGACTCTCTAAATTCGAAGAAAGGAGTGTGTTTAAATCACGGGGGGGGGGTAAAAATACGCTCTCTCCGACACACGTTCACACGTGTGATCCATGACTTTCATCAGGCTAAGCTTCCATGCAAGAAGAAAGAGGAGGTGAATCAAGGAGAGGGGAGAGAGAGAGCTGATTTCTAAGCGAGACCGACGCTCCTTTCTCGAAGCAATACGCAGCCTCGTCAGCACCAGGGAAGCAGACAATAAATCAGACGTCATAAAGGGCCATTTCACACACACCGAGCAGTTTATTCCTCAAGTCTAACACAGTGCTGATTTGTCGAGGAGATGCCTAGAGAAATACCAAAGCTATTAGGCTAAATATCAAAACTTAGGGAAGGTTATCTCACACACCTGAGCTGGCAGAGGTTTAGAAAGAATGATGCATAAAATTTATATATGAAATCGACTAAAGATTTGTATCTGCAAATGTACCATGAGTTAATCAGCTTAATGCAGGTTTAATAATATCTCAAACATTAACATTTAACAAATGTGCATACAGATTCTGGGTAGTACGCGGTGTGGCAAACCGCCGGGTCTTTGGCTGAGGAAAGAGCACTGATTGGCTCGCATTTCACACATAGTGAAGGATCTAACCAATCATGGATGAAACTGAATTCTTGTAACCAATCATAACGCAGAAGGCGGGATTTACCAGAAGAGATGGGAAGCCTAACCAAACCTCAATGTAGATACACTACAGTACGTCTAACCCGGAGGTGACTGAGTGCCATATGCAGCTTTGGAAGCTATTTATTTATTTTTTTCCCATTTGTGTCTGAGTTTTGTCTCAAACCTGCGTGTTCCTGATCAGTTGTAATTTATAGACGGTGTAGGTTTATCTTTAAGCAAACACACACATCAATGTCAGTAAGGAGCAGTTTTTCTTTCTTTCTTCTTTAAGCGATTGGGATACGAAAGCTACTGATTTGCCCAGGATTTATTTCCTGATAATTGTTGCTTCATAAGAAAGCGAGAGAGAGAGAGAGAGAGAGGGAGAGAGAGTGAGAGAGAGAGAGTGTGTGTGTGTGTGTGGGAAAGTAAGAGAGAGAGAGATTATGTTGCTGCATAAATCTGATGGTCTTATCTTTGTCCTTTCTATCAACCTTTGAAATCTTAAACTCATCAAACCAAGCTTACACACACACACACACACACACACACACACACACACACACACACACACACACACACACACACAGATCTAGGTAGATCTGGGTCGTCGCTGTCTGACACTATATTATGAGGAATCTTTGA
>JAQMYL010000004.1:4411751-4426006 GCA_030014365.1 Clarias pachynema | reverse complement strand
TGTGAAACATTTTTAGTTTATGTCTTATGGTGTTGACTCTTTTAGTGTTCATACAAATATTTACACATTAGGTTTACTGAAAGTAAAAACAGTTGAAAGTCAGAGGACGTTTCTTTTTTTGCTGAGTATATATACAAAATGCAGTTTTTAAATGAATATTTTCATTTATTAAGGGACAAAAGCTGTCCAAACCGACCTGGCCCTGTGTGAAAAAGTAAAAGGCCTGATTACTGCCAGACCTGTTCAATCAAGAAATCACTTAAATAGAACCTGAGTGAAGCTCGGTAAAAGATCACAAAAAGGAACACGATCTAAAGGAAACAGATGAGAAACAAAGTAACTGACATGTATCAGTCTGGAAAGGGTTACCAAGCTATTTCTAAGGCTCTGAGGCTCCACGAATAATCCACAAATAGATAAAACTTGCAACGGTGGTGAATCTTCATGACTCCAAGAGCAGAACAACGACTCATCCAGGATCTCATAATAGAACCCAGAACAACATCTAAAGAACGTCTTAAAAACAATCTTCTAAATGTTTTGTAGCAGACATCATACAGGGAACAAAGTTTTCCATGTTACTGATGTAGTTTTATTATTACTATTATTATTTTTTTTTAAGATCGTGGTTTCTATACTAGATTTTTTCCAGACCATGTTAGCCCTTTATAAATCTCATCGTCGCATTATTAAACTTCTTGTGGTATGGAGTCAGATATGAGCTAATAGGTTACTGTGCACTTACAGTAAACACCCCTCAAACACACCCATCAAACACACAAAGGCACACCTGTCAAACACACACTCGTCAAACACACACCCCTCACACACACACCAGGCTCTCAGGTTTAATAATGAGCGATTATTCCTAAAGTCGTAGCCGTTTCTACTCTTGATTGTTCCATCAAATCAAACCTGAAGCTACGGTTAATGCCCAGATCATTTAACGCGGGGTTAAAACAGGTGTGTGCGTGTGTGTGTGTGTGTCCTGCTCGTGTGCCGCAATAATGAGAGACGGGAAATCTATTTTCCACAAGAGTAAGTAAATGGCCAAATCGCGGCGCTTCATCATCATCATCGTGTCCTAATAGCTCTCTGAATTTAGCAGCAGGAGATGAGGAGCGGAAGGACACGCATGGACGACTGACATTTGTGTCGTGTGTCACTGTGTTAAACACTGACCGGCTAATCATAACACAAACACGTACAGCGTATTCTGTTTCTCAACGTTAACGTGCATGAGTGGACACAGTATGGAATTATATCTGCTAAGAATTTACAATCGTAACTATAACCTATAAATATGAGATCCACTTTATATCAAATTTCTCTGAGAGCGAAACTGCATGCATAATTAAATCCACACACTACTAAAAAGATCTGATTTGAAACCAACATTCAAGCCTGCAATCATGTGCAAATGTTTATGTACGCTTAGGATGAATTAAAGAAGACAAGCACATTTGCTTAATAGCATTTAGTGTGTTTTACAGATTATACTTCATTATCGCGAGCAACAAAATGGGCCCGTAATGTATACTACGATGTTAATTTATAACAAATAAATACATATGTAGCGTAAATACGGTCTAAGACTTGTACGTGAGGTCTAGAGAGAAGATCTTAAAAAGATTTTACAAAAATTTTCTAGTGATGTTTTTCATAACAGTTTTATCACATGTACATACTGTACATTCTAACAGATACTAAGAAATATTTTATATTATAATAAGAATATTATACGAATATTTTACATTATATTTTTAAATATATGAGTACATAAAATAAATAAAATATATAACGATTAAATGAAAATAATCTATATAAAATAGAATAAAAAAGAAATTAAATTGTAAATAAATGTTAACACAATTTTATTTTTATGTTTCATTTTATATAAAAAACTTTTGCAGTTTTATAATTAATATATATATACAACTTTTCATAAATTTCAGAAATTATGCCTCTAAAAATTTTTTTATTATTATTATTTGTATATGCAAATTAAAAAAAATTTATGTCAACTTAGCTTTACTTGAAAGTTGTACTACAGATTATACTCATATTACATATGGGGGCACAAACTTTTACAGTTCCAAGATTATGATGTTTTTTTGAAATATTCCTTTTTGCTGACTTGGCGTTATGTTTCAGATTCATGCAGTTTGCAGCTTTTTGGCATTTTGCAATGGGGGCACAAACTTTTGCACCCAAGAGTATGCAGTTAATGCAGTTTATTTTTATTTTTTTTTTTTTAGAATGTCATTAAAAGAGGAGCCAAGCTTTGTTTTTACAAACAGATTCAGATAAATTACAAATTACTCCCTCACCTTTAACCAGTGGGGGCAAGAAGAGTAAAGGAAGTGCAGGAAGGCAACAAGGAAAATGGAAATACAGCTTTCCAAAGGTCACAACACTACTAGCGCTCAGGGAAGAAAAAAAAACTCATCCGGATATCAGAATGACAGGTGATTAAACAAATAAGAGTGTTAAGTGAACAGCACCTTAAAGGTCACTGGCGAGTCATTATCTAGACCCGGAATGTCACAATGGAAATGCAATACAGAATAAATACAGCTCTATGACCTGTGTGATTATATTAATATGTTTATGACTGAATTGAAAACCTGTAATTGCACTAAATATCCATAACACACATTCACCACTGTGGCATTTGCCTTGTGGCACAGTGCATAATTATGTACGATTTTCTTCCAAACCATCATTCATAGGGCTTCATAACACTTGCATAAGCAGTTCATAAATATTCAAAAAAGCACATTTCAACAGGGTGCCAGCTGTCATAAAAATACTTCTGTCAGTTTTAATATCAAGTTGTCAAAGAGATATAACTCAACGCCTTAAGTTAAGAAAACTATCTTCCAGGCATGTTCCAGGCTGACTTAAGCATGTTATAACAACTAACTTTGTACCTTAGTGCATGTCTTTTATGTAGGTCACATAACACTAATTTAAATTATATTATCAGAGAAAATATGCATAACACTGCCATTACACTCTTGAAGTATTGTCATAAGCATTAATATGCATCTTATAAGCAGAAACAAAGGAATGTGCATGACTTAATAGAAAACAAAACGTTTTGGTCATTATTAATTTTTAACTACTGTAAAAACTGTCCCTTTGTACCAGTGGTATAACAGCTTTTCATCCCAGTGTCATGTCAGGACATTGTAACGGAAGACAGCATGAAAAGTGACATAAGACATAAACGTCTATGTCAACTGACTCTGGTGTTTTGTCTACATGACACAAAAATTAAGTAGGCTTTGTGTCAGATGGAACTTACTAAACCTTACTAAAGTTTATTAAAATTTTTGTCATGGACGCCTTATGTTGGTGAATGCCTTACGAAGGGCTTTTAACACTTCATAAAATCTATGTGGTGTGAATCAGGAGTTGTGTCGACTTGACACAAATTGATAAAATCATAATAAATTTCCTACTGTCAGCTGAAATTTTTAACATATGCTTATTGCTAGTTTATACAATAGCAGTCATCATAAATGACTCATGTAGATGATATGAAGTGTTATAAACACTACCCTTAAGTACAGTGTTATTGCATTTAAAACTAATACATATGTCATATGTAACATAAAGTCAAATGGATGGCTCTTTGCTTAAGTCTGTGTTTATTCAGGTTTGTGCCAGTTGTCACAAATGACTTATGTAGATGCTATGACGTGCTATAAACACTATAAACAAGTATTACCTACAGTATTAATGCAGAACTTATACATGCAGCATGTAAGAATAACTGTACTGGTAACACTTTGTCTAGAAGTAGTGTTTATTCTGGTTTATTAATGACCTACAGTATGTAGGTGTTATGAAGCATTATAAATACCATCCCCAGGTAAAGTATTAACCATAAATATTATTACATTCTGAACTAATGCAAACTAATGCTAACACGTATAGCGAACACGTTTCTTAAGGGTAGTGTTTGTTTATACAGTACCAGGTGTCATGAACGACCTTCATTATGATGTTATGACCTACAGTATATAGATGTTATATAAGTTTAATTAAGTAATGCATTATTAACAATTGAATTTGTTTAGAAAATAATACATTTATAAGTAATACATATGTAACAACATTAACAAGTATACTGTAGTTAACTCTTTACTGAAAGTTAGCGTCCCTGCAGGTTTCTGCCAGTTGACAGGAAGGACTTTTGTAGATGTCATGAAGTGTTATAAACAAAGTCCTTAATTAAAATGTTAACCATAATTATTACTCTTAATCCACTTAAACCTAATATGAACAGTACTGTATGTAACAATTACAGGTACCCTTACACTTTTTTGTAAGGGTAATGATTATATGGGTTTATATGGGACAGTTGTCATGAATGACCTATGTAGGTGTTATGAAGTATTAAAAAAAACTTTCCTGTAGTATTACTAATAATTGTCTGTATTAAAAACCAAGCATTACCCATAATTGTTATTGTTGCATATTAGTTGTAAATATAATACGTTATGAATGTATACCGGCAACTTGTCCACCATTAAACAGTTATAATGCTACATAAGGAGTTTTACTTTTACAATTGTTATTTTTGTATGATCATAATGATGCACTGCACAGCCCAAGCTTGAGCGAAACTGCCAGAAACTTCCCGAGGCGTACAGTTAGGGTTATACCAGGGTTAGAGCTGACAGACAGAACACAGTGGAGTCTTTGACAAGACCTGACCATGTGTGTTATGATGCAACGACTTGTCCTGGTAATACATCCTGCCAGCATTAATCCCAGCTGTGTGTACATGTATGCAGTAATTTCTTTCACCACCTCAGCTCTCGAACATGCCAAGTACTTGCTCTGACGCTTGCATGTCAGCTGGGTCATTAATACAACTCAGATACATATCCACGCTAGAAAAGCAGGAGGTTGGATCGGATGGCTTCACGCCGTCACTGTTTCCTCAGGCAGAAGTCTCTTTGGCTGAGCGCCAGCCCTCTCCTCCTTCTCCTCCTCCTCCAGGAACATGGGGGGGAAAAAAAGATAGCACTCCATTCTCTTTCCTATTTAACTTCATCCCTCGGTCTGTTTGTCAGGGCCCGGTGGTGTAAACAGAGAAGGCTGTTTTCCTAAAGGGAATGTGGAGTTCTTGTAGGGCAGTGGATAACGCAAACATAATCCGTTTCTATCTTTCTGTCCGTCGTTCCACCCTCCCTCCTTTCCTCCTCTCCTTCTCTTCCACTACAGTTTGCTATGTGATTCGATTTTATTTCCTACACACATTCACCTGATCGCATTTCGCTCTTCCGAGCCAATCCTGCCCCGAGGCTCTCCAGCACAGGGGTTGGCGAGGGCTCTGGGAAAGATCACACCTTCGTCCTCGGGGACGAGGAATGGAAACAAGCGCAGACAAACTCAGCGAAGGTAGCTTACTGCTTGACATTCGCATTGAAACCTGAGAAACGAGGTTTAGAGGCATTTATTTTTAGATTTGGCAAATGTGAGCCAAAGTGAATCAAGTGCAGAAAGAGAAAAAAAAAACGAAACCGTATACAGAGTTTAATAACCACTTTTTCCTGGTCGGGGTTACGGTGTATCTGGAGCCTATCCTGGGAATACTAGGAGCAAAGGCAGGACTGCACCCTGGGTGTTACCATAAAAACGCTCCTTCACACCAAGGACCGATTTTCAATCGTCAAACCGAGGAAGCCAAATTCGACTTTCCTTTGAAACTGATAACAAATGGACATGTTTCAAAGTGTAATCCGCATAAAGGTTGCTCAGGAGTTACAGCTTCTGGCTTCTTAAATGTAAATAGGGTGTAAATTGGAGCCGTTTGAAAGGGAACCCCCTTCCTTGATGGATCATTCAAGCCTGAACATTTAACGGTGGATTTCAATCAGTTTTACGACAGCCTAACCTCGCTCTCGTTCAGGTGCGCCTTGCAAAATGACAGCAGCCTGTGATGCGTGTCCAATGGGAGCTCGAAAGAGTGAAAAAGGCTCTTATCTGGAAGCCAGTGTGAGGATTCAACACGTCTGCCGTATGCGGCAATATGACAGCTGTGATTATCTTAGTACACGGCTGCTGAAACTGCACCGGATCACTGGCGGAGGTATGATACAGCTCGATATTACTGACTGAACAAGACTGATGTGTTTCTTTGCCCACGTCAGAGACAACATGTGAAAGCATGTTGTCTCGCAGTAGGGGATGGCACTTATGTTACAGACGTTATGATTATGATTATAATTTTGGTCCAATTAGACCAGGGTGATATAAACGGTTGTCACAGGCAATACCTCATTTGCAGCTGCTAAAAACATAATCTGCTGCGGCCTATCGGGTGAATGTGTGTATGGGGTGGGGGTGGGGGTGGGGGGGTCATTTGGACGGGTTAATGGCACTAATAAGCTATGTTTCCATAGAAACACCTTGCAATCTTCTGCTTGAAGATTGCAAGAAAGGATTTTATTAGGTGTAAGAAAGCACACACACACACACACTTGGTACCAGCTATTGAAATCTGGCAACAATGTATGTTAATAATCCCTTAATACTCCCTTAATATCCCTAATGTGTGTTAACACGTACTATAGCTGAAAGACCCCTTCCCCTGTTTCACTCCCCCTCCAACCGTGCTGATTCAGTGTCTATGTAAATAAGCTACCCCTAATCCACGCTCCTCCAGAAAGCAGCAGGGGCTCTTCTTCTATGATGTCACATTAGGGAGGGAACTCTCATTGGCTTGTTTAAGCCCAAAATAGAAAGCAGACAATATTTATTTGAATGTTTTTTTTTTGTTTGTACACACACTGGAGATGTATCTGAATGTCCAAAAAATGTATTGCTAAAAATGTAATTTTGCATATTAGGTGCTCTTTAAATGAAGCATCCAGCACTCTTCATACAGTATGTTTTCCTTCAGAGATCAAAGTAGAACCAATTAAAACTTTGCTTCAGTGTGCACGCCTGTATCTCTACAAAGTGAAAAAGAAATGTCATTTTATTTTGAAATTCAATTCCAGTGAGGCACAGTGCTGCAGAAGATCACCGCTCCCAGGTTCCCAGTGTACTCCTGCGACCCAATCTGTGTCAAATTTCACATTTTCTCTGTGTAAGTCCGTCTGAATTTCCGTCTGAGTTTTTCTTGTTTCCTCTCACCTCACCTCACTCCACCTCACCAGTATATACTACACTAAATCACCGCAGGTCTGAGAGCTTTCCCATCTCGCGCTCCCGGAATTGGCTCTGGATTTAAACATAACGCATAAAGCGCTTACTACAGACGAATAAAATGAACTTTCAGCCCGGAGTCTCGCGCTCATCACATGATCACATTTCCCTCCAGTACTAAAAACAGAAAAAGCTCATTTATTACTTGTCACGCACGGATCAGGTGCGACAAACGTCAAAGCCGGCGCTTTGGGATGTTTATTCCAGGTGTGATTTTCTGGCTTTTTATCAGCGCGAGGATCAGAGAGGCTGTACAGGACACTGTAGCAGAAAGAAAGAGAATCGGACGACGTCCAGAGTAATAATAATATAAGGTTCAGGCGATAACACAATGCATTCATGAGATGCATCTTCTGTGTTATTGTTATGAAAATAAACCAGTGATGAGATCCTAGATACATGCATACACACGAAAAGGACTACCTGGTGCTGATGTCCTGGCGCTATCCCGACTAAACACAACTGTCCTGAAAGGATTTAACAGTATACAGACTTCACTGAGGCTCACAGAGGCTCACATGCTTTATAAAGTAAACAGGACAGTGTTTCATGAGACACGGTCCAAGCTAGTGTAAACAGAAAATGTGTGTAACTAGGCAAAACTCACACACTCTCACACACACACACACACACACTATTGGGATAGCCTTGTCCTCTTGTCCTGTTGTAGCAACATCATCATAACAACTGCACTAGAAACTGTTTCAATTTACACACACACACACACACACACACACACACACACACACACACTTTTCACTAGCAGTATAGAGAGAGACAATCTAGGAAACAGCAATCTACTCATCAAGCTTGCATCCACGTACGACATGCTGACTGCTCCAAAATTATTGGCACCCCCCGATAAAACGCTGACCATACGAGAGAAACCGAATATTTAAGAAACCTGAAGTACATTTATTCTAAAGGGGAAAAAAAACTTAACAGGCACTAACTGTTACATACTGTAAAGGGTGATGGGATTGAAGAATCCATAGCAGAGAAACTCTGCAGAGCCTCCATGTTTGCAGAATGGTTTATGTCAGAGATATGGGATAGATGTGTCAAAAGTCTGACTCTGTGGTCAAGAACCATGCGTGGAATGAGGGCGAAAGTTTAAGAAAGTTTTTTTTTTCTTTTTAGCAACTTTAATAAAACTAAGTGTAAGTTGTTTGATCATGAACTTTTCTGATGAATCATCATCTCACCCTCAGATTTATTGTCATATTCAATGCAGTATAACTATTACTAAGAATAATTACAAAGTTTAAATCATACAATGTGAGTTGTATGTTAGTTGTACTGGCATAAGCTTTCTTTACAGGGACATATCATTCTAGGCTAACAGCAAATAAATGGCACAAATGATCTCATTAAGTGGAAGTTTTCAAATTTGTATTTTTCACCGCAAATGTAGTAAAAAAAATGTTTAATAACACTTAAATTATTGAGAAACTCTACATAAATTCCCAACCATGCTTATATTCATAAGACCCAGAGATGGAAATCGAACCCTCGACCCTGGAGATGCGAGGCCACGGTGCTAAACACTACGCCACCAGACTGTAGCATTCATCAGAGTATCTCATTGCACCAGAGAGCGAGGCTACAGTTTGAGAGACCTTTCTTCAGAAATGGGAGATTGATACTCAGAAACAAATCAATACCCTACAGTGTTGAATTAACATCCGTGATGAACTATGAACTATAAAGGGGGAAAATCAACACTCTGGGTGTTAATTTGTCACGGGAAATTTGCTGTGTATATTTTTTATTTTACTAACCCTTTCTGGTCTGATTAGTAAAATGATGACTGTTCTGGCACCTCAGTGATGGAGTGATGTCTCCAGATGTCCGTACAAGCTGAGTCTCTGCCAATCTTTAAACGACGACTAAAGACCTATCTGTTTCTTTAATATTTGGGTTAACCCCCGCCAAAGGAAAAAACTCTACCCAACAGTGTTTGACTGATGGTACTAAGTTAGTAACCTAGTAACCCAGTGTAAGGATCTATCCAATTACGGAAACTTCAAAACACATTTGTAAGTCGCTCCGGATAAGCGCGTCTGCTGAATGCCTAAATGTAAATGATTATACAAATAGAAAAGATAAAATGGAATCTCAGGGTCTATGAAGCTTAACCACATCAGATTATATGAAAGGTTTGACTGCAAAACCAGATAAATCCATTCTAGCAGAAAAAATATGTTTAGCTTTGTTTTTTGTTTCAAAAGATGCAAAAAGTATTTAAAGCAGATAATATTTTGTGCCTGCTTTCTTCAAATCACAAAGGAGTTCAAAGCACACAGTATGTCAATTTTTTTCTGGGTTATATCAGTCTAAATTTTGTGTGATTTTGCAAAATGCTATAATCTCATCTCTCACATTTTGTTCCCATGGTTAAAGCAGACTGCAGGTTTATTTATGGTCATGTAAACATGCAATTTAGTAGCAATGTTACAGTATGTACTGTAAGTTTAAATAAATATAGCACAAACCCCATTATTTGATTGATTTCGTATTGAGTGACTGGCAGAAATTTAAACAAGGAAAAAAACAGCGGCTTGGGTTTGGGCGGGATTTGAACCCAGGCCTTCTGCATGGCGGACGAGAAACCTACTGTATCACTGAATCAAGAGAATATAAAAAGTTCATTTTGCAGAATCATCAGACCTACTAGCACTTCAGAAAGTCTGTGACAGTGCTTTATCACAGAAGTCCATGACTGCTGGGGAAACTGCAGCAGCAAATTTCCTTTTTAATGGCTTCAACATCTTCCAAAAGGATCATGGAACACATTTACTTTGTTCACAGTAGCCTCAATTTTGTCCAGTTGATGAATTTGCCTGGCTGATCACATGACAGAACGAAGCAATGTCATGAGAATCTTCACAAACAATGTCATTGGCTCTTTATGGATGTGTTACATTTTGTGATGAAATGAGTTAATTTACTGCCAAGTTTAAAGCTTTTAAAGAAGGGTATGTAACGTTTTTTTATTTTTTTACTATTTTAATAGACAGCGTTTTGTGCCTATGAAAATTCTTTTTTCCAGAATGAGATAATCCTTCATATTGCTTACTGCCATATACTAATCACTAATGGTTAACCATTTAAAAAGAAGCTTTTATCACCGTTCCATCATGTCAGTGGCTTATCTGGGTCTTTCTAAGCTACTCTGTAAGCTCTCTAGACCTTTAGATTTGAGTCGATTACTTCTTGTGTATATAGTACACGGGCACCATTGACTAATCACACACACACACACACACACACACACACACACACAGACCAAAAATTCTAAAATTTTCACTTTTCAAAATGTCCAAACCTTTAGCAAGGCTGTGCTTTCTGAAAACAGACCATCATTGCAAAACACTTTTAAAGCCGTGAAATACTTTAAGACAGGTAAGCTGAAGGCTCTGTGTGTGTGTGTGTCAGGTGCCTGGAGTCTGGATAGAGAGCGTCAGCCGTACACGTCATTAAACACTGAAGGCTAATGCTGTAATGATTAGGTTTTTGAGAGTCAGTCATAGGCTTCATGATCAAAGTACAGATGCATGAGCACATTTGTGCATGGATTAAGCCAGGGCACGTCCAATCATAAAATCTGCCTCTCTCTGTTTCTCTCTCACACACACACAAACACACACACACACACACACACACAAAAAAAAGCAGCAGCTTTCTCTCAAGTCTCTCTCAATCACACACACACACACACTCTTGCACACTCTCTCATACACACACTGCATGCCCAGTAGCACAATCTCAGGACCAATTACTTTACTTGCAATGTCAACACCAGACATTTCATTTAACGATGTGTTTAAAGTGACTAGGAGTGAGAAGTCGAGCCAGTTCCAGTCACCCAAACCAGAGTGCAGTTCAGTACCTGCACAAGTCAAACCCAAAATCCATGCACATGCAGTAGGGAGATTCTCCATCCTGAACACCGTGTCAGGAAAACTGGAATGAATAAATGCTGCAAAACTGAATCGGCACTGGGTGTACAGTAATCAGGTCTATAAATACAGTACTGTACATGGCCAGTCTGCGAGCTTTATAGAGCTTTTCTACATCATAACCAGACGTATGACTCAGAGCGGGAACTACAGCATCAATTTAATCGTAAAATGTATATTTAATAAGCAGGCAAATTTATCGAGACATGCTTCCCATTGTGGTCTAGTATTCATTTCTATACATCTTATGATGTACAGACAAAAAAGTACTTATCAAATACTTATCATATATAGAGAAATAAAAATATGACTCATTTGTCATTAAGGAAAAGGAGACAGAAATCTTGCAGAATTATAAATATAATTCTAATATAAACGTGAGCAGATCATGTACAAATTGATCCGACAGTGCGAATCGATTCATTTTGATTCGTTCAAAAAAAAAGAAAAAAAAAGAATCGATTCCCAGAGAGATTCGATCGCAGAGTTCGCGAGCATCAGTGGCGGCTGCATCCCAAATCTAAAACCTAAAACTACTGTAGCTTACTAAAGAGTGCGTGGGAAAAGTACGCCACCTTTGGGGACTGGAGAATGGAGAGACTCTGAGACTGTGAGACAGAGAGACAAAGAGATAGACAGAGAGATATAAAGATAGACAGATGAATGCAGTTAGAGAGACAGACAGACAGACAAACAGACAGATAGATAGATAGATAGATAGATAGATAGATAGATAGATAGATAGATGAATTACGCACAGTGCCACATAATTAAACGCGGCGCATTAACAGCTATACGCATTTCCATTGGCTCACATCCCATGCAAGAAGCGTGTCTGTTACATTCATGACGACCATTCCACCCAAATTCTACCCAAATTCTGCACCAACTCTTTCCAACTCCAGCCTCTCTGCTCTTGTTCTGCTTCTCTGCTCTGGTTACATCAGCTCTCACAGCACACACACCCTGCATGACTTCTATAACTTTCCAAACAGCCCCCGACTCGAGCCGGTAACCTTTGATGAAGCCCGCGCTTGCTGTGAGCGCTCTAAAGCCTCACTCCGTCCAGCGTCCGCTGCGCGCTGAACATCCCCCGCGTGCAGTGGAAAATACAAAACAAAACTCACACACACAAGTGCAGGATTCAAATAAACACTTCTAAAGGAGTTACTTCAGCACTGCGCGCGCTGCGTTCTTTTATTAGTATCATTATTATTATTTATTATTATAATTATTATTATTATCAGGCTTTGCTTTTGCTTTGCTGTGGAAAGCTGCAGCACATTGCGCTCGGCGTGCTGTAACCCCGGAAAGCGCGTCTGTAGTGTAGAGCGCATGGGTTTAATTAATAAATAAATAAATAAATATACAAATGAATGCATGCATGAATGAATGAATGAATGCATGAATGAGGCTTTTTTTTTTTTAAACCCTTAACTACTCCACAGTTCAGGCATGACTGAACCATCATCACTTGCTGATTCCCATCACTCGCTTTCACACCGGATCCAGAATGAATTGTGTTAATCTAACAACCTGCACTGCTGCTGAGATCATGAGGCGGTGTGAGAACACGCCTGAGCCGGACTGTGTGTGTCTCTCATAGACGAACTTCTTCCGCAGGAGAATTACGCCTGAAGGATGCTGAGAGAGTGAGAGTGAGAGTGTCCCCGGTTGCGCGGTGAGGATGAAGAGGAGTCCTGCCTCTCTGAAATGCCGCATCGGTGCTACAAACGTGTGGACCATCTCCTCCTCCTCCTCATCCTCCTCCTCCTCCTCATCATCATCATCCTCGTACGGTTCTAACACCGAGGGTTCCACTGGAGAGAAACATTGCGAAATCACCGAACTCGAGGAAAGCGCGTTTTTTTCTCCACGCATGATGATGATGATGATGATGATTTCACATTAAGATCACCAACACTCATGAAGCATGCCTATGTGTGTGTGTGTGAGCGTGTGAAAATGTGTGTATTTTCTCTCTCGCTCCGTGTGTGTGTGTGTGTGTGTGTGTGTGTCAGGGCGCGGATGGTGCAGTGCTCTCCCGCAGAGCTCCCGCATGCACAGCCAGCCGCACAGGTGAAAAAAATATATATATATATACACACAGACATAACTCACATGCGCTAAAAGCAAAAGCGCACAGAGATGATGATGAACCGGTGTGTGTGTGTGTGTGAGAGAGAGAGAGAGAGGGTGTGTGTATCCTTGTTGGCTTACCTGTGCTGCGGGTTTGGACTCCACCAGCACCACAAGCACCAGCACCTCGGCCGCCGCCGCAGCACGCTGCGGATAGACAGAGAGAGAGGGAGAGAGAGACAGAGAGAGAGAGAGAGAGAGAGAGAGATGCAGCGCAAACTCCTCCACTTCACACTTTGTGTTTTTTTAGAGAGAGATTCAGGATCTGATGATGAATGCAAAAAAAAAAAAAAGCAATTCCACACGGAATGATGCACACACACAAAAAAAAAACCACAATCCCAGTGGGTTTATATATATCTATATCTATAAATATTCCCGCGTTCCCGCAGCAACTTTTCCGCCTTTCCTAAAAGCCGCCGCACTCTTCACGCGCAGATCCGTGCACGCTTCAGAGGAATGGCCGCGTCCGCGTCCGGAAACTCCGACGTGTCTCTCTTTTTTTTTTCTCTCTCTCCTCTTCTTTAAGCTCCACAGGAAAGACACGCGCATTAACACGCGCAGGAACACGAACACGCGCGGTGCCGTTGCTAGCGCAGATCCGAAAAGAGAGAGAGAGGGAGGGGAGAGGAGAGAGAGCGCGCGTGCGTCTGTTCCAGAGTTTGCCGCTTGCCTGCTGACTCCAAAGTGACCGGCGACTGACTGCTCTCTGCTCAAACACCCTCCTCCTCCTCCTCCTCGCCGTGTGTGTGTGTGTGACTGTGTGTGTGTGTGCGTGCG
Source organism: Clarias pachynema (assembly GCA_030014365.1). Taxonomy (NCBI): domain Eukaryota; kingdom Metazoa; phylum Chordata; class Actinopteri; order Siluriformes; family Clariidae; genus Clarias; species Clarias pachynema. The sequence goes on along the minus strand of JAQMYL010000004.1, from coordinate 4,411,895 downwards.
TGCGTGCGCGACGCCGCTGATTGGCCTAATTGTAGAAGACCTGAGCGCGCTCGTAAGACCGCATATATACACACACGCGCGCGCGCACACACACACATCGGTAGCGTCCGTGAACCCGCAACCCGGCTTCTTACACCCCGGGGG
>JAQMYL010000004.1:4393048-4405148 GCA_030014365.1 Clarias pachynema | reverse complement strand
CCAGAAACCCAGAGGTTTTATATATATGTATAAAATAAGACAGTTCCCGTTTATTGACGTATAAACTCATGGAAAGGTCTGAGGCTTAGAAGATGACAAACGGACGGGGTGATTAGGACAAATAGGACAAGCTCTTTTCTCGACAGGTATTGAACATTTCGATAATAAAAATGGAGCAGTCAAGGATTCTATCACCTTTCTGATGATATCATACACTAAGTCAATGCCACTCTGAACGCTATGAGCTCGGTGTGTCAATTCAACAATCAATCTATTTGATTTATTTTACAGAGCCTAAATGTATTTGTTTATCGGCACCACGTTGCTTCACACGTAATGAAATCTTCAGTAATTATCTAATTCTTTGGTCTAAAAATGATGGATTAGTCCGCACTAATGTCACGGAGGCCTGTTAGCAAATCTTTAACCCTCGGATTCAAATACGCTTTCTCGATTTTTTATTTTTATTTTTTTTACATAACTAACTGTGATTCATTTACACCGGTTCGAGCGTTGCATGAAGGATGGCGGGAAAGTCACAGAGCTCCAAAGAATGAAGATTACCCTATTCATGTATCTGTCAACCCTGAGGAACGCTGACCTTTCTGAGATCAATGCCATGACTATGAATCAAGAGTTGCTGAATACAACAGAGAGACGTTGCATTATTGGAAGCAATTGACTGAGCGGTGCAGCGTTTGAGGGTCACTCTGGTAATCAAGCACTAGGGGGGAAAAAATGACTTTTGTCTTGTCAGATAGTATTCGTTTAAGTAGAGAATAAAGCCAATTCATCAGGGAAACAAATGCGCCACAAAGGGGGAGAATGAAAAAAAGAACAGGGTGATCAATGCAGAGAGAAAAGAGAGAGAGATGGAGAGAAAGAGAGAGAAAGAGAGAGAGAGAGAGAGAGAGAGAGAGGTGCTTAATTGATAACATCAAAAAGGTAAGGTCACTTTTCAGGACAATTATTGCCTTTCTATTGTTCCTGTTTAAACATGTTACACAGTCAACAAGCATGACTAAGGCTACATAAGACATAGCACATGCTACTTCATTAGCATATGTGGCACAAGTGCATGTAGGTTAATACTAGGGTAAAGGTGTGTGTGTTTTTTAATGACATAACTATCCTCTAACAGACAAATTTAACAGACATCTTGTACAACGCCACTAATAAATCCTTAATTCTGACTGGTCAGAAGGTGTTTTCTAATTTTCTATAACAGCCGCTCTGACAGATGTTCCAGCTGTTTATATGCGTCTAATCGTTTCTGTAATAACTCTTATTTATAAGACAACCGCTCTGTGTAAAATGAGCATAACTGATTTCTATGAGGGGACACTTATTTATTATCTCTTTATGGAAGGAGTCTCCAGTGTCAGAGTCTTGTAAAATTCTGGAATGTCTTCAGAAACAGGGGACTTTGCGTGAAATGTCAAAATGCATTTTTTTTTTCTTTTTAGCTTATTAAGAAGAAACAGTGAGAGAGAAAAAGAGAGAGAGAGTGAGAGAGAATGTGAGGATGATGAGGAAACGCATCTTTATATCTACCCTAAGGTAAGTATTTTCCTAAACATTTATTACAACTAAAAACATTACAGATTGTCAATCTTTTGTTGTTGTTGTTGTTGTTGTTTTTGATAAATCAAAAATTTGCAGTGGTGCAAAATTTCTGTATTAAACTCTGCTTGATCACATCACTACATTATAACATGATGATACACTGTATTTTATTCCTTACATACTGTACCTGTTGTGGGGTTTTGGTGGCTCACCTGTGACGCATAACGCCCAGGTTCCATTCCCATCCGAGATCCAAACCTACTGTAGACTCCAGGGCATTCATAGTGCTAGTCTCAATCCTGGATTAAAATGGTGGAATCAGGAAGAGTACCTGGGGTAAAACCTGTGCCTGATAAACATGCTAATTGCTGTGACAACCTGTTAACAGGAGCAGCTGAAAGAATGACATACTAAATGTTATAAATGTGCCTGATATACACTGATTGGCCACGAAATGACAAAATTAACACCACCACCAGGTGAATTATATTGCAGTAAACTGGTGACAGGATCATGGACACCCAAAGCTCATCTATGCCTGTGGGGTCCAAGGCCCAGCCCGTCAAGTTGGATTTCTGGGAAAAGCTAATCATGAAAAAAGTTCATGCTGGCTGTGATAGAAAGGCACCAGAACACCCAGTGCAACACAGCGTACTGGACTGAGCTGGCAAAGAGGTTAAGGTTGTTAACCCAGCCTCCAAATTCCCCAGATCTCAATCGGATCATCCATGGGATGCGCCAGGGAAACAAGTCTGATCAACAGAGGCCCCACCACACAACCCACAGCACCCAAAAGATCCGTTGCCAACCACTTGGTGCCAGACACCACAGCACACCCACAGAGGTCTTGTGGAGTCATGACCCAGAGTTCCAGAGCTGCCCCGATGGCACAAGGGGAACCTACATGCTGATCAGTATATAAAACCTTCCTGTAGAATTGTCCAATCTCAATCCACACTGCTAAAAGGAAACACAAGGTCTGTCTTGCAGGTTTCAGGTTTCAGGTGTGATGTGCCACTCAGTTTGGGTTGCACCAGTGTAGCATCACTTCTAAGTTTAAATCATTGATTAAATCCAGAACAGAAATCAGTTTTGAAGTTCTCAGTCTGGGCTTTTGGTCGTGGCTCTGCAGGGCCTGTGGGGGTTGTGCTGTGGTGTCAGTCACCAGGACTTTGTCATCGAATCATTTGGGTGAGATTTGGTCTCTTTGCCCACTGGGCACGGTGTGCAGTGGGCTGTGGTGCACTGAGGATCAGAGTGAATGGGCTGGCCTTTGGTTCCCGTGGGCACGAGTACGGCCTTGAGGGGACATGATCTCATCATGATCATCAGTTTACTGGGATATAATTGGTGATTAGTGTTGCTCAGTTCACCTCTCAGTGGTTATAATGTTATGGCTGATCAGTGCCACGCTCTCTCTCTCTTTCTCTCTCTCTCTCTCTAACTCTACCTCTATTTAATAAGGCACTGAGAAGCAGCAGGCAGAGGGTGATGTCAGCTCAGTTGTTAAGGCAGTGAACTACTGATTGGAAGGTCATGAGATCAAATCCCAGTACTGTCAAGCTGCCACTGATGGGCCCTTGAGCAAGGCCCTTAACCCTCAGCTGTACAAATGTGACATGCTTTTTTCCTGTTCTGTATACAGCTGTCTGTTAAATGATGAAGATGTAAACGCCGCAACCATGAAGACATGACAAATTGTAATAATTAAATTTGAATAATTAACAAATTGCTGTGATATAAAGGGAATGTTATCTCCAAGAAAATACTCTTAGGGTTGTTATTATTCATCATTATGTTATTATTCATCCATCTGTCCGATTTCTGTACTGTTTATTCTGTGTAAGTTCAGGTCAATAATCCCGGAGCCTAACCCTGGGATCTTTGGGCACAAGCCATAGTACACCCTGGATGGGGTTCCAGCACATCACACACACATAGACTATGAACAATCAGTGTACACTGCATGGCTTTGGACTGGAAACCCACTAAACACGGGAAGAACATGCAAAATGCATGTACACGGACATGAGGTGGGAAACGAACCCTCAACTCTGGAGGAGCAGGGTCACAGTGCTAACCACTAAGCCACCTATTATTATTATTATTATTATTATTATTATTATTATAGCATATGCACTTCTAGTTAAAGAATTTTTTTTTACATTTTGATTAATTCCTCCTCACTCATTTGAAACTACACATTAGCTACACTTTCACTATAAGTATATATATATTTTCAAATAACGTCAAATTCATTCTGCAAAAAACTGATCGATATGAGTGACAAGAGAATCTGACACCTGTGAAAGAAAGTGTAGATGGAGCCGACTGAGAATGCCATTCAATGAGGTATGGAAGATAAGGATTTTACCAAGAGGGATGTGGTGGTGGGGGGTGGGGGAGGGGGTGGGTGTTATTAATGTCATGTATATCATGCATCAAGTACAAAATAAGCATTCATCATTCATCTACTGAAGCATTATGATGCCTGCTGGATTTATGTCATTAAATCATATCATGCATATAAAATATGTGTGTGTGTGTGAGCACCCACTGTCAAATCCAGAGTTACTTTACAGCACTGATAATAATATTTATGAGTTTCCAATGAACTGAAAGGATTGATGGTACTCTCTCTGCTCTAAGACAGATTTCCAGCAGGTTTAAAGCAACGCGACATGCGCGAGCGCTAATCCACTAGCATACTCGAGCACACATCAAACTGATCCACGCAACATATAAAGCACGATCTTTGCTAATTTAATATGTAGGATCTGATTGTATATTGAGCGAGGCAAGGCTGAGCAAATTCACATTCCTCCTCGAGTAAAGTCTTTCATTCACTGCTAGTCAATTGTAAAATATTTATAGCTACATAATGAGCGTGGTGGCACTTTTTAAAACAGACTGGGCCTCTTTGTGAGGTTATGAAGTCCTTGAGACAGGAAAACATTTTTCATATTCTAGCGCTTAGTCATGTAATCGGGGTCCCATGACTCTGTTTGAGCTGTCATGGAAAAAATAGTCAACGTTTAGAGGTAGGCTGGATTTTACTATAAGATTACCAAAAAACAATGGGTTTGTCCTTTACATGGCTAGTCATTCTGTTTTTCAGTCTCGATTTCAATAAAAACTTCATTCTAATTAAGTCTTTATTGCAGCTTTGCATAGAAGAGCATACAGTACACACTGTAGTCTCTATATAAGACAATTACTTATGCTAGCGTAAATCGATGTGCTTTTTATAAACTGAAAAGGTTGCATACAATACATAAGGACGGACATAGTGCTAAGAAATTATACCTAAGAGGAAGTATACTGTGGATAATATGTTAAAATTGTGTTTGGTGAAGAAACAAACAATGGACGTATCCAGACCCAAGGAACATATATACTTATAGACAAAATAACATTGCATATATAAGTTTCTTATTTAAAAATATATTTCTGTCACGTAAGTTTGATTTTTTTTTTTTTTTTAACAAAAATCAAACATTTTTGTTTAAAGATTTTAAACAGAAATTCACAATTCAGAATTTTGATAATGATAATCTGACACACCGCATGTCATCAATGATAATGACATGGAGTCAACATTGGCCCATGTATGGTCTCCTTGCAGGAACTCCAGGTGCAGCCAAATGTGTAAATGCTATTCCTGGCAACTCCAAAATTGTCTGCATGCATTGCACCAAGCTGAAGTGTTTTGATGACTTGCTCTGTTAATTAATTAATTAATTCATCTTCTATACTGCTTATCCTGTATTTGGTTGCAGGGACCCTGGAGACCCCAGGAAACTACGCACAAAGCAGGGTATACCCTGGACAGGTACCAATCTACTGTATCGCAGGGGACACACACATGTACTGTACATACTCATTTACACATTACATGCAATTTGGGAACACAAATTATCCTAACCTGCATGTCTTTTGACTGTGGGAGGAAACCGGAGTACCCGAAGGAAACCCACCAAGCACGAGGAGAACATGCAAACTCCCTGCACACAGACCCTGAGGCGGGAATCGAACCACTGGAGGTGCAAGGTGAAAGTGCTACACCAAGACGTGTCAGCTGGACCATGGACATTGCTAGACCCCTATGATCCTTCCCTCCCTATTTGAATCAATCTGCCGTGCCCTAATATAATCTCATGTTTGCATTTTAACAAGCACAGCAGTGGATTAAGTTTGATTGATAATAACAGAAAGGAATGGATTTTTTTTTCTCTTCCAAATCCACAATGTCAACGCAACACAAAATACATGCTGAGGCGCACCTTGCAATCCGGTTCTGTACATCACGGTCCACGCGTCCCTCCAGCTCACAATGTATTGATGTGCAAAACAAGATTCAGGATTGAGCTCGAACACTGCTGACTGCTGTAGAACATCAGAAAAAACATCGTCTTGGGACGAGGCAGGGATGCGGAAACAGTAAGCAGCGAGAGATGAGAGTTAGAGAAGACCTGGTTGTAGTTGGTGATAAACAAGATAAATAGCTAATCTAACTTACCTGCAGGTCTGGCTAAAGTAAAAGCCTGTGTGATTATATAAATTTGCAGAGGCTGGAGTTGATCGGATTATGCTTCAGCTTTGCAGGCTGATTTGAGTAGAGAAACTCTCCTGGGGTTCTCGCACACCGCAGTCTCTAGAGTCTGAATGAGTGAGTGAGTGTATACTTTATTTTAAATTGCATGAAATGATAGTTTATTTGAAATGTTCTTCGCCTTGAAAATGTTCTTTATTAGAATTTTTATTATTGTGGAATGCAAAAAAAAAGAAAAAAAAAGGAAAGCACAGCAGGATGGCCGCGGCAGTGATAGTGTGCTAAGCAAGGCAAGTCTGTATAGCACGTTAGCAAACTCACACACACACACACATCAGGGATTCAAGGAAACTGAATTTAAGGAAATTATGAATTGATTGATGGAGGGCTGTGCAATTGTAGAGCCTCATGCCTACCAACACCTCTGGAGCTGGACATAATCACATGCCATATTTCGTACACAATAAAGTAACGCTCTACTGAGCATTACAGTCATTTTACATTATCTGTGTTCTTAATGTATTAAGGCAAACTAAATTATTAATTCAATTTTGGTTTTTCTAACTACCAATTTTTGTCAGATTGTTTATAGTGCATTGTTTCTTTGATCATTAGTATACTTGTATATAGTATAGTAATAAAGAAAAGTTTAAATATTAAGTTTAACAGTCAATAGCCAACTTTTATGAGTTATATAAAACTGAATAGCCACTTTTATTTTAAAAACATCAATGGGATATTAGCTAAAATTTGACTTGGTGTGTACCTAAAGAGGTGACATAATGGCTTAACGGTTAGCTCTGTGGCCTTGCACCTCCAGAGTCTGGGTTCGTTTCCCACACTGTGCTTGATGGGTTTCCTCCAGGTACTCCAGTTTCCTCCCTCGGTCCAAAGACATGCAGAATAGACTAAGTGTCGTTTCCAAATTGCCTGTAGTGTGTGTGTGAATGAGTAAGTGATTGTACTGTATGTGCGTGTTTGTGCCCTGTGATGTATTGGCACCATGTCCAGGGTGAACTCCGCCTCATGCCCTAAGTCTCCTGGGACAGGCTCCAGGCCCCCCGCCACCCTGTACACAGGATAAAGCGGTATAGACAATGAGTGAGTGAGTCTAGTTAAAGTAATTAACAGAGTAGGCGCTAGTCAAATGCAACATTAACAAAGAAAACAGGCTAACTTGGTTAAACATACTGTAGGCAGTTAGTGTTAACAAATTATTAAAATTAAGCGATAATGTGTTTTTTCAGATTAAATCATTCTCCTATTATCTACAGGTTTGCAGGATGCCTGGAGGCTATCCCAGGGGACTCAAGGCACTAGATGGGACGAGATGGGGTTCACCCTAGTCAAGGTGCCAGTCCATCACGGCAAATCAGAATAGTTCATGTCTTCTATAGAGGGAAAGGAGATGTTAAATAAGACTTTGATTCCTCTAGCATTTTGAAAATATTACTGATGTGGGACCAGGGAAGATCATCCTCACCCATAACAACTTTTACCAATAATAATAATCCTAGGGTTATAGTAATCCAGTGCTACCTCGTACTGTAGTATGGCACTATGGAACATGCACCATGATACTGTCGAAAATGTGTTATACGTGTTTATGTATCATAATACTTATATACTAATAGTAACCTCTGCAGTGCCATTTTACCTGTTCCTGAATATCACGGTACTTTCTGAGTACCACAGTGGCTCCCAAAGTTGAGCAGGTAACTAATATGTACAGTAGTATACCAGTAGTATGTACCAACATATTTAATATGAGGCAGAATGTACAAACGTGCCAAACTTTTGTAACCACTGTAGTATTACAGGGTAGTAAGAATTAACATTTTGCAATTCAATTTATTGAAGACATAGGACCATTGGTCTTAAGAATGTTAGCAAGGACGGCAGCAAGAAGAAAAGGGAGTCGCTTTCAGTTTAGTTTTTAAAGCAGCCGGTGCTGAGATGAATCACAAATTAAGGTTAAGTGAGGTTTAATGTCTATTTATTTCATATTTTACTTCATTTACATGTCTTTTCTAAATGTTTTAATAAGTTTTCATAATCAAAAATATGATTATAGTTTTGGAAATTGGTAATATTGGTAATATTTTTGGGTGGCTGGAACGGATTATCAGCATTTACATTATTTCCTATGGGAAAATGTGTCTGGCAATACAAAATTTCGCCTTAGGAGCTCGCCTCCAAAAACAGATTAAATTCAATGACTGAGGTAGCGCTGTACAGTTTACACACCAAAGTACAGTACTACCACAGTTCCCACAGTATAGGTTACCATTGTAAATAACATGCTGAGAATCCACTGTGCTGATGTACAGAGTGCAATCACGTAGCTAAATAAGGGAATAAGAGATATTTAAGATTTTAACAACTATTTAGACGGAGTAAAAAGTTTTAATTAATTCATTAATATTGCAAGTATTCAATTTTCATAGCAATTAACTAAAATATGTAAAAATACAGTAATACCAATAAGTATAGTAAGTCAGTACAGTCAGTATCTTAATACCGTCTAGCGATACTTATAAGTAATTTAAATGGTAAAGCATATACATGATCAATTATGATCATTATCAGTCAAAGATTAGTCCTTACTGAAGCGCTGAAACACCACATCGCACCCAGACGTGCTCTAAAAGCATCTTAGCATACGATCATACTGTACTTCTATGAGTTTTTTATTTTCCATTTGAAACATCACTGTACTCATTTGTAAATGTTACCAGAAAAAGTCACTGACCTTAAAAGCTTTAATAAGATAACAAGGTAAAAAAAAAAAAACTTTAAATGAATCATATTAAAGGTGCATTTGTTTAAAAGTGTACCACTTGGATATTTTAAAGCACTAAAGAAACACTTCAGGTAACAGATAGAGAATTAATTAGTAATGCTAATTAACTAAGAGACTAATAACGATGGGCACAAATTATTAGTGCGTTACAATGAGATCCTGATGCATCTCTGCAAATTATACAAACATACGCTACTGAGATTGTTAATTTATGACTCTGGAGGAGATTAATTCTTGTTCAAGGGGAAAAACAAGATGAAAAGTCATGCATTTGCATGTAAGGCCAAGTTCTCTGCAAATCAAAACGCTGTGAACATCACGAGTCTCCAGCACACTGCTCTTGTTATAGTGTGTGTGTGTGTGTGTGTGTGTGTGTGTGTGTGAGTGCTACAGTATTTCAGTTTCCAGGCGCACACAGGGAGCACAGAAATGGCTTTATGATAGAGGAAGACTTCCCTGAAGCGAGGTGAATAGTGTGTCACTTCCCCCCTAAGGAGCCTCATCATGCAGAGTGTGTATCTCTGTACGGATCTGCAGCACTACGAGTGGACTTTCTGCACTTCTCATGATTCAAAACATTTCTGTTACCCGAGGACATGGCGATAAAACTCGCCCAAAGACACAAAATTAAACTCCCACAATCTCCACTCTCTCATCCGAGGCGAGCCGAGCCCGAGTTCTGTTTACGTCTAGGAATTGTCTTTGTCCGGACGATCGGCGTGCCGATAGCGTCCGTGCTAGCTCTTGAATGTTATTTTCCTCTACTCGGTGTTGTGTGATGTTTATTTTTGCGTCTGTGTTTTTAGAGATAGAAGCATTCGTTCCCTTGAGCCTTGTCTCAAACCGCCGAGCTCGTCCCTACTATACCTCCAAGAACTATGACCGTTCTAAAAGTCTGTATGCTCCCATCCATCATGAGCACACACCCACACACACAAATAAAGGTAGGACTGGCATTTTTTTTTTCTTTCTTCCAGACCACAAAGAGTTTTTTCCTTTAGCCAAAAACAAAAGAAACGCACACTGAGGGAGTCTGTGCTCCTTTTTTGTTCGCCCGCTGTTGGTTGATTTATGGCGCCCTGTGCGTTATTGCATTTACATCATATCGCCGTTTTGATTTATCACTCGCAGCTCTGTCAAGGCTCTCCACGCTCGCCTTTTTGTGTGTGTGTGTGTGTTTCACTCATTCATTCAGCACAAGGCTCAGGCACTGTCACTGTACCACACCAACCTTATATACACCACATTCATCTCTGAAACAAAGAGCCGTAGAGTACACAAAGTGCCTGTACTGTACACTCAATATTTAATATATGTTTAATACTTCCACTGAATATCAGGGTGAAATAGTGTGTGTGTGTTTGTGTGTGTGTGTGTGTGAATGGAAAAGCACATTTTACTCAGAAATGAATAGGAAATCAATATTTTACACTGTTCCAAGGACTCGTGCACGCCGATGTAAATATACTGCACCCGATTGTCAAACAGGTCCTATAAATCTCACGAGTATAATGTCCGATAAATACATCAGGGGCGGCTGTTTCTTTTTCCCCTAAATAGACCAAGTCCAGGCATCTGTTAGCGAAGAATTTACAGTATCTACAGTATATACAGTGCCCGTAAAAATAAAAGAAAAAATGGTTAGCCCTGTAAATGGGTCAAATGATTGGCTTGCATCATGTATCGAAAACAATTTTGAGGTTTGAAAGTGCTGGAATTGGGTTAGGAACCTTCAACACGTTATTAAAACCTGTGCTCTGTGGAAGTAACATGGTTGGAAAAAATCATGAACTGAGATCGCCTAAAGTTGCATGATAAAAAATATCAACAGTAAAAACCGGAGCTATGCTTAATTAATAGTGAAAGTAAGAGCATTTCCATACACACACACACAATGTGATGAGAACTCACAGGATTGGAACTAAACAGCCGTGTGTCCATGAGAAAACCACTTGTTATTGAGACTCGACAGAAAAAAAGTCTTCAGTTTGCTATAAAGCATAAAGATTGGACTTTGGAGCGATGGAAAAAGGTCATGTGACCTGATGAGTCCAGATTGAGCCCAGAGTGATGGGCGTGTCAGGGTAAGAAGGGAAGCGCATGAAGCGATGCACCCATTATACACAGTGTCCACTGTACAAGCCTCTGGAGACAGTGTTATGATCTGGGGTTGTTTCAGTTGTAGTAAGACTTGGGACTGGCAGTAAGAGTTCCCTGACTTGGATATGAATCCCAGGTGGGAATAAAACCCCATTCTTCCACAAGACAAGCAGAGATACTCCCAGTGTACTAGCAGGGCTGGTATTTCCCAATGTAAATGATAAAAACCAAGCTATAGTGAGTTTCTCGGTTTGTCATTACAGTCATGTTGGTTTTTTATGAGGTTCCAGCCTTTTTACAGAGTTTCCAATCTTTATATAGGAAACATGTGCTTCCAAGCGGGACAAGCAAATATCTTACTGTCCAATAAACAGGAGTATTTGTTTTCTGTGCAAAAACCTGTCTGTCCATACTCCCTTCCATCCCATGAGACACACAGTGTCCAAGTGGAATCTAAAATGACATATTAAGTGTTTGTTGTCTTATGAGCATTCATCATTCCTTCTATTAAAACACTTGCATCTGCCATAAAAACCAGGAGAAGCCATGCATCATGGTGTTCGAACTGGTGCTGTATCCAGGGGTTCAAATGAGATTTTCATGGAGACTGTTCTGTCCAACAAAAACAGTTAACCTTACATGATTAATCAGGGAGTTATGGCATGGATTTTGTGAATTTGACACGTATACACTGCCTGGTCCCACACCAAGTCGCTGTTTCAGAAGGGTCTAATTACTGGCCTGATACAAGCTAAGAAAACAATTAAGGAGATTTGAAATTAGTAGAATTGTCTGGCGCATCATTACAAACTGCAAGGATAGTGTTGGACCGTTAACTTCATGGAAGAAATGTGATTTAAAAAAACAACAACCAAAAAAAAAAAAAAAAATGGAGATCACTTAAATGTTTGGTGAAATTGCATGGTTTAAGATGGACAGCAGAAATCTGTGCTAAGTTTAATACTGAATGTAAGATCATTTCTATACATATACACTACCGTCCAAAAGTTTGAGGTCACTTGCAAATTTCTTTGTTTTTGTTTAGTGATTTATTTTCTACATTCTACAACAATACTGGG
>JAQMYL010000004.1:4343902-4356256 GCA_030014365.1 Clarias pachynema | reverse complement strand
CACACACACACACACACACACACACACACACACACACACACACACACACACACACACAAAAAGACTAACAGCAGGATATGTGTTTTTTTTCTTTTTCTCTTTCTATCTCTCTCTCATGTTTTTTCTTTCAGTTTCTTTGTAGTTTGTTTTTTGTTTTGTTCTTTGTAATTGTGTTAGATTTTTATATTAGATTCTAATTTAACATACAGAAGTTAAATATTATATGACGTTCTAGTATTTATTTATTATCCTAATTATAAGTAGGGTCTTAAATAAATAATCCAGGGCACAAGGCCACAACAACTAATGATGGGAATCACCCGGGGACGACCCGATATGACATCACGATACATAGGGTTGATTCGATTCTGTAAGTATCACGATTTTATAATTATCCCAATTCGATATTACACACATTTGCTTCCTGAAAATGAGTGAATAGTTTAAAGTGCACCACCTGTAGGATTATAGAGGAACTTTAACATGTTACCACCTCAGATGCAAATATTTATATAAATAAAAAATTCATTAAAAAAAAAACTCTATTGAAGTCAGTGTCGAGATACATTAAATGTATTGCCACACACACACACAAAAAAATAGTGATACATAATCTAATCCATTTTTCCCCCATATCTAATAAATTGTACACGCAATTTATTAGAGATGTGGAAAAAAGTAAAAGAGGTCAGAATTGTGGATAATTGAGTGATACCTCTGTTTGAGTGTCGTGTGCTTTTGCTATGTTATGGTATTAACTCATTATATGTGCTTACTTAAAGCACAAACATGTCCTCTATCAGAGATCAAAGTTTTGTTTATACCTGAAATAGAAGTGTAATAGTTATAAATGTAAAATCTGATTATACTGTACATTACAAAATAATAATACGTCTTTGTATTATGTATTATTGTATTATGTTCCTTATACAGTTTGGACCACACGTGTGCACACTCCCTGAATTTAATATTACGTTTTCTCTACATTATTTCATGATCCTTCAATGTAAGTCGTAAAAAATCTGATTTCGCTGATAACCGAGGCATACATGACCGCGCTTTAGTGCCTTTATCTGATAAAATTAAGTGTTACAAGACACTACGGTTTCAAATTTGCAAAATAATAGCTCACAGGAACGGTAGGAATGCTAAAAAGGTTACCTTGCATGTACACAGTAATGAATAAAACATGCGCATTTACATGATGCATTACTTAAACCCGGTGGAAATCTAGCAGATATTTTTTTCTTCTAACAATAATGCCCATGAGAAAAGAAAAGGGCAGAGTAGCTGGTGCTCTGATGTAACTGTTACACTGGTCAAATCTAATAGAAAAGCTATCTGAATGTAAATCGAGCCGTGTTCTGGGAAACTCTCGGCGAGGCGTGCTGAAGAACGCAGATGAGATGAGTCGGAGTTGCGCTCCCAGTCCGAGGGTCTCGGTCCCGTAAACGGGATTTCCCGAGTGAGACATGATGTGAGAAAGCAGGACACACCCGCCTCTTCTTATTTCATTTAACACGCACTTAAGCAGGACAGAGTGGTGTCCTCTATGTGTGCGCCGGCGGTATGCAGATGGACTCTTACTGACTGACTGACTGACTGACTGACAGCATGCAATTTCAGGGGGAGGAAAGAAAAAAAATAAATAAGAAACTCAGAAGAGTCTGTAGCTGAGCAGGAAACAAAAAGGACGCTCCTGGAGTTGGACAAATAGAGGTTTTGTGTCACCAGAGTGTGTGTGTTTTATTACAGGGTTTCTCTGACAAGAGTGGATGAGTTCTCGCTTGAGGGACAAAAACAGAAGTTCAATGAATCTCAATGCAATGGAGGAGTGCACGAGTACTCGTAGAGGACGTATCTGCTCGATCAGGGTGACAACTGGTTATTCGGGATGTGGCAGGTACATTTAGGGCTATCTGCAAAACGGGAACGTCTCTAGTCCGTGTGCACAAACGGCGAAATAACAAAATTACACTCTGTTAGCTGGCTTTTGGAATTTCAAGGCTCTGGCAGACTTTTATATTGAAAATTAGTTAAGATTATAAATGTGCAGCAGTCTGGGGGAACAAAAAAACCTTTGGGCATCACTGTGGATAAACTTTAATAAATTTTAATTAAAATAATTTTATTCTACCTTTAATTTAATAAGATATTTCTATTTAGAAAAATAATAATTTCCCCACTATGATGCAACACTATTTTTGTCTACTTTTTTTTATTTTTTATAAATTTGCCTAGGTTTTATAGTTAAATAAAAAAAAAATTAAAAAAAAAGATTTTTCTATCTAAACAACAAATGTAAGCTATAAATAACACTGGGCATAAAAATAGGAATAATTCATCACTTTATTTTTTAGATTTAAATCAATAAACGGCAATTGCTTTTAGATCACCGTTTAAATATATCTATATATACTGTACACACTCCCGGGCCAAAAACCAGAGCTATGTTTAATAGTGAAAGTAAGATAATTTCCACACACACACACACACACACACACACACACACACACACACACACACACACACACACACACACACACACACACACACAATGGGATGAGAACTCACAGGATTGGGACTAAACAGTAGTGATGGGTCGTTCATGAACGATTGGTTCTTTTTGAACGAGTCTTTAACGTGACTCGGAAGAACGAGTCGTCTCGGAGAGTGATTTGTTCATTTTCTACTGGGTGCACATGCGCAAAGCATCGCAAAACCTCCATAGGTTATGTACAGGAAACAGTTACCTTTGAGTCTTCTAGTTCGAATCGTTAGTTTTTTTGTCACTTGATTCCCATAACTGCTAGGCAGTGCAATAGATTCAAAAGAACGAACGATTCGGACCAGAAGATATAAGAGGTGAGCTGCTCATTCTGTGTGTCATGTTCTTAGCTGCATTGTAATATTTTCATTAAGTGGATGAAAAATTTGTGTATGTAGACGTGTTGGGGGTCTGTTTATTGAAAATGTAACATTTTATTTTATTTCTGATCAACAGAACGAAATGAACTCGAAAAAAAAAAAAAAGATTTGTTCATTTTGATGAACGAGATTCAAAGAACCGAGTCACTAAAATGATTCAAACTTCCCATCACTACTAAACAGCTCCCTAAGCGAACCATTTGTTAATGAGACTCAACAGGAAAAAAAAAGGCCTTCAGTTTGCTAGCGAGCATAAAGATTGGACTTTGGAGTGATGGACAAAGGTCATTGGACAAAGGATGAGGAAGAGGAAGATGTATAAGCTTGCGTGGTTATTGCATGTCACATGATCGCTTCTGTAGACTTTTATGACCACAAGCTTCAACATCTTCATTTCAATTTAATTCCATGTACACCGTACTGCAGTTTGGAAAGTGGACATTATCACAATGGAGCGTCACGGACACCAAAATTCGAGATATTAAGTAAAATACAGCTTGTTATGGCTTACAGTTTGTTCCAGAGACAAAATGGAAGAAGAATCCTTGAGAAGAAGAAAATCTGATACTGATACAACCTAAAGAAATCCCTTCTACACAAGCATGTAACAGATGTTAAACAGATAGTGTACAACAGGAAGGGCTTTTTTTTTTGGTCCACATTGTTGCGACTGTTGGACAGAATGTGAAATATTTTCCTCGAGTGAAATCTTCAAGATTTATTACTGAGGTGAGATGTTGGCATGTTTGCTGATGGGCTACAAGAAAAAATGTCGGCGGCTGGTCATCTGCCTCGTCAGTCAGACTTGCCTCTTTCTCTCCTCCTGACTGTTTTTATTATTAAAACACACCGATGTTTATCCAAATCACTTACCTGGATTTCTTTCCTTTGATGTCAATTTATCTGCACAAAACTGATTCACTTTCCCTAATAACGTACGAACTTCAATATAATCATTATAACATAATGTTCATCTTCTTACACACTTTTTCCTCTCATCCTTTGAAGTGCACTTTTAATAATATTTACAAACATAACAGTAAGACGATATTATATTTCTCACACACTCACCTGTTTAGCGCTGTTGACACACTGCAGGTAGAGAGAGGCGATGTTAGAGCAGAGGAGTGTCTTCCCGGCGTTCTCCCTGTAGCACTTCAGGATCTCACCCTGCAGGTCGGCACACACGGGAGTGCTTTCGTAGCGCCTGTGAATGACCGGAGAGAGAGAAAGAAAGAAGGAGCCACCGTCAGCGTCGTCGTCCATCATCGTTACATTTCTCGGCTTGTAAATGAGACGGCGATATGGCGAAGCGTGACAGTGACGGAAGACCTTAAGACGACATTCTGGGTGCTTTGAACATCTGATCAATGGGTAATCGATGCGCAGGTCTGATCAGTGCCGATCAGGTGTGTGCGTGTGTAAGGGGTGGGATTTATAATTGACTGCTCTCAGATGCACAACTAAAGCAGGATGACATGGAGTGGGAGCTTCACACGGAAACGCAGAGGTGTGGGAGGACTGGAGGACAGAGATGGATTTCAGTCCCCATTAACACTGTGCACACATATGGATTTAATGAACTGACACACACACACACACACACACACACACACTGACACCGAGTGGATGAGTGGATGTGACGTTATACTTAATGATGTGATGTGAAACGTAAACTAAAGTACAACTAAAGCGCGCTGTTTTAAAGCAGCTGTTTTTTCTCTTCTTAAGTCAAAGTACAGTAACACGTTATACAGTATACTGTAATTATTATACAGCTATATTTATTGCTGCTCAATAGTATACACGACAGTAAACATTTATTTATTTATTTTTATTTTTGTAAAGCAGCCAAAAAAAAAAACAGGCAGCGGCACTGTTGAAATGTTTTTGCTAACAAGTTCATCTACAAAAATGATAACAAAACAGATAGTAGGGATGGGAATAACCCATTGTAACGCCTCTCACACACACACGTTAACAATGTGGTAAGAGTTCCCTCTAGACCTGTAAACCGATTTATTGTATTAATTAAGAATAATTTCAATACAATTAAAGATTAAAATGTATTTAGATAAACTACAGTACACGGGAAGTGTGTTTTCCTTCCCATCAACCCTGAACCGCATTAAGTCATCTAGAGAAACACAACTTCCTGCAGCCCCAGGGAAAACACACACACACACATATATATGCGCACACCCTTCATTTAACCAGCATGACCTTTGGGGGGGGGGGGGGAGAACAGATTAGGAGCAGACGTTATCTTCCTCTGTTCAGTGCTGCGCAGTGTTGGTTTTTGCGCTGAGACAACAGCATAAGCCGGCCTGCTCTGATAGAGCATCATTAATATGACACACACTGGCGAGGGGAGTCTAAAGGGAAATGAACGGAGGACGTCTGTCAAGCCTGTGAAGCTCTATCTGATCTCTCTGCCTGATCTCTCTCTCTCTCTCTCTCTCTCTCTCTCCGTCTCAGAAAAGGGATTCGCGCTCTTTTTGTTCCATCCGTCTTTTTCTGTCCGTTCTCAGACCGCACATCATACGTGCGCCGGCTTTTAACGAAAAAAAACATGCGCTTGGGGAAAAAACTTTAATAGGATACTAGTACGGAAACAAAAATAAGTAAATAATGGAGGGGGAAAAAAATAAACGGATGAGCAAAAAATGCATAGAAAGCATCAACAGATGCGACGAGGGTCACCTTTTCACCTTGAATTTATTTCTCTTAAATATTTATTTACTCTCAAATATTCTACACAAC
The DNA here is from genome assembly GCA_030014365.1 of Clarias pachynema. Lineage (NCBI taxonomy): Eukaryota > Metazoa > Chordata > Actinopteri > Siluriformes > Clariidae > Clarias > Clarias pachynema. The sequence goes on along the minus strand of JAQMYL010000004.1, from coordinate 4,350,565 downwards.
ATGATAGGATTTATGATGTATAAAATAACCGGGTTTTATTTATTCCTCTTACACTCGAGCTCTGGTTTAGAAAAGACAGGTCAAGACAGTGTGTTTTTATCATCTGTAATCCATAATGCATAAGCAATGAAGATATCTATAATCCTCAGTCTCTTCTTTCTCTCTCTGACACACACACACGCACACACACTATATATGAACATCTATCTAAGGATGGAGAAAAAGCCATACGGGCCATAGATCACAGCAGAATGGCAGAGAGTCAGATACGACACAGCACTGAATGAGGCACTGATATGAGATGTGTTATCAGAGAGAAAAGAGGTGAGAGAGAGCGAGAGAGCGAGAGCGAGAGAGAGAGAAAGCTCATCTAAAGGAGCTGAAGATTCATTCAGGGAAGGTGAGTGAAAAAGAAAAGGACGCTTGCCGTGTGTATAAGCAGGGAATGATTTTAACAGAGCGGTTGGTTCATTATGACCGATTCTTCTTCTTCCTTCTTTTATTCCCTTTTTTCGGGTTTCCTACCAATACTAGCAAACTGTGCGTTCAATAACCCGAAACGAGGCCTCCTCGATTCTACATCCTGTGGAAATGGGCCCGAGTCCATCAGACTTAAGGAGACATTGACTTCTTAAAAATTACGCTCGGAGACAATGAAGATCTTTGAAAAGAGGAGGCTTTGGGATCACAGATTTCCTTCTTAAAAGATTATTATTATTTTTTTTTTTTCTGTTTTGCTTTTTGACTCAAGCTTAAGCAATACTGCGATCCAACATACCTGAGCACAATGAAAACAATATGGCCATAAATCGGATCCTTTCGATGTCAGATTAGTAGGTACTGTATATCGCCACGGACGACCCGATATGAAATTATCACGATACTTCGCTGCCGATTCGAATGAAATTATGCTTATATAAGTATCATGATTTTATAAATATCCTGATTTGGTCTTACATTTTTTTTTTTCCTGATTCTGTTACAATTTTGAACCTTTAAAAAAGTTTCATGAGTAATTAAATGTCGCCCGTTTCTTATAACATAAATTCTCTCACTTAAAAGCCAAGCGCGGCATTTAAACAATACAAACTAACTTCAAATACGAGAGTTTAACATTTAACCACGAATGTTAAATCAAGCAAAAAAGCTACATTGTTACTGAGCAGCGCGTACAGTATCTCTGTATCTCCACCGTAATTATTATTTCTAAACAAACTTATCATAGCGAATAATTCTCTCTTACCAAACAGGATGAAAACGTTCAATGTAAAAGTTCAGAGTGCGCCACCTAGTGTAGGATTAAAAAGGAACGGTGATGTTATTCCTTCGCAAATGCATCCAAAGTCTTTGAGCACGCGGGTGTGGCTCCTAATGCACATGATTTTTCGTCTAATTAGCGTTCACTGTGTTTTGAGAATCGTGTAAACGTTTGTAATGAGTAGGTTCAAGACTAATTCACTCACAGAGTTTAGAGAGAAATTCCGATCAGAGGCTTTTAAAAGCGTGTGTGACTCTTGATAATTAATGTAATGTCGACCAGCCAATTCTGATCACTGGACGATCCACTGGTTCATTTTTATTATAAATGGGAAAATAAAAAAATAAAAAGATTTGAGTCATTGTGGCGATACGTGACTCACCACACAAAAGAATCGTGATTCATAACTGAATTGAGTTTCCCCCTCAGCTCTATTGATCGTTGTTCAGATACTAAAATGCACGAGTGACGGCAAATCAGCACCATATGTTAAAGTTAAAATCAGCTAACTAGTGTGTTTAACAAACATTAATAAACTAGCTTGCTATCTACGGATAGTGACAATTAGATCATGTGTTGAAAACTGCATCAGGATTTCTGATGTTTAGAAAGACGTCTGGTCGGTTCATTCAATGTTTATGTTTAAGTTTTTTTTCCCCCCGCATACTCGTATTCTTTAATATTCCCCCCACAGACGCAGGTGTTGTATCTTTACAGTAAACGCTCCATCCGGTGCATATCACAAAGACGTTCCTTTATCACAAACCCCTCAGTGAGAATCGAGTCGAGTCTCAAGTATGCATTAATTATTTGTGCGCTCAAGGACGCCGGAGTGATTACAAGCCACATTTACGAGCTGCCCGAGTTCACCATCTCACACAGAGCCCTCATAGTTACACTTCCATATTCATAAAGTGTGAGAGAGGGTGACTTAAAAAAATAAATAAAAATTAAATAAAAAAAAAAGGTTTCGCGTAGGTTTAGAGGTCAAACCCAAGCCCAGGGCAGCACAAAGTAGTACCGCTCTCTCTCCACGCGGTCTGCTGGTTTGGCAGCTGATTGTCTGTAGGCGGTCTTACCCAGAGCGCGTCTTACTGAAGTGCTTTTACTCTCCACTGACAAACATCCTCTCGATGGCATGAACAGGCCAAACACTGAGTAGCCCGGCTGTGGATTCTTCTCAAGTGTTTTCTGCTTATCCCACTTCTGTGTCTGCGTTTTTTGCTTGTTTTTTTTTTTGTGTGTGAAAGTTACTGTCTTCTCAGCAGTGACGATCAACTCTATTAACATCTATTAAACTCTCATAAAAAAGAAAAAAGTGTAGTTAGTTAACCCTACATCTCTTACACTGTTATGTTCATGACGAGAGTCCATACAGCTGTGCCAGATGTTAAATTATCAATAAGGTCAAGCTTCAGCAAGCAAGAACGAGTTTTATGGAAAAATGGGTTTTCCACTAATTTCTTGTTTTTGTTTTTCTCATTTCCTGAGTGAGAGAGCGAGAGAGAGAGAGAGAGAGAGAGAGAGAGAAACAAGATCTAGGAATTTAATTTAACAAACAATAAAAGAAAAAAAGAAAAAACAGGCCTAAAGATCACCTAATAAGAAACTGCTGAAAAGAAGGATAAACAATTATACACTCGCATCATGATATGGAAGTAAAATATTTAACACTATTTTTAAGGTTTTTTATTTTCACTGGAAAAAGAAAAAAAGAAGCCACAGTTTTGTGTCTGGACAGGGGAAAAAAAAAAAAAACATTTCCAGTTTTTCTTTAATGGAATTTAACACCCTTTTATAGACCGCCAACATAAAATCCTAGCCAAAAAAAAACAACTCCAGCACTTTAGCAGCAGACGGGCGCGCTCCATGCTAACAGGGTGAAAGATTACGGATACAAGACTGAACTGGTGGGAGTGGTTTTAGAAAAAGTTGCATAAGTGAGCTAATGTTCTCCCTAGATGTATGCCAAGAAACAGTTTAACTCATAGATCAAAATTTTTAAATACGTAGATTTACTTGTCTTACAAACGTGCAAGGTTAGGATGTTAGCATGACAAACTGCCGGGGTTATAGGAAGCCATTAGGGTCAAACTTAGTCATATAATGAATTTACATAAAAAAAATAATTACATAGTAACGTGTTAAAATTAATTAAAGACAGCCCTGATTATTGGCAAACCCTATATAAATTCCTGACTATGTATACACTCTCCACTCAGCCATAACATTATGACCACCTGAGTAGGCCCCGCCCCCCATTCTGCCACCAAAACAATCTGGCCCATATCACAGTAGCTCCAGTTGCAGTATCTCGAGGTATATTAGGCTGTAAGTGAACATTCTGCCCCTGAACTTGATGTGTTGGAAGCGAGCGTAAGGATTTGATCGACTTTGACAAGAAGCACCAAATTGGATTGGATATACGATTGGGTCAGAGAAACTCCAAAACCGCATGACCAAGGAAAGGAAATGATAACCAAAGGAAAAACCGGTCATGGGTGGCCAGGGCTCACTGATGCACATGGGGAGCGATTTAGGAAAATTTAGGAAAAGGTTAATACTCTTCTAATGGGACGTACTCGGTAGACTCATGATCTTCTTGTTTTACGATGGTTGGGATCCAATAACAGAAGGCATTACCACCACCTTCTGGTCTTCATCTCCCTCATCTTCCTTTCACTTTAAATCCTTTTTATTTTTTAAAATATACTTTCTTCCTAGTCCTTGTTCTACATTTTCTCAAATACTTTCCAAACTCCCTGAAGGAGAGAGAGTTCCCCTTTGTTCCTCTTCACTCTGGTTACCACACCTCATCACTGATCGGTGTATATATTCCCTGTAATCATTTGGAGCCTCTAGCAATTAGATAATTGCTCACGTCCATATCGGCAATTTGATTTTTAAGCGATTAACCGTGCAGCGTTATTATTCATTGAATTTAACAATCATAAATTTTAGAACGTCTGGAGATTTGCACATTTGCATCCTGAAGAAGCCACAGCCACCATGGGTGCTGGGTAACAAGACAGCGAGAGAGCAACATTAACCAATCAGGAGGATCTGTGAGCTCAGGTATGCAGAAGAGGGCAGACAGCATTTACCTCCAAGTGTGTTACACTGCACAAGCAAAGGTTTAAAAAAAAAAAAAACTATTGCTGGTTTTACAGAATGTTTCTTGCGTTAGGAAATGATCAAGACTTTGTTTAAAGTTCTCAAAAATTATCAAAAACTGGGTTGTAAATTAAGCGAGTCCTGAGGCGGTTACAGAGTAGAAATATACGAGAGAGAGAGAGAGAGAGAGGGAGAGAGAGAGAGTCTACGTGCATAAGTTGAATTTGGTTTAGAGAAGCACTTGAAGTATATATGGTGTGTCCAGTGCAATAACATGGATTAATGGAACAAAAACCAATCTGCCTTTAAAACCAGTGTGTTTAACTTATTAAATACCACCACACATTTCTCAAAAGGCTCTCGGCCACTTGCCTTGACACTCATCTGTGTGTGCGCGCGTGAGTGTTTTGTCCCGTGTCCAGAGAGCGTGCGGCCTTAAAACGAACGGTCATCAATCTCTTAACAGACACGCGCCGATTTGTCATTGTTTACAACCACTTACGAGCTAATAAGGTTAAGGGGTGACGCTTGCACTCGAGGAAAAAAAAAATCCAGAGCGGGACAAGCTGCGTGACTTAAGGAGACAAATAAAAACAAATGAAGCATTTAAAAAGAAAAATGACAAGGGCTCATTTTCATCGTTCATTTTTTTTCTTTTTAAATAGGATCCATCAGGTCAACTAGAGCAGAGAGAGAGAAAGAGAGAAAGAGAGAGAGAGAGAGAGAGAGCGTGGCCACATGCCTGACCTCTAACACACACACACACACACCATTCCATTGCCAAGACAGATGAATGAATGAAGATGGAGACAAAAAAATGACTGAGAGGGAAAAAAATAGGGAAGGCTGAAAGGGAAAATAAATAAAGTCAGAAATGAAATGAAAACAAAAATGAGAGAGGGCAGAGATTGAAGGTTAAGGATAGAGAAAAAAGAATGAGAGGTAATAGAGAGAGAGAGAGAGAGAGAGAGAGAGAGAGATACAGCCAATCTCACAAAAATCATCAATAAAAATATAACAGTGTAGCTACAGTGTAGTTAGACCTGGAGAGTCTGAGGAGAGGCTTAAGCATGAGTTTCATAATCTCACAGTGTGTGTGTGTGTGTGTGTAAGATCTGTAATCATCACCAGCCATTTTCGATACAGGTTACAGGACGATAATAACATACTGCGGTAAAACCTATAAAATAAATGAGATGCTAAAGTTATACCTTCTGCATCTACGAAAAAGGTGATAAATTAACGCTCTTGTATTATTCTGCTGTTTAAACAAGCTACAGTAATAGAAGACCTAAAGCTCTCCACGATGTCCCTGTTCCAGCTGAAATACAGCTCAGATGCTGCACTCTGGCATGGCTGCATTTCCTTCGGTTTCACTCCATATCCAAACGTGCAGTTTCAGTGTCTTCTCCCAGCCAATCAGAGAGCAGAGACCGTGAAAACACGAAAATAAATTACACAATTTTGTAAGCCAATCATGTTTGAAACATAAGGCACTTCCTCTCCATTTTTATTTCCATTTAACTTGCTATTTTGTCTTTTGTACAGGTTTTTATATTTCTTATATATTTTTCTTGATACATTTTTCAAAATTTTTATATTTTGTTCTATTTTCTTATAGTTTCAACTATTTATTTCTTATTTCTTGTTAATTGTTTTAAAATTTTTCTGCAAATTTTTGCATATCGTACTGTGTATGACCGTGTATGTGACAAATAAAACTTGAATTTGAAATTTGAATTTTGAATACGTCCAGACTTCAATATAAAATATTAAACACACACACACACATATATATTTTGGGATAACTGTCACAACTTTTCCACTGTGAATAAATATACTGTAAAATATACTTTTTATAAGTATGAAAAATAAATAAATAAATAAATGAATGAATGGTTACTCCCGGGGAATACTGTAAAACAACCTAAGGTGTGGAGAATTTTAAAGTACGGAAATGCAAATACCAAGAAAAAAAAAAAAAAGAAGGGATGCACGTTTCTTACATTGTTTTATTTTTTGCACACATTTACGATTGTGTTTTCATTGTTTATTCATGTTACTGTATGATTTGGTTTGTCCCAGATGTCCATCCTGTACTTGGGAGTGTTCTCTTCCACTATGACCCCACCCATCCCATGATTTAAGTAAAAAAACTATGGCTTTCACACTTATCCTATCTTAAATTAACACCCATGGGAGATTTTAGACTGATGTGTCGGCGTTCTCCACCACCGTTACCACCATCTGAACGGAAATCCTTGGAAGGAACAGCGTCCACCTTTCCAGTG
>JAQMYL010000004.1:4281497-4292071 GCA_030014365.1 Clarias pachynema | reverse complement strand
AAAAGATGAATCTAATATATGAGACAGACTCATAACATGCACAGCAAAATAGTTTAAGCCGTGATTTGTCATAATTGAGATGATTATGGCTTATAGCTCATGAAAACCCCAAATCCACCATCTCAGAAAATCTGAATATTGATTTGGGGTTTTCATGAGCTATAAGCCATAATCATCTAAATTATGACAAATCACGGCTTGAACTATCTTGTTTTGCATGTAATGAGTCTATCTCATAGAATATTGTCCAAAAGTTAATTTATTTCAGTAATGAAACTTAAAAGGTGAAACTAATATATGAGATAAACGTTGCATTACTGAAATAAATGAACTTTTGCACGATATTCAAATTTTTCGAGTTTCACCTGTACATACACATTGCAAAAAATTCTGGCTAAAAATTTTACATTAGCAAGTTATACAGGATTTATAGTCTGTACAGTAAGAAATTATAAACTGTAAGATAGGGAAAGTTTTAGAAACTTTCAAGTTTAGAAAATGAGTAAACTTGAAAATTTCATTACCTAAAATTTCATTATCTAGGTAGGTCACAAAAGCAAAGTTTGAAGGTAAGAATAGGCCTTTTCTATTAACTTTAGTCATAAGAAATAGGGAAATAAAATTTGCATCCGAAGAACTAGGAAAAAACTTAGAAGTTAACACACCATGTAACAAATTACTTGAACATTAGATAGTTACCTGAAAGAACTTTTTTTTTTTTTTTTTTTAAAGAAATCAGTTTACAAAATACACAGAAAATGCTGATTTGATGATAAAATCACATGCAGACACACACACACGCAGACACACACACACGCAGACACACACACACGCAGACACACAAAAAGTGCCACTTCCTTCACGCTTTAGGTAAAGCTAGCCAGCTAACTCAGCTTCAGAGGCCCAGTCTCAAGTACATTTTGGTGATGTTTAAACTGCGCGCTTAAAAGTACAGTAATCAACTGATAAATATGACTATTAAAACACTTTATTGTGAATGTGCATTGGGACGCAGGCGTTTAAATCTGAGCGTACGCATTTGTGTAGTCCTACTAGTTCATCATGTGCTTCACTTTATCTGTTTTATTTCTACATTTGTCAGTGCAATACAAAAGTCTGAAGTAAAAGATAATGGGATAGATAGTCTGAGCATCATACCATGCATGACGGAAGGCATATTCAACTCCATCTACTAAGCAGAGCAGATATTTCGTTTCTAACCGCGTTAGCATTTTCGCTCAAAGCCGAGGCCATTAAAAAGCCAAACTCAGAAGGTCAAACCACAAAGAGAACTAATGGACTGAGGGTTTGCGGGAAAGGACGACGAGGCAAATCTTCGCTAAAAGCTCCTTACATCAGGAAGAAAGCGAGGCTGAGAGCTAGGCTACGTCACGGAGTTCTCCGGTCTTAACTGCAGGAAGCAAACAAGCCAGTCTAAATTATTAGACTAAACTGTGGAAAAAAAAAAAAAAAAACCTCTTCAATATGTCGCCAGAACGGGGTGCGTTATAGTCATGAAGCCGGCGTAGATAATGGAATACTCCACAGCGGCTAGCAGGCAGGAAGTCTAAAAGCTTGCTGTAACAGATGTAACATAAGCCGCTGTCTAAAGGTGTTAGCAATAATTAAATAAATAAAGTCGAGCGAAGGAAGTATGAGTGTTTGGGAGATATTTTGGTCGCTGCTTATTAGATGCTCAGGTCTGAGCTACTCATACAGATGATCCTAATGCCTGTGTGGGTCAATAAATAGTGTGGCTCGTGAACATGGTGCTCATCTTCAGAGAAGAATGAGTTAAAACAAACAGAAACACTTTGAACCTGTGCCTTACGTGGCTCTCCCACAGAGCTCGCAGCAGGGTGCGTCCAGACAAGAATAAGAATATTTTCTTATTACGTGCATGACACGCCATCCGAATTGAGACTTTCTCAGCTACATGTAAATTAGCAATGACACAGTAAAATGACAAGTCAAAACCCGAACGATTGGCTCGCGTTCGGTCCGATGTTTCTTCAGTTCCTTCACTCAGAACTTGAGTTTATACTTAAACAATATTTTATTCTGACAATATTCCTAAGACAATAACGCTTAGAAAGTAGCAGCAGAGATCACTGATGTCTTTATGTTACAGTTAGCTTATATCGCTAACCCTGCTAGCTGTATGATTTGATTGATTTTGGGATTAATCAATTCTTTGTTAGTCGATTTGATTCAATGACTCAATGACATAAAATTTACAATTTCTTTAAAAATATACCACAGCTTTTACAGAAAATACAAACTACTTGAATCCTCTGGAAAGTACTTGAAATATACTCGTTTCTTGAAAAAGTACTTTTGAGTTTATTGATGTTTGGTGTACTTCCAACACCCTGCTGTACCGGATTAGGGAGGAGGTTTAAAAAAGATATTACTGTTTATGCTTTATATGAGATTTAAACAATCAACACAGCATTTTAATGTTTATTATTTGATTGTAATATTTTCAATGGTTTATAATACTTAAAAACCGGTAAGAAATAAAGCAACTTGGAGGAAATCAGTAAACTAGTGAATTAGTGCCAAGGAATCAAATCTAATCAAAAATCTTAATATTAATTTGAGCCAAGTTTTAATTTTGTTAGCAGATGATTCTGACACAACATTTAGTTTAATTTAACAATATTTTAATGGTAAATATTTTAATATTTTTTGAAAGGCTGATTTGAACCACATATTCACTCTTTTCATCTGTCAAAATTCCTATCCATCCTACGTTTTAAATATTTTCATTTTGTAACGTGCCACAGACAAAGGTTTCATAAGTTTACATCTTGAACAACTAACACCTGGACAGCTGCTTTAGATTTTGTTAAAGAATTGAAGAAGGGATTATTTTTGGCACAACAATTGAAGGCATGAGTGTAACTATTTCCCCTGTAAAACCTAACAGCTGTTTTCTTATAAAATCTTATAAAATCTGTGTCTAAAACTCCTGATTTTAAGCAATAGGTTTTCACTCCAAATATTGACTGTTTATTTTATTGCTCTTTATAGAAGTTTCTTTTATGCAGAAATGTCTTCAAGAGCATCTTTTTCTTATGCCATATTTTTGTATGTGCCCGAGACTTTTGCACAGAACTATAAGTAAAACAGTTGTTAGGTTTTACTGAGCTTGCTGGAGAATATGAGTTCTTCTGATAACTTTGTCACACTCGCTCCTTTCTATTTTTATGCAAATCCCAGAAGCGTACATTAGGTTTTTTGTTTCCATCTGAAAACTGTTCTGTCTTGTACTATATATTTTTTTCTTTACAGCCATGCATACTGTATATTCTTAGTTTTTAAGTTATACATGGAAATACTGAATGATTTTGTACATAATTATGCAGATATGATAAACATATACAACAAAATTGGTACAGCATATAATATGGTGCCTAAGACTTTTGCACAGTACTGTATAAATAACTAGGGCTGCAGAATTTGATAAAACTAAAATGGATTAAGATTTTACCTGTGATATTTAATGACCAAATGTACCATTCTGTATTCAAATGCATTTATCAAGGTGAACAGCAATTTATAGCAGTAATTATCTTGTTAAGGATGTTTGTCCATATTTATTTATGAGCTCAAAATTATATAAAATAAATAATTATTTAAAAATTTAGCTAAATTATTAACAACCTCAACATAAACTCCTGACTATGTGTATATTACCTGTAATAAACTGCAGCTTTTGAGATTAAATAATTGCACAGATCCGGATCGCAATTTTTATTAAAATTTTATAATTGTGCAGCATTATAATTAACTAAATAATTTTTTTTTTAAATCAACACATTTTACGGTTAAAATGCGGTGTTCTTCAGGGACCCAAAAAAATAGATCAATATACCTCAGGTCATACCTTCTCCATCACGAAAAGTAAATAAACAAATGATAATCGCAATCCAAGTATGAGATCACTTACATTTCTCCACACACACACACACACACACACACACACACACACACACACACACACACACACACACACCTCTCATTCCTTCATTAATGCAGCGTCCTGTTTCCTGTCGACTCCCTCCTGCTACACATCTCAATGCACCGATCCTGCCACACTTGCGTAACCATTATCTGCCAAACGGTTTTCTCAACAACGCATGTAATATTCATAAAAAAGACTAATGTCTGTGAAAGCACCTGTTGAATTTTGCATGAGCGTGGCCTACCCTTCTTCCTGCGGCTGCTGTGGGTTCGGGCCCTGCTCTGCGGTGAGGTAAAGAATAAATAAATAAATAAAGGCTGGAGAGATATTACAACCGCAAAATAAATCAATCAAAGTAATTTTTACGGACCCTCTGGCCTTTAAGTCATGTGGTATCAACGAAATAGGACAGGGGTGACAAAAAAAACAAAAAACAAAATGAAAGGGGCATCGCTTAGAGGAAAGAAGACACAGCAGACAATGTGAGATGAAACGTGAAGACATTTTCAGAGAGAGGGAGAGAGAGAGAGAGAAAAAGAGAGAGAGAGAGAGAGAGAGAGACAAAGAGGACCGACTGTGCTGATAGTCATTCAATCAAACTTAAACACACTAATTAGACAACAAACAAAAAAACTACCCAAAACATACAATTCTAAAACATACAAATCTAAAAAATAATAAAGCTAGATGCTTCAACAAGCTGTGCATCACTTTTCTCTCGCACAGGAATTTAGGCCAGGGGTAATTGACTAGCTAGAATTTGCTAGTTAGGTGAGTTTAGTAGCATTTAGTTCATTTCCAATTAAGTGTGGAAAGAATTTGGAAACATTCAACATAAGAAAACTCTGGGTTATGAAACGCGCTGTGGAGCGTAACGTCACTCCATTTAGACTAAAAATTATTTTGATGTAAATGGATGTAAAAGTCAGGAAAACTCACAAAGAACAGCCTCCTCTAAAGCATGGGGACACTTTACATCATTTTACGACTGATCATGTGGGGAATATTTCAATTTGCAGTTATTCGATTGTGTGCACTTTGGGGCTGACTGGAAATGCGATGTGCTGTCTAGTACAAAAAGTCAGGATTATTAACTGCTGTCTATGGAGCCGTCTTGGCTTATCTGCTTATACTTCTAGCTGTATGTCATATTTATGTTCTTATTTATCGATCTTCCCAGCTCTGAATCAGAAAACATTATATTGTGCTACTTTTGGACAAAAAACAAAAACAAAAAAAATCAATAAAACTTCTAAGAAAACATTTTCTCTTTTCCAAAACTGACTCATGGACATGTGGAGTTGGGCAGTAAAGTAAGAATTAACTTTAATTATAAGACGATAATTATCTTACAAGTGTATCGTGTTTCAACATGACGGCTGTAACAAAGGTTGTGCAAAAATGGGAATTCACTGATCGAGGTGGTTCAAATCTCATATGCTGGTAGATTAACTCTTCCTCGATACAAAGGTACTACTCAACATAGTCTCAATCGCAAGCCATGCATTTGCACCATCCTTACTCCCAATCCTGTTTGTAAAGTCGCAGTCGAGGGTCTCCCATGGCGCTACAGAATGTGTATGGAGACGACAACATTGGCAAAAGCAATGCACATAGATGGTTGAAGAATAAAAAAAAATAATAATAAAAAATAGGAGAAACCAGACAGTGCGAGAGCTGTGTCAGTTAATAAAATTATATCTTGCTTGGCCTACTTTCTGAACAGCCCTTGTATTTTTATGCTTTTGGTTTGCGTCGAAGTCTATCACAAAAAATAAGAATGGATTCCAGATACTGAAAACTTTAGAGTCGATTCCACAAACAGCACATGGTTCGACTCGAATGTTACCAAGCAGTAAGCAATCATATACAGCTCTACTAAAAAAAAAAAAAAAAATTTTTAAAGGTAGAAATCTCTACTACCGATGCAGCAGTAGCTCATTTACATATAGACACTAAAACAATGCATTTGGAGGAGAAGTGAAACTGAGGAAGTTTGAGGTATTAAAGATGCACCGTTGGCGCATTGGTGAAGTACTCGTTCTATAATCTGGAGATTGAAGGTTTGAATCCCGAGTGATGCTGTAGACTCCAGTAGCCAGGGGCCTGGAGAGAGATATGATTGGCCGAGCTCTCTCAGAGGGGAAGGATGGGAGGTAATCTGTGCCAATCACGGGCGTCTGTGACCTCCCACAAGTGGAAGGAGCGGCTAGCATCCGTCACATGGTTTAGAGGTGATTTTACCTAATAAATACTAAAATATGGGATCTTTAATTAAGTGTAGCCAAATACTATAGTAGGAGTTTTAGTTGATTGTTTTCCTTAGAACTGTGAAACTTAAATATTCCTGAACAAGAAGCTCAGAAATCATGACTTAATAATGAATGAATGAATAAATGAATGTTCTTTGTTCTTCTTCTTTTACCACAGAAGTTATTCACATTCACTATTAATGCAATTTAGTTTCAATTCCAGAACCAGAGCAGAAACTAAACAATGGTCCATCTCAGCTTTACATTTCCTCCTACGCAAATATTAAGAAACCTCGCTGTTCAATAGCGCTTAATTGCAGTGGCTATGAGGAGAAGAAGGCTGTCTTTACTTTCATTCATTTCAATTAAAAGATGATCAAACAGACAAAAAAAAATAAAAAACTCAACTCGGGCTCAACTCCATGCAGAGATACTGAGCTATACCACTGAGAATGAAAAAAGAAAAAGAAAAAAAAGGCGAGGAGGGAGAGAGGAAAAAAGAGAGGGAGAATAAGCAGGAATTAAAGGCAACAATTTTTTTTTAGTTTTGAGTGCTTTTGTTGCATGCATACACAAAACAAAAGGCATGAAGTATCATTTGTTTGATTGTGAATTGCTTGTTTGTCATAATTTGAACATTAACAAAGTAAAGGTGGATTATTAATTATTTAACTTCTCTACATTTAAAATGTTCAAGGAAAACAATGTCTCGCAGAAAAGAGCCGAGTATGTTCTGAAATTTAATCTAGTGCTGAATCCCTAAAACCCAGAGCGGTAATAATGCTGTTTTACTGGTGGCCAGTACACTCAGAGAAATGAGACACATTCGTCAAACGGTAGGCTTTTAAATGCAGCAACTCTCTCAGATGAGCAAGAAACAAAGAAACGTTGTTTAACAGAAGTAAAAAAAATAAAATAAAAAAACAAGCACTTATATATGAGTGCGTGTTCAAATTTAGGACTCAAAAAAATGGCTTGTTTTTTGTAATAAGAAATTATTATTTTAATTGTATTCGCTACCACTAAATACATCTGAAATCTTAAAAGCATAAAACGTTAACATTTTCAACACATATCTCCTTTGATGTAAACTTGTGGCCCAAAATTTCTTTAAGAGCTTAAAAATATTACAGCAAGTCCCGGATTTACGAACATTCAAGTTAACGCATTTCCGCAGATACTAACAGACCGTGGATCTGCGAACATTCATAGATGCGAACAAAACAAGTAGCTCATGTGTATTGTACAACAAATAGACACTGCAGTGCACCAGCTACCAATATTTACAATTATATACACTATTTTCAGTGTGTAAGTCAATGTATAAAATGTCTAACGTCCGGTATATTATATGTGTGTGTGGGTGCGGGAGAAATGGATCAGTCCAGAAACATGATGATAGAAAATAAACCTGTAAAGCTGTCCTGATAGTGAATAATCATAATTTCGGAAAATCCTCAACAAGACAGTTCACAGTCCAAAACTAGCATGGAATACAGGAAGGCAATCAGGGAATATGTGAAGAGGGAAACTGTTGGAACCCGTCTTACACAGAATTTCTAATTAAAATAATCTAACCACCTTTATATCCACCTTACCAAGACAGGACAGCCCAATTATAGAAACTTTTTTTATTAATTCATAATCAGTTTGGATAATTATACATAATTTCTCCATGATTTAAATTCCAAATAAAGTGCAATTAGATCACACTTGTTAAAAATGTTATAAAAATGAAATGGAACTCACTTACAAAAGGTCACGTTCATGAGAGTTTTTAAACCATCAGTGATCAGATTTCCACAAAAATTTATTACTATTGATAACAAAGAATATGTTCAATGTTCATCATGTAATAAAACTTTGTAGTAAAAAGCATTACGTAACTACTTATGTGAGTTTAACATACTAAAGTGCAACACAGGATAGGTTCAGTGGGGAAAAAAAGCCATGTGAATGACAGCAAAAAAGAAACCGAAAAAAACTGTAGTGGTGAATTTTTTTATTTATTTTTGGTTTACTTCTACTCTTCTTCTACATTACACTGCATGTCACAAGTCTTGCACAATAACAGTAAAAAAAAAAGTTAAAGGACCTTTCTGTTTGCTGTTTATCAGTCCAGTGGGGAAAAAAATCATAATAAAAAAAATTGGGGGGGAAATATAAGGATTTTATAATTTTTCATTTCACTCACTTTATCTTCTGACGAAAAAAAAAAATATATATATATTAAAGGGGGCAAAGATAAACATTAGAGTCAACACCGGTGACAGAAGCACCAAACCGAGAAAACTATTTCCTCCTATTGGGTTCAACAGCGTCGGCAGAGCGCTTTAAGAAAAAAAAAAAAAAGAAAAAAAAAACACATACAACCTAAGGACAAACAGCAGAAATAAAAAACAAAATGCCGGACATGAAGATCTAAATGGAAGACAACATTAAGGAAAATATTGATTCTGTCCCTCCAAGCGTGACATCATGGTCAATAAAGCCTCTACTTTGGCTTAATGGTGTTGCCTGGGTGATGGGACGGAGCACTTCGCCTCCGCCACCTCGACAACAACGATGTAAAAACAACAGGGTCGGCCCCTAAATTTGCTTTTATGGCTGACAGAAAATAAACTCGCCGTCAATAGTCATTTCTGAGGGTCGGCGCCGTGGACGTTTGCGGGGCCGAGAGGAAAGAGCAAACAAGTGAGAGGGTGACGCAGGAAGTCGGCACGTCACGTCTGAGGATAATGTTATTTACCGCCTGCTTTAAGACTAATAATGCTGTAGGAAAAAGACTGCCACATTTTTTCCTATACAACTGTTACTGTCTGAAAGGTAAAAGTAGAAGAAATAGCTTTTAATACATATTTTTCTTACTTAATATGAAAGATGAAATACAAGAACATCTGTGTTTATTTCAAATACTCTTTGCCTTGAAGTAAACATAAAAAAACATCATTTTGTTTATTTAAGGCAGTGTTAATTCAATAACACGCGATACTCAGACATATACCATGACCGATATCCACCTTCTAATCGTCATTTAAAATGAAATAAAATAAAATCCAAACGCTTAACCTTACATCTCTGAAGTGTAAATCCTGGTCCTCACCTTGTCTTTTTATTAACACTCAGTCATTTTTCAGAAATCTAGCTAAATGCCTGTTTGACCCTCGGAGTAGAAATCTTCAGCAGCCCATTACGCGACTACATTTGTCCAGCGAATAAAGCAAAAACCAGATTCAATATCCTGCAGAAGTCAGAGCAGCGATTTCCTGGGTCAGCGCCTAATAAGTGTTCTTGAATTCATCCATTTGGACATGCACGAAATTGAAACCGTAACCCGCTTTAAAGCCGGCGTATAAGAGCTGACCTTTATAAAGTCGACTTGAAAATGTAACAGCGGGGTAAAAACAGAAGAGAGAGAGAGAGAGAGAGAGCTTTCCCCCAAAATACATGGTAATGCCTGGGATATACACATACACAGCTAATCTCAGATGCAGCGCTCAGTCTGTTCTCCCAGAATAAACACAGCATGCTTTCTAGATTGGGCTCAGAATCCAGACAAATGATCCCGAAACATGACTTCAGATTGAAGCAAACGTGGCACGTCCACATGGTCTGCCTCTCATCAACTGGATATACTGTATAGTAAGGTGCGGTAAGACGAGCAAACGTTGAATTATGTGCTCACTAATTAATTAAAAGTTACATACAGGAAGTAATAATAGGCCGTCTAAAGAATGACTGATATGACTAAGAATTTTTCTCAGTCAGCAAAAGCTGTTTTGAAAGAGTCGACCCACGACTCCAACGCTGCCTTTGGCATGGTTCAAAAGTCCACCGTTTCCATTTCTCCGTGTGTTTTTTAATCAAATATTGAGAGGCGGGAACGGTTTATCTGCATTCACATTATTTGACGATACGAACTTTCACACAAGAACTTGCCTACAGTACGAATTAAATTCGTAAGCCGAGGTCCTACCGTAAATGCATTCTAATAAATAATTTATCCTCCGATTGGTTTTGATCAACATGTATATTTTATATTAGAAAAGAAAACAATACAGTGTTTGCGATATCTCAGAACAGTGTACTGTGACATAATTTATCACAATATCAATATTAATGTCAGCATACTGCCTATGCTCATTTTAATTATATACGTATTACATAAATAAGGCAATGGAATAGCTTTATTTAAAAGTAGACACTTTAAGCTTTCTATAGATATATTTCTCATGTGTGTCTGAGCAGTATTGGCGGAGTTTCAGGTCAGTTTACTGACGTGTTTTAAAAAGATTTTCGCGGAGACTGAGACGGCTGAAAGCGCACCCTGTTTATTTTCTTTATTTTACAAA
>JAQMYL010000004.1:4254235-4271266 GCA_030014365.1 Clarias pachynema | reverse complement strand
ACCAAGCGAGCCCAAAGACTGCGGCGACACCAAGCGAGCCCAAAGACTGCGGCGACACCAAGCGAGCCCAAAGACTGCGGCGACACCAAGCGAGCCCAAAGACTGTGGCAATATCTAATGAATCCAAACCCAGGATGATACCAAGGAAACCAAAAACCAGGAAGAAAAAAAAACAAAAAAAACCCCAACAGAAACCAAACCCATTAGGATACCACAAAAAGCAAAAACTAGGCACATACCAGAGACCCAAAACCATGGCAACACTATAGAAACTAAAACCAGGTTGACTGCAGGGACCCAAATCACTGGCAATAAAAAGACATCAAATCAATAGCTATCCCAAATAAACCTAAGCTGAGGCAAAACCATGGTGGTACTAGACAAACTAAAAACCAGCGGGGGAAAAAAAAAACTTCCCGGAAACAAAAAACAAAGCGATTCCAGATTAAAATTACTGAGTCCATGTATAACGAATGATCCATCAGATGCATCTAAAAGTTTCAAAACCAAACTAAAAGCCCATCTCGACTTCCCTCCTCAGTCAATAATTCACTAAAAGAGGGACAGAAATGGTATTACTGTAATCTATTTAAAAGATCTTTGCATAACAGATTCGTAATTTGGGCTTCTGTAATTATCTGAATGAACCAGTTTGCAATCTGGGCTAATGAGAAGACTGTACGCGCTGATGATGCAGGTGACACAAGCTACTGATTAGGACATAAGCACGGCGATTAAACCATGACGAGACACAATATGGCGTTTTAATGCGCGGTTCAGATATGGCGCGAGGGGGGATTATTTCATTACGGGGAACGGCTGCACGAGTGTGTGTCTTTAATGCATCGCTGTGTCTCCCCTGCTGAACCTGCGAGGGATCTTGAAGGAAGGTAATTAGCGCATAATGGCGAGAGGTGTGTGGGCTCTGTGTATGAATATTTATGGTGAAGAGAAAGGCAGTGGGAGGATCAACCTTGGCCGCCGTCTAATCAGCGACTCCTGCCTTGATTTAGAGACAGGTTCGGTCTCGGAGAGCCTGGCACTCGTGGGCACACATAATCAATTCGCCTCATTAAGGTCACGACCTCTGGATATTAAGCTGGCAGTCAGGGAAGTGCAACACAGACAATGAAATGTCACCTGCTTGTACTGAACGCCTGGACTGACAGATTACCGGCTGTTTACCTTTTCTCTTTTTTAACGGTTCAACCTTTACCTTAACTCAGTCATCTTTTTTTTTCTTTCTTTCAATGATCTGAAATGAAAACCCGTGACAACATCTGTCCAAAACTGACAGTTTTAACACAGGCTTTAAAGCGGCCTATACGAATGAAATGATACACTAGTCTCCCCTGACGCATCGCACAACCAAAATGAAAGATCTGTCAACTTTAAGCAGATGAGGGGTGGGGAAAGTAAAGTAAAGCATTGAAATAGAGAGAGAGAGAGAGAGAGAGAGAGAGAGAGAGAGAGAGAGAGATGCAGGATGAGACAGCTGGTAACAAATTGAGAAAAGAGAATGTGAGCGTCTCTATGGCTAAGCTCATTAAGCTGATCTGTGTCTCGTTAACAGGAAGCCGTCTCATTATACCTGATGTGGTCAGGTGAGTTGCACGCTGAGGGAAAACTGGCCCCGTTTCTCATCTCCTGCACTCGGAAACTGTGGATGAAAGCGTTTTGGTTTTTTTGCACCTTTTTTCCATGAGGCATATGTTGGATTGCGATAATGATGTGGAAAGTAGCACATAAAAAAAAAATTTTAAATAAAGAGACATGTTGGTTCTCGCTCCCTTTTACCAGAGGTGTATGGTGTTACTGACCTTGCCTTTATTTTGTAATAAGTTATTTCAACACGCAATATGAACCTACCATATTTGTTCAGTTTTTTTTCCAACCACGTTGGGAGGGATCAACCACACACACACACACCAACGTTTGAAAACATATTAAAGATTACATTAGTTAAGTCTCAGCTTGTTTATTTCTGGCAACAAGCTTCGGCATTTTCAAGGTTGTAATCCGACTGGCGCGAAACACTTCCATGTTTATGCACACGTTTTCAGTAGGAGAACCTTGAAAAACTCATGACAAAGTGTTACAGAGCGAAAAAAAAGAAAAAGAAATATTCAGTCACTGGGCAGAAATAAAGAGATTTGTCAGAATAATAATCAGAGAGTAACCTTGCAAAACTGCCTCGCAATAACATTTGTGGTTGGATGTTTGAGGAGGTGGAAGGAAACCACGTACGTTCACTTAGTTACTGTGCTTAAGTACATGTTTCACATATCTCTTCTTTACTAGAGGAGGATGAGTTTTTACTTTTACTCCACTACATCATACAGCAAATATCAGTACTTTCTACTTCACTACATTTCTCTGTAAGGTTGCGTCACATCTCCACAGTGGTGCGCAGTATTTGCTGACTATTATACGCAATTCCGTGATTTGCCTTCCTTTCAATAAACACTGGTATTTGAAATCACACAGAAATGGTTCCAAGATAACAATGTTAGTTAGAGGCTACCGTGAGCTAACACAAGCTCAGTACTTTTCGCACTTAAGGTGAATTTGAAGTTGTTTTGTACTTTTACTTAAGTAGAAACCTAAATGGAGGATTTCTACTTTTACTTCAGTAATATTTCACCAAAGATACCTCTGCTTTTACTTAAGCACAAGCTGGCGGTTTGCCATGTCAGTTGTACTGCCTCTGGCTTGAAAGCTGATTTATAAAAAGTATCGTCCACTAGTAATAACTTTATTCAGGAGAAATATTTAATTATTTTATTCATTTATTTGTTCATTTTAATGTACTACATTTTTAAATTTATGCATGATAGCATGGTTGACTAGGCAGAGACAACATTTTTTAGTTCTTTGAACTTTTTTTTTTTTTTTTTTTTTTGCAGATTTTCCAACAAAGCGGGTTCACTTTCTTTAGGTGTGTGTAGAACATTCTGTCCGGAAGATGCCTCAATTCTGGATTTGTAATCCACGCACTCATAAAGCTTCTGATGTTCTTGAACAGTTTTGTCCATTCAGTGATATGATGTAAAAACGGGAGAAATAAAAAATAAAGCAAGATAAATAGTATCTTGTAGATCAAGATATGGTGTTAGATATCCGTTATGTTGGCTTTCATTGTATAAAAATAAAACGAAACAAACCAATTACAAATGTTTGTGCCGATATCTGAAAGGAGATGTGAATGCGGATTCTGTTTTTTTTTAATTGAATCTAGTGTATTAATAATAAATTTTCTTGTGCAGCAGTTCAAAATCAAAGTGTTTTCCATAAATTAACACAAAATTAACATGAATTAGTTAATTGTAATTTATGAGAATTAATATTATTTAAAAAAAACTTTAATATATTTATTGTTTGAAAAAAAAAATTTTAATAGCACAAATAACAAACTTATTTGTGCTATTCAAAATCCTGCTAAGTTGGTTAAACAGGGTTGTAACATATACAACAGATATTAAACATTTCATTATATACAAGATGTTATTATATTGGTAAATAAGATTTTAGTAAGATTTCAGTCCTAGGACTAGGAGATTATTTATCTTATCCTATTTATCTAAAATAGAAGAAAAAAAGAAAAAAAACAACTCCCAATAGAGAGCATTTAGAGCATCAGAGAATAAAGTCCTTCCCCTTATCACTCTCAGCAGCACAAACACATCCATATGTATGATATGAAATCATGACTCACGAGGTGATGTAAACTGCACTACTCCAAGGTCTTTCGAGCTCATTAATTCAGAGTGTTTTCAACACTGCTAACTATCTTGCAAATAACAGTGCTGTCATAAAGTTCACTTTGTGAAGCTAATGATGCTGTCGTCATGGAGACTTTTAGCAGGGTCTTAGTAATCATGGTTATTACATGTTCCTTAGTTTCTCGAACCACTTTGTCATCCGACTTTAATCCTTGGACTGAAACTCCTCAGAGTCGGATGACAGAGTCAGGTCAGAGTCATATCGTTTACATACAACATGAGACAACAACATAGCTCAATGTCTTAAGAGTTTTTTGTGTTTGTTTGTTTGTTTGTTTATTATTTAGTTAGTCAGTCAGAAAATCAATCAGTCAGGCAGTCAAGAACACTAGCTTTAAAAAGTTAGCTACAAAAAACCTTGGGAATAGCAACTTTTTTTGTTTCCTTAGTCTGTATTAATGCCCATAGCTTTAATTTTAACTAATTTACCCGATGTTATTATACTGTATCACATTAGCAATTAAAGTATTATATTACATTCAAGCAGCCAAAACATGAGACTGTGCATTAGATCTAAGTGAAAAAGTATAAAATTTAAATCAATCTTTTCTTGGTAATTCGATTGGTTAAATCGGCTGGACAGATTTCTATTCAGAACGGATTCACATCTTTGAAATTACAAGCATTAAAAAAAATATGCTTTTATATGTGTATCCTTTAAAAAAAAAAGAAAGAAATTCCGCTTGCATCTTCTGAAGTTGTATCTTCCAAAGTTTTTGTTGGACTTTTGGCTGCTCCCGTTGAGGGGTCGCCCCGCCGGATGTCCTTACTGACACGACCCACACATTTTATCCGGTCTGGAGCTGGGGTTTGGGCTTTGGGCGGGGACTGAACCCGAGCCTTCCTCATGTCAGGCAAGACACCTACAGTACCACTGGGCCACCAATGCCCTCACATCTTCGCAAAGTAATTGCAAAATACCCTACTTTTTCCTTTTAAGTTTTGCTTGGTGCATGTTTTTAGCAAGAAAATAAAATTTCAACAGAATGTTATACTCATCGGAAGATTTTCATTACATGATACACATCAAATAAATAAATAAATAAATAAATAAATAAACTTCCAAACAGAATTCACACAGCTTTGTTTGACGAAACGTCCGCGGTTGCACATCTGCTGCTGTGTCACTCAAATACATACCAACATTTAATTTGCCTGATGAGCTCGATAATTAATTATACTTAACTCTGGCTGTGCCTTTGAGCACTGAGAAAATGCATGTCGTTCCCGGCGGTTCTGTCGAGCGTTAAATGCTGCCATCGTTTGTTAGATCCCTCACCGAGACCTCAGTGGGAACACCTGAGAAAGAACGTCACACGCAGCGCGAGCTCAGCACAAACTTTCTGAACGCAGCTGTGTATGAATAGGAGCAGAGCACTCTTTATTAAACAGGTGTTTTAACACGGAGCCTATCAGCTTTAATTAGCTAATTAGAAGCAACATGAAAATGCGTTAATTAATTTTAAAATGGCTGATTTCCTGAGCTGGACTGGGAAAACAAAAACAAAAAAAAAACACAACAACATTGCTTCGTCACCCAAAGAGCATGGGTTTAGTCGATATTCCAGATGGAGGAGGTTGTTGTTGTTTTGTGTTTTTAAATGCGCCCTCAGCAGTACTCTTAGACTCTGGGTTAAGACCACAAAGCATTGTGGTGGGCAGCGTTCCAACTAATTTACATAATGCCACCCACATGGTGCCTGGAATTCCAGAGGCAGGATGCTGTGAGGGGCAAAGTCAACCCCAAACATCACAAAATATGACAAAATACGAAAGTTTAACCTCCAACTCAGATGCTCTTTTGTCCACTTTCCAAGCTTGAGAATTTTAAAGGCTGTAATCTCTCTCTTTCTTGTGTACATACATGCATGAGGCACTTTTACGTGGGACATCTTGACAACACCTTTTCAACGAGACTGAAGAAACTTGTGGAAACATTACATCATCGCAGCATGAATTGTTGACACTCCCCTAGCATGTTGGCATCTTTTAAGGCGTTTTTCTTTTATTTTACTGTGTAACAAGATCAACAAAGACAGAACAGAATATGATAGTTACAGTATGTTACGTTTAAAATTAATCATACGTATGCCAATTGTAAAGTTGTCCAGTATTTAAAATTAGTCGCTATACTACTAGCAAGTTATATACAGTATAAAATAAAAGTCGTACCCTAACCTATATTTAAAATAAGTCGCTCTAACATCAACTTCTATTTAAAATAAGTTAAAAACTGCTGAATTGTTGCAGGAAAAAAAATGCTTAAATCCATGTAGGCCAATCAATCAGCAACAAGTTATAACAAAAGATGGTTAAACTATGAAACTTCAGAATATTCTAAAAACTGGTCTGACCATTGCGCTCTCTATCTTAATGATATGTTAAGCGTTAAGCGAAAGTACAGGAACTTGTTGCCGTGGTGATACTCAACCAGTTAACTTACAAAACTGATGACACTCAACAGCACTTCCCCATAAATTTAGGTTTGATTTTTTTGAATACACAGTATATTTCATTTTAAATCAGTATCAGATGATTAAATCACTAATTATGCCTCTTTTAAGGAAAAATGAATATTCTAAAGGCTTAAATTGGAATATGGTACAAGTCTCCTCATGCCTCATGATTTTAATGGAGCCTGAGTAAAATCTTAAATCACGTAATAGTGAGCAATCTTGTATTAAACTGTGAAATTCCCTATAATTTCAGATGAGGCCATTGAAAAAATCCCATGTCTCAGCCAAAGCACTAGTATATTATTTAACCAGGCAACACCACGTATTATTATATAACTAACTTTCTGCAAGTCAAAAATGATCCGTACTGATACGGTTATATTAAAACTTCTGCTGGTCTTATCAGCGCTTTCCTTTCAAAGCTCCGCTCTCCCCGGTCACTGGTCACTGGTGTGCAGGTGTGAATGTGTTACATCAGTTCATTTGTATCTGCGGTGCGAGAAAAAACTGGACTCCCCACTTGTGATTTAAACAAAAGAAGTGTTTTAAACAGAAGTGTTTTGTTATCTGCGAACATTGACTAAAAGTTAATTGAAAAAAAGAATCCTGCAGATTATTTTTGACTTACCCTCGTATAACTCAGATATAGAGGAGTTTAGACAACTTTTAAATTACTGGCTAATCATTATCACACATGTATATATACACAAACATACATGCACTATAGTAATGTATTTTTAATTTTTTTTTGTAAAACATTCAGCTGCAGACAATATTTATTCCCAACCATTTTTATTCACGACAACCTTCGCCCACAAAAAAAAAGAACAATCACAACAACTTGGAGGCAGAACGAGTCTAAATGGAGGGCCTAATTACCACACCATCAATTCATTAACACAAGTAAGAATGAATAGTCTCATTAGCGGGCTAGTGACGGCTATAAATCATAATATGAGAAACCTGAGTCTGTGCTCAATTTCCTAAAAGAGCGGCTGAACTTTAGAACGAGGAAAATAAAACACCTCAGTCTGTACGGTAATTTAATCTTTGAAAATCCATAGCGTAATGGACCTGAATTTGTCCCTAACATATTAGAATAGATGGCTATCTGGGTGAAATATCATGCTCTTCAGAACCAAAAACCGGCGGATGTTTCCTAATTCCATTTAAACAACGAGACAGAATACAATCTTGTACTTTTATTTGTGTAACAGCTATAAATATAAACAGTACATCGATATTGTAGGTAGGGTAGCGTAAAACATTCACTTAATTTACAACACC
This sequence comes from Clarias pachynema, assembly GCA_030014365.1. Classification (NCBI taxonomy): domain Eukaryota; kingdom Metazoa; phylum Chordata; class Actinopteri; order Siluriformes; family Clariidae; genus Clarias; species Clarias pachynema. The sequence continues at coordinate 4,263,741 of JAQMYL010000004.1, read as the reverse complement.
CTGTTTATTTTCTTTATTTTACAAAAGCACAATGTTTTGTTGATAATGTGAGTGTAAATCAATAAAAGTAGACCCTTTACGGATTCAAATGATGTACTAAGTGTATGATTAAAAAAAAAGTTATTTTCACTGTTATCAAGGAGAAAATGCAATTGATCTTGCTAGTGCGATGGTCGACCACAAAGAATTACAAAATTGCCCAGAATCTATACCCAAAGATAAAAGAAACAAGGAAATGAGTCGTTCCGTTAAGCAATTCTGGGTTAAGGAGTTTGCAGGACGGAATAGTTATAACATTATCAGCTGGTGACTCAGAAATTTACTCACGCTGTGTGTTAAAACATGGGATTTCTGGACTGAATATGTGATGCTAGCAAAAGGCTACGGTGTGGAAATGGTGAGTCGGAAATTCGGCACAATGTATATTTAGTAGAATGCACATACAGTAAGTGCCTGCATTACGAATTTCCGCAGATATAAACAGACCAAGGTTCTACTTCTGGTTCAATCATGGAAGTAGCTCACTGCAGTGCACCAGATACCAATATTGACAATTATGTACTGTACAATATTTCCAGTGTGCAAGTGAATGTATAAAACGTCCAAAGTCAAGTATATTGTATGTGTACAAGTGTGGGGGTGCGGGACAAATGAGTCGGCCTCACCGGTTTCAGTGGATCAGTCCAGAAGCACGATGATAGAAAAACGCCTTCCCGGACTGCCTTTAAACGAGGTCAGCTGACCGCACTGTGTCACGGCGATTCCCCTAGCAATTTGGAGGCGCCATCTCGCGAGAGTTTAATGCGGAACCAAAACACCAAACCTTTGTGTTTGTTTGTTGTTGTTTTTTTTACTCTGCATTGTAGATTTGTGTCAAAGGTGTATAAGACTCACTTTGTCAGACTTACGAACGAATCTGACTTACGAACATGGTCCTTGAACCGAATTCGTTCGTAAGTCGGGGAATACCTGCATGTATAATAGTAAAATGTTTTTTTTTTTGTTTTTTTTTGGAGTAGATGTTGCTCTGGTGTTTCGCTCTATAAAAAGTTTTAACTCATCCTAATAGAATCACAGAAAAGTCAGGAGACAGGAATACTTGATAAATGTTAGCAAAGTCAAACATAAAATTCTATTTTATTTCGCAATAATGAACTCAAAATATTTACCACGGAGATGTGGAGAAGGAGGCGAGGCTTTCAGGCAAATTAAAGGGTCCTGTTTTTTATGAAAAATAAAAATTGTGTCAACGCCTTGGCTAAAATAATCAGATCATAAATTTTTTCATACCTTAAAAACTTACTTTATTTCACTCTATCTCCAAATTCACCATTTCAGTGTCTATGTAAATGAGCTCCTGCTGAGCTACACCCCTACAAAGAACGGCAGATCTGTGCGACAAGCCGGGAGAGGGAGGGGTTTGTTCATATACGAGTTCAGAATAGAGAAAAAAAAAAGTAACTGGCTTTTTCCCCTCATGTTACATATATATGGATGTCAAAAAGTGATACAATTTAAATAATTTATACTTTTTTGACATTCATACATATATGTTGTAAATATACACACACAGTATATACTGTAAGTACACTTTAAATCAATTTCAGAGACACCTCCAAACATTCTAGATTCATAGAAGTTGATCTCTCGTTTTACTGAGGAGAAAAAGAAGACTTTTTTGTGTGACATCACGTTCATTGACGTAAGAGTAAATCTCAGTGGATATGCGTGTTTTAATAAAGAAGATTAAACCGTTATATATCGCACAAGTCTGACTCAAATATACTTAAGCATTTACGGACATATATTCGGCTACGTGTTAGGTGGAGAAGCGTTAATGTGGTATTAATCAACTCTCATTTTGTACAGCAATTAAAGCTTCCTTCTGTCCAGTCAGATGAAGACATAATGAATAGAAATATTAAAACGCTTTACTGAAGGTCAGCTCGATGTGATGAAACTTGATGAAAGTCTGAAAAAGCCAGAGACGCACCGTAGGGCTGGTAATCTCATCAAATTAATAATACATGTTATGTGGAAAGGCATGTTTATTAGGAGCCTGTCGGTCACTACGGATATTTTCCATGTTGTATTTATTTACTAAACCAGCGAAGAATGAAAAGCAGGACGAGGGAGACGTGCCGAGTTTAAAAAATTATAAAATGGAAATGCATGCAGCGTCGCTTCAGGTGTGAAATCTGCAAAATGAAGGTGCTTAAATTATGTCTAAGGCTTTTCACTTCTTTTTTTTTTTTTTGCATGTACACCGTGAACCACACAGCTCTCAGCAGCAAAACATATGGTCAGATACGGCTTTCCTTTTTTTGTTCAGTTTCATAAATCTGATGATTTTATATGTATAATTTATTTGCAGTTCAAAACACAAGTATTTACATTAATGTTGTCTGTATATGTATATACGCAAAACTTTTTCCAGATTTATTAAAAGGTCTTATTACTTACAGCTGTGCATCATGTAAGATTTAATAGAAAAATATTCATGCACGAGGGTGAGTCAAAAATTATCCGCACTCTGGCAAAGACAAATACATAATTTTTCAACATAATCTTCCTGCTTTTTAATACATTTTGTGTCCATCTGTCATCAAGCTTTCATATTCCCTCACTAAAAAAATTGCACTGCTGTCTTCACTTCTTCATCAGAAGTGAATCTTCATCCTCGTAGTGCTTTCAGGAACCCAAACAAGTGAAAGTTCGATGAAGCGAGATCAGGACTATAGGGGGAAGACGCTTTTACACCTTAAACCCAAGTTTATGCTCTTTCTTGAGTTGTTTCAGCACTAGGTACACCCTCAGACCATAAAAAATAAATTAATAAATAAAAATGATGTAATCACTACACGCTGCTTTTCTTTCACAAGTCCATTTTTGCTCACACAACAGTTACAAATGAACTGAAGTAACACGTTCACACTTGACCGGGAAGCTCTGATAAGACGGTGCGGCAAAAAATTTAACACAACCAGAGTGCGGATCATTTTTGGCTCAACCTTGTATTAAAAATTTAATATGCTGGCCAGAAAAGAAAGAAGAAAAAAAAAAAACCTGGCAAGATTGTATTTGTTGTAAGGATTGATTTTATCATATTAATACATTTCTACTTGATTTTACTGCATTACTATACTGTATTTATTAAATTCGAAAAGTACAAGATTTCTGTGTCAAAGGTTTCTTTTCTGTCTATTTCTTTCTAAAAAAATTTTAATTACTTCAAGTCAAAAGAAGAAAATAAATAAATAAACAAATAAACAAACAACAAAGTACTTTTTAAACCCAAAACATTTGATTTCTGTATTTTAAACTAATACAGATCTCAGCACTCCTCTACTGTGTGTGTGTGTGTGTGTGTGTCTTAATGCTCCAGCTAAAATATCACTTACGTAATGCAATTTTTATACTTTTATTTCAGTCCTCGTCTAAACACGCTGTTTCAGTGTCTATGTAAATGAGCTGCTGCTGAGCCACGCCCCTTCATAGAACAGCAGAGCTGAGGAACAGGCCCGTAGGGAGGGGTGTATTCGTATATGAGAGCACAACAAAACCTCATTGGACCAAAGTCCTCAGTCCCACTGCCTCGCTTTCTACTGGCTCACAAGATGACCTTTGTGGATTTAAATTTTAAAGTTTGTCATGCTTGAAGAATAACGACATCACGAAGCCTTCACAACAACTTATCAGAAATGTATGCACCCCAAAATGATCGAGGGGATATGTATGAACTTTGGAAACCATGATGGAGCAGAGACGATGCACATGTTTGTGTGTCACAGTACAATTTTAGCTCACCTGTTAGAGACGGAATCACATGTTCCTCTAAAGCAGAAGAAGAAGAAAAAGAAGAAGCAGCGGGGACAGCAGGAGGAGGGGTTGCAGGGTGAGCTGGGGTGGCACAGGGGACAGTTATTTCCACACACGGAGGAGGAGGAGGAGCAGTAGGTTTGTGAGGAAGGGGTGCAGAGGGAACAGGATGGGGAAGGGGAACTGCAAGATCTGTTAGAGGACAGGAGGGAGAAGGAGGAGGATTAAAAGCAGGTGGAGGAGGTAATAAAGCGGCGAGGTCTAACGTCTTCAGCTAAGGGAGATGATGTAGAGGACGGACCAGGTTCAGCAGCAGTGGGACGCTCAGAAATAAACTCACCAACAGGTCCTGAGGGACGAGGTGGAGACGATGGAGACACGGGTTCAGGAATCGGAGTTCTGATCTGCGGTTTCGAGGGCTCTCGCATACGATTTATGACGTTCTCTGAGAGCTGCAAGAAGAAGAAGAAGAGAAAAAAAAAAACAGGCAGATGGATGTTTAAATAGGATAATACGCTGAGTACCCGTGATAAATTACATTGCAATGCGTTTTTCTCAGTTTTCTCTAATGTTGCTGCTTTTTAGACCGTATAAATACATAAATACAGCCAGTATCCAGTTTCATAGAGTGAAAAGTTTTCAGGAAGTTAAAATGTAACATCAGTGCATTCAGGAGAAACAGGAAAACATTCGACAAAAATCGATATCGATATAAAATACCCATTTATATTAAGTGATGCTCAGATGGCGTCATTATTAAACCTGCCGTGAGAAGCGTAGCTCTGGTGATGTTTGTTTTCTTGCTTGTTTTTTCCCCTCCTGATTATCCATTGTTTTAAAATCCAAACGACGTCAGTTTTTCAGTGGATTAAACAGACATAATGTCTTTGTGCACTTGAGGTCATGATATTAGTCAGAATATCAAAACTTCTACGCTTGAACTACACTGTGAATTATTCATCTTACACCAACGCTGGTTAAGACGTAGGAATACTCATCAGAAGGTCATGGGTTCAAACCACAGCACTGAGCCCTTTGAGCAACGGCCTTGACCCTCGATCGCTCAGATCCACCCTGAGATACGAGACATTAAAATGTAAGTCACTCTGGATAAAGGCGTCAGTCAAACACCGTGAATAAAATGTAAATGAATTCGAAAATTAAACTTCTTAAAAAGCCAAAATCGGAAAGTCAACTTTCTGATTTCCATCACGTTTGTGGTTTAATTCCCCAAAAGTTTTATTGTTTTCTTTTATCTGCACCGGCCGTTTTGCCAACGTGTTGAGCCGCCACAAAACAAAAGCAGCTCTTTCACTGGCTTAGAAAGTAGCGCGTCTGAGCCAGTTGGCACCATCGAAGTATTGGCATATGATTACAATAAGACGGTTGCACCAGAGATGGAATGATTGCAATTTTCTTGGACGATAAAGATTTCCAGTTTTTATTTATTTATTTCTTTAATGTTCGACGTGCCAATACTAATTTAAATAAATAAAAATAATAAACTTGTCAGCAATCCCGAATAATTTCATAACTTTTCTTTGATGAAAAAATTAAAGATCATCTTAGGAATAAAACAGACTTTTTAAATAAATGTACGCATTTTTTTCCCAAACTGCAAAAGGTTACAGGACTGACTTTATTTTACTGGTCAGATCTTTTTTCTACAAATAAAATTGAAGAGTGGAGGCTCTCACGTGCTTTCTTTCCGAGCTTTATAAACCGTTGCACACGCGCCATGAGGGGGCGGGAATAAAGCACAGCCTTGCATGATTGGCTCGCGCCGAGATCGACCAATCTTCTCCCTCTAGACTCCTGGATACAGATGGTGTCGGTGGGGTTCAAACTCATGATCTTACAATCTCAGGACCTCGTGCACAGAAATCGGGTATATCTGAGCTCGTCAGTCAGGACTGATCGATCTAAAAAACATCCGATTTCTGTCTTTCTTCTGAAATTACATGAAAAACCTGGCCTGTTTTTAAAACAAAAGGCTAAATGTAAAAATTTGCTAAATTACATCATGATTTTTCGGTGAGTGTGAAATCAAATTAACACTACTTTAATCAAACTGCATACTTTGAGCAAATCAAAAATTCATACGTGACTTGAAAAATTCATACGTGGCTTGAGAAATAATTTTAGTTTAATACGCCTGCTCTAAGTCTTCAGCTGTTACCCAAAGACGGTAGTGTTAAAAAAAAAAAATTTTTTTTAAAAGACACAAACACTTATCGTCACAATCTTCAAGTATTGTGATAACTTTTTTTAAAAAGCTGAGTTTAACAAGTTTAACAATAAAGGCGATATTTGCATTTTTGCCTGGTGGTTGATATGAAACTAGTGTGAAGATAATCCAAGAGCACAAAAACATCCAGATCCTGAAGATCAAACCTCAGATCTGCTGAGACACACCTTTACTGACAGTGAGCTAATTCAGGACAGACTGAACCTGCAGTCATTAGCAGTCGCGGAGCTCTGGATTAAACACGGCTGCTTTATTTAAACACTAACAGGACACTGACTGTAACAGCGCAAGCTCATTCACTTTCACCTTGGTTAAGGTTAAAATTACCAGCAGTGTCGTATAACCCACACTTATAACACACACACACACCAAATTGTGTGACCCTCACAACTCACAGCAGTTTTTATTTTTAAAAAAACAAAAAAACAATAAACGTCAGTTAAAACAAAACGTATAAAACATTTTTTTAAATCAATGCACTAATGTTTTTTTTTATAAAAGTTTTAGAAAGTCTGTGGCTTTGACACAAAACAAGTAAATAAATTAGTTCATTAATTGGATTAAATAAACAGACTAATACATAAATAGGTAAAAAAAAAAAAAGTTGATAAAATAAAGAACTAAGCTTATAAGTAGTTAATCAATAAGATAATTCAACAAGCAAACAATAAATAAATAAACAGACAAGTAAATAAATATGCAAATAAATTATTAAATAGGAATGTAAGCATGCAGGCAAGTAAAGAATTAAAATTCTAAGTAAATACGTGAATGGTTAATTAAATATAAATGAGCTAACTAATAAACAAAACATACTTAAAAATGAATATATATATATATATAGAGAGAGAGAGAGAGAGAGAGCGAGAGAGAGAGAAGTCCACATGCTTTAAAGTGGTTTTGAGAGCAGTTGTACCCTGCTCAAACAACAAAAAATATTACAATAATAATAATAATAAATCTAATAATAATAATAATAAATCTGTCCAAGAGAAAAGACAGACAGAAAGTTTTGACAGCTCGTGCACAAACTGTTGGTCCTGTCACGAGCGCGTGCGTCCCCTAACATTTGGCTACTTAGCTTAGCTAAAACCAGAGGATTTAACTCGAGAGTTATATGAATGTATAAGTTTATTCGCTGTGTGAGTGTGTGAGGTGTGTGTGTTTGTGTGTGTGTGTTTGGGTCACACTCTCTCACCCTGACGCCCTTCACCACCGTCACGTTCTCGTTCTCATCCGTCTCGAAGGACACGCGGCGCGTGCTGTTACTGCCGCCCATTTCTCAGCGTTAAACACACACTTACACACACACACACACACGCTGTCAGTTCATGGAGGTCTTACACACGAAACATATAGCAGAACAACAGTTCTGTTGTTGCTATGGCAGTACGAAGTTTCTCATCCGGGTCGCACGCGCTCCACACCCACTTCCGGGTTGACGCAATCCCAAGTAGCCTATCAGGATGCTTGGTGTTGCTGCGATACCAACAGCTACTTCCGGGAAACCGGTGCCTTTTTCTTTTTTTTTGGTTTTGCGACGGTAGTGACGTCACCAGCAAGCGCGACATTGATGGAGCAGTGTGCTCTTACTGTACAGCTGTGGGGAAAAAAGTTTTGAGCATGACACAGATATTAATTTTCACAAAGTCTGCCGCTTCAGTGTTTGTAAGATCTTTTTGTCAGATGTTACTATGCTATATTGAAGTATAATAACAAGCATTTCACAAGTGTCAAAGGCTTTTATTGACAATTACATTAACTTCTTGCAAAGAGTCAATACTTGCAGTGTTGACTCTTCTTTTTCAAGACCTCTGCAATTCATCCTCAATCAACTTCTTGGCCAGATCCTGACTGACTTTGTGGGGTTTTGTTTGTCCGCCAGGCTCTAGAGGATTGACCACACATTCTCAATGGGATTAAGGTCTGGGGCGATTCCTAGCCACGGACCCAAAATGTCAATGTTTTGTTCCCCGAGCCACTTAGTTATCACTTTTGCCTTGTGGTAAGGTACTCCATCGTGCTGGAAAAGGCATTGTTTGCTACCAAACTGTTCCTGGATGGTTGGGAGAAGTTGCTCCAGAGGATATTTTTTTTATTCATGGCTGTGTTGCATTTACATTTCAGCATTTGGCAGGAATGCTGAAAAGTGTTCTTAGGAAAACTTGCAAGTGAGGCCACTCCCTTGGCTGAGAAGCAACCCCACACATGAATGATCTCAGGGTGCTTTACTGCTGGCATGACACAGGACTGATGGTATTATTAGGCTTAATTATCGGGCTGCATGAAGCAAAGAAAACAACTAAGGAGCTTTAAAATTACTGGAACCGTTGTAAGAGCCTGTCAACACATTATCAAAACCTGGAAATGATAGTTAGTGCTGTATGGTCAACTTTGTGGAAGAAATTGGGTCAGAAAAAAAAAAATCATGAATGGAGATCATTTAAACACTTGAAGTTGCATGGTAAAAAACAATCAACAGTAAAAACAAGAGCTATGTTTAATAGTGAAAGTAAGAGCATTTCCATACACATGCACAATGTGATGAGAACTCACAGGATTGGGCCTAAACAGCTGTGTGTCCATAGGAAAACCACTTGTTATTTAGATTAAGCAGAAAAAAGGTTTCGGTTTGATAGGGAGAATAAAGCATAAAGGGAGCATGAGAAATCATTTTCACACATAAAATATAGTGGTATGTATATTTTGAGATGGATTACTTCTGTACCATTGATTGCAAAATTGTGCATACTCCCGCTTGTTAGATTTTACAGACATTCCTCATGTACATATAGTGAAAAGAAAAACATTCAGACACTGAGGTTTTTATTATTTAATAAACTCCCTGTGCATTAATTCATTTCACATCTTTTGATTTTTTTTACTTACACACATGGACAAAAGCGAATGTATTCAGAGCTATACAATATTTATCATGACTGCACTCATCGTTAATTTGATTCTTTGTGTACTTTGTGCTGATGCAGGCAGGATTGAGACAAGTCATATACAGTATACACACATTATAAATAATATAGCAAAAGTATGCGGTCAAACAAGCTTCCAAAGAGCCAGTCTTTCTTGTATTTTTAATGTAGTCTGAAGGAATAGTTCTCCAGGCTTCCTGATGGACTTTTTGTCTCTCATTTTCATTTTCATTCCAGTCCCTGTACCTTAACAAACCAAAATGAGGAATATTTTGGTTTGTTAAGCCACATAGTGACCTTGGAATCTTTCAAGTGTAAGAAGCAGGTGCAGATGATGACAGATGATCAGGCCGGTGATTTGTATACTGGTGAGGCTAAATGCTGAGTGGTTGGAACAGACAAGAGGGGAAATGAAGTCGCTGCTGATTTTTTTACATATACAGGTGAAACTCGAAAAATTTGAATATCGTGCAAAAGTTCATTTATTTCAGTAATGCAACTTAAAAGGTGAA
>JAQMYL010000004.1:4237664-4254135 GCA_030014365.1 Clarias pachynema | reverse complement strand
ACAATTGGTGAAAAAAATCAGCAAAATCTGTGATCATGTGGTGGCACCCACTGGTTGATTTGAGATGGAATCACCCAGCAGTATTTTAGTTCTTGAGTTAATTAAGATGATAATTATACTGTATTAAAAGCTGCCGTTGAACCAAAGGACCAAAACTGTGTCAAAGTCACCTGGAGACACTGAACATCATTCTACATGTCTTAATTAATTATTTGGTATATTGTAAAACATGTTAGTTGTAGCTTCAGACTACAAAGCCTAAATGTGGTCAATCAACCATCAAGTTTATAGACAGATGTATTAAATAACCAAAACAATTCATTTCCAGCTACAGAACAGATCAAGACCACTGACCAGGATATCAACTGTTAAATGCTACTATATTGCTTTTTGAACTAACAAGGGATATCATCTTACACTATGGGGATGAGCTTATTTCAACCACACACTATCAAATTACATCTTTGTGCACAAACAAAGTCCACCTAGTCTCCCTATGACAAAGAACTTCATTTCTGTTGTCTCTCACCATGTGCACATATATTGCGCAAATAATGTTTTGAGCCATGCCACTATTATAAGCATATGATATGATTCTATCGTAGTCCTGGGCAGCACAAGAAAAAAAACATTCACCCCATCATTAAGTGATTGCGAGTTCAAGTCTAGACAATGCCACAGACGTCTTTGGGCATTCTGTCAAGAGAGCACAATTGTCCATGGTGAGAGGAATGGCATACTTTCTCTTTTCTCTCATACTCCATCTTCCTTATTATGGTGGCAAAATGTAGGTGTCTGTGACCTAATGAATTTGTTAGTAGGACAGATAGAGCGTTCTCTGACTCTGTTATGGTTCTATTCATGGTAATTTCCATGACAAGCACATAGCTCTGTTGTCTTTCTATGGTTGATCTGTCAGTGATGATGTCAGGGTATCTACAAGCTAGTGAGGCAAACCGTGTTTAACCACAACAACTTGGCTGTTGTTTAAGTTCAAATTTAATTAACTGCATTGAAAAAATAACAAAAGCAGTGCTGAAAAATTTTGACTATGGAATTATGTTTTCTATAATGTATTGAATTATATTTTGGAAGAACTTCAGTTGCACTTAGGTAAATATGTGTATGGTACAAACAACAACAATACATGTGTTCCCAATCCACAAAACACTTAAGCAGTATTTTGTGACATCAGTGTGAAATACAATGAGCTGCCATTTTGTGGTTTGCCACAATCGAGATGATGAAGAACTAAAGTTTCTCCCTTACAAAGGCTGCACCCACAGCCAAGTCATGAGTGTGAGGTGTATTCTGTTAGTCATACACTAATACAGACAGCAGTGCCTGTGAGGTCGTGCCCTCACCTCAGAGGAATGCTTGCGCTGGAATTTTTCCTAAGCTTGTTTCTAGCCATAATGAATTTATTTGATAGAGAGTCATTGAGCTGTGCTGATGTGGAATTCACAGAGTGTCTTAAAGACTGTAATAAATTGCAGCTGTAGTCTATGAGATGTGAGAACTTCTATGTGCCTTTTCATCAAGATCTGGGTTTCTTCTTCCTCGAATTCAATGTAACAGCATGTTCTGAAACTTGTTATTATAACCACGGTCTTATAACCAACATTCAAGGTATGTTTATTAATGTTATTATGTTCAGCTCAAGAACTTTGAATCTGATGACAGGAATAGACACCAAAAAAGGTAGAATGGCACCTAAAATCTCTACATCATTTATAGCAATGTGAAAAAAAGTAATGTTACAATATATTCTTTAATATATAAAATGTTAGCTTGTAGACCATTTTTTGCATTAAAAAAAAAACAGATTCCAGTTGATTTCTCTGGCTTGCATATCTACTTCAGGGTGGTCTTTTTTGTTCTATGCAGGCTCCAGGATCCTTTGGCTGACCTCTCTCTCTCTCTCTCTCTCTCTTTCTTTCTCTCTCTTTGCTCACTCTTTCTCTCACTTAGTGAACATTCTCTGTCTTCCCAACTTACCTCTCCTTAGGCGTGGTATACGTTTCTACATTTGTTTATTTGCATATAATGATGATGGCTTCCTATATGTAATTGTCATTTAAGGTTCTACAATTACAGTATACTTGCAAATAATAAAAGTTTTCTGCAAAATGAATGAAGAAGAAGGCTTGGATGTGATAACACTTAGGATTAGTGATGAGAATAACCAGGGGTCATTATGCATTGTGATACTGTAAATATCATGATTTCATAAATATCATGTTCGATATTACAATCAATAGTTTGCTCCTTCCACAGAATGCAGTGCTGTCTGTCAATGTGTGAATAGTTTAGAGCACCCCCTGTAGGGTAATAGAGGAATGGCACCATTTTACTACCTTGAGTGCAAAAATACAGTAAATTCACTAAAAATTACTTCCGAAAATCGATTTCGGATTTAGTTTAGCGAAATATAAATTACAACACCAAAGAATCTCAATACATCACTGAATTGATTTTTCCCTGTTTCTGCTTAGAATCACTCCTTACTTTTCGTTCTAAATCATTAATAATTTAGATTTTCAGATTTTTCTCACAAAGATCTACAACTAGCACAGATCTTGCAACATGGCAGGTTATTTTAACTAAACAACTAAACTACTAACTACTAAACACTATTTAAACTGAAAAATTATTTATTAACTTCACATAGCCAAAATAAAGCTACGTATACTGTAGTACTCATGAGAGGAACAGCCTTTTTAAACACTCATTACCTCTCGCCACCTCTCTAGCAGCACCTTTGTGCTGCTTTGTGCACATAATGTTTGAACAAGACCATGTTTGCAGTCAGATTCAGTTATATTTGCAGTATTGGTCTGAAACACTTTTAAAACCTACAGAAGTAATGTCATGTTTCATCTCACCAATACAGAGTACACAACTTATGCACCTGAAATTCGCATTAAGGCTGGCTGATGCACAGTACCATAGATATACAGATAACACGCTGTTAAAATTTTGCAGTCGTACATCATCTATCGATTAGTGAATCGATTAATTGTATTACTTCTGTCACAATTACTAAATTGCTCTTATTTAGCTATCAGCTTTTACATTTGAAGTTGTTTTGTTCATGTGGTAACTTGCATGCAAATATGTCTTTTAATGAACTTTCCTGATGAAACAAAATCTGAAGGAAAAGTCAAGTAGATGCAATAAAATATAACTATTAAATAAAGCTAAAATATATCATATCGGACGATAATAATGGGAGTTAAGTTGAAATGTTAAGAAAACTGAGATAAAGTCACGGGTGTCAAGCAAAGTGAAGAGCTAGAGATTGAGGTACAATAAGTGGGAAAAGAACACACACCCAAGGAGAATATGGCTGATTAGTGTGTGTGTGTGTGTGTGTAAGAGAGAGAGAGAGAGTATGCGTGTATGTGAGAGAGAGAGAATGCATATGCAGAGCTTAAAAGCCAGTAATATTTATGTGTGTGTGAATTTAACTTTAAAAAGTTCATTAAAGAGAACTAGAAATACAAACGCGACTCACAGCAATACAGTCAGTAATTATTCACATTCTCTTCAGGCGTGAATCCTTTTCCATTAACCCGACTCTTTCACAAAGCGGCCTTAGCTGGCGAAGGTGTTTGTCATCGCGTAATGACTCGTTTCACTCCATTAAGTCTAACACTGATATGTTAGAGTGCTCACAGTTCGCGCGAGAATCAAGCTCTAATGTCACATATGAATCGACAATTACATTTATTGTAGACTAATTTGATTATCGATTTTGTTTATTTTAATTTAATTTATCAATATTTTTGATATATCCTTGGAAGAGAACATTATACATTGAATTAAAATATAATTCAAACCACAGAACATTTACAAAGCCTCTTCGTGTTACAAGAGAATAAGAAAAAACAGATCTGACTGGCAAGCCAAAATATCTACACACTCCAGCTTCCAACAGATCTTAATCCAACATGTGTTTCATTCTTCAATAGAAAGAGTCTTGTACTTTCAGCTGTCACATTTAAAAAGACCCCCTCCATCTCTTTTCTCAGCAGGTATCTCTCTCTCCTCTTTCTTTCTTCCTGCCCCCTCCCCTTTATTTAAGGGGACAGTGTTGTCTTTGTCTTGGTGCCACTCTTATTTAATTCCTAACCGAGGGATATGTGGCGTAATGTTCCCTATCCACACAGCTTTGGTCCATTTTAGATCTTTACAGTACAAAAAAAAAAAAAAAACGTACTGAAACTAACATCAGAGCACAATCTGTTTACCCATCCACATATTTGTTTAACTACCCTCCTTTCAAACCAAATTAAAATGGTTCCCATCCCTTTGCCACTGTCAGATCTGTCTTCTGTTGTTTGACATGGAGAATTTCTCTTCTATTATTTCTGACAGCTGTGTTTTTGAAACATATAAACCTAATACATTAGCTATGACTTTTGGAGGACTCCCGAAAACTTAGCAAGTTACAGTATTAAAACAATCACCCTGCTTTCAGTACAGAGGAAGTTTGATATACAAATTTTATACTTCTTGGACACCTGAGGTTTATAGAATTTGAAACATGTGCGAATTTAGACATTAATTTATAAGTAAGAATAAAATGGCATGTTTGACTTCCTATTAAAAGTTGGAACTGAGAAACAGAAAATGTAAAGGACTTAACAATCACATTCAGATGTACTGATTGCCCAACAGACAATTTGGAATGAAAATGCAAAACTCAGCACCTGCTCTCATGTGGGCAGTGCTGGAGAAACACAGGCAGAATTTGCAAGACTTTACCACAGCTTTAACATTCAAACTCCAAGCCACAATCATTATTGCGCCTTAATGTAGTCTACACTCCGAACCAAACAACAGAAAAGTGAAAGGAAAATTAAATTATTATGAAATGAGGAATGGCGCCAAAATAGCAAAAAAGTTCAACTGGTATGGAAATAACAGCTGGTGTTCTGTCAGATGTGAATGGCTCAACATCTGGCGAGAGACAAAAGTCATCACTCTGCTCATCACTCTGTGTGACTCTGCCAGTCCTTCCAAGGGTGAAAATACACAGAGATTAATTTGTAACACATGCTGCATAGTGTACAGTTATGTCCAGTCATGGTTGAGAAACATAATAAAGGCTGACTAGACCAGAACATGGGTTGGTAAATGACATTCTCCAAGTGGTTTAAGTTGTGAAGTGATTCTCATACTTCACTCTGTCCTACTGTGACCAGGTTAGTTTAGAGTCACCTCTCCACTAATAGAATGAATGGTTCTGAGCATAAATAATAACCATGAGCTACAACAACAGCTTTAATGTGCAGGAAATTGTGGCTGCAGATTTTCTGGACGTGTACTGATAGGAGGAACGCCACTCCAGAACACCAAAACAGAATTTTCTCTTCTTGTTACCCATGAAACTTTCAGATGAATTTAACCTCCACTCACTTGTCCATATGATTCAAATGACAATGATTGATCACTTCACATCTGCTTGCCCAGTTAAATGTTCCTTCAAATTATTAACCACATTAATCTGAACGTTAATCATCACCATCATCAAGTCATGTCACCATCATCATCATGTCATGCCTTCAAAGTCAGCCTGGGTTCCATTTAGTTGAAAAATAAAAAAAAAACTTAATCTCAAGATATTACAGCAGATGCTGATCAATAAATATCACCATGCTCCTTACACAAATCTCTTTTTCAGACCCTGAGTAGTGCTCTATAAATTCTCTATAAAGATCACACATTAACAATAACCATAGATCACACAGGCATTATGTTACAAACTAAGACTTTTTTCTGGCTCACTGCATCACTTTATGTCATCACTACTGTTTTTCTTTCCAGTCCTGGCTTAGCAGCTGTGCTGACAGAAAAGAAGCTTTTTATTTCCTTTTGTCAACACCTTATCCCATTACCTTTTCTTAAGGTAATGCTTTTAAGCTGGTACTGGACCAGCTCTATTAACATGACAAAACAAAACCATGCCAGCAGCAAGGCCTTCTCCTCGCAGCTTGGGCCCTCAGGCAGAAACCCATTAGCTTTATCAGGTGAATCTGGCCCAGGCTCTCATTAGTGAAGGAATGAATGAGAAAATGACTGTTTACTTTTAAGGGCTTTTCTTAGTTTATTTTTGCCATGCTTAGCAGACACGCTAGCAGAGTAGGTGCTTGTATCCAGGCCAAGCTCATTTAAATACCAATTCATTGTCCTTTGATCGGTGCTTTTGAATGTTTTCCTTCAGGGAATTCAAGGACACGAGATATCTTGATGCTTTTGATGTCATGCTTGTTCTGATTAATTTTTCTTTATGACTGGATATTTATCATGTTGTGTAAAATATAGGCTTGTGTAAGCTTATACAGGTTTTTTCAAGGTTGTATTTATCCAAAGAGACTACACCAAGAGTTGGTGAGTTGTTTGTGAGTGTGAGTCAATGGCTGTTACTTTCCATTGACCATTGCTGCCAAAACAGACATGCTGGCTTCTGCAGACAAAAACAAGTGTGCAGAGGCCTCAGTCTACAGGAATTACAAGCCACAAAAATCTAAATACTGTATTGAAAATATACAGTAGTTTGTGTTTAGAGGTAAACACAATATCCAAATCAGTCTCTGAATTAAATGCTGTTATAAAAAATCTATTCAGTTATTTTAGTATAATATATCCTTTTAATATTCAGTTACATTCAATGAAGACAATATACATGACCTAAGTTTAGGACACTGAATTTGGTAACAGTTCTTTTCAGAGAGTAAATAGGAACCACTTTACACCTGCACATTTATGCAAATCATGCAAATACAGGTCAATAGTTTCAATTAATGTTTATATCATACATCAGACTCATTACATGCAAAGCAAGATAGTTCAAGCCGTGATTTGTCATAATTGAGATGATTATGGCATACAGCTCATTAAAACCCCAGAGCCACAATCTCAGAAAATTAGAATATTACAATTACAGTGCAATCAATAAAACAAGGATTGTACATAGAACATATCGGACCTCTGATATGCATAAGTACTCAGTACTTGGTTTGGGCCCCTTTTGCAGCAATTACTGCCTCAATGCGGCGTGGCATGGAAGCTACAGTATCAGCCTGTGGCACTGCTGAGGTGTTATGGAAGACCAGGATGCTTCAATCGTGGCCTTCAGCTCTTCTGCATTGTTTGGTCTCATGTCTCTCATCTTTCTC
Organism: Clarias pachynema; assembly: GCA_030014365.1. Classification (NCBI taxonomy): domain Eukaryota; kingdom Metazoa; phylum Chordata; class Actinopteri; order Siluriformes; family Clariidae; genus Clarias; species Clarias pachynema. Next base: position 4,246,951 of record JAQMYL010000004.1, on the reverse strand, counting down.
TTGGCAATGCCCCATAGATTCTCTATGGCGTTCAGGTCAGTCAGTAATCCCACGGTCATTGAATCAGATTTTAGTGCTTTTGGCAGCGTGGGCAGGTGCCAAGTCCTGCTGGAAAATGAAATCAGCATCCCCATAAAGCTTGTCTGTGAAAGGAAGAATGAAGTGCTCCAAAATCATGATGACATGGCTCCCCAAATCAACACAGACTGTGGAAACTTCACACTGGACTTCAAGCATCTTGCAGTGTGTGCCTCTCCATTCTTCCTCCAGACTCTGGGTCCTTTGTTTCCAAATGAGATGCAAAAGTTGCTCTCATCAGAAAAGAGGACTTTGGACCACTGAGCAACAGACCAGTTCTTTTTTTCTTTAGCCCAGGTAAGACGCTTCTGACGTTGTTTGTTGTTCATGAGCGGCTTGACAAGAGGAATACGTCATTTGAAGCCCATGTCCAGGATCCGTCTGTGTGTGGTGTATCATGATGCACTGACTCCACACTTTTCTCTTCCACATAACACTTTTCCCTTCCACACTTTGGGAACATCCAACTTCTTTTGCAATTACCCTTTGAGGATGGAGGATGTCAATGATGGCTTCTACACAACTGTCAGGTCAGCAGTCTTTCCCATGATTGTGCTTCCTACTGAACCAGACTGAGAGAACATTTAAAGACTCAGGAACCCTTTGCAAGTGTTATGGCTTAATTAGCTGATTAGAGTGGGACACTTTGAGCCTCGAATATTGAACCTTTTCACAATATTCTGATTTTCTGAGATTGTGAATTTGAGGTTTTCATGAGCTGTAAGTCATACAGTAATCATCTCAATTATGACAAATCACGGCTTGAACTATTTTGCTTTGCATTTAATGAGTCTATCTCATATATTAGTTTCACCTTTTAAGTTGCATTACTGAAATAAATTAACTTTTGCACGATATTCAGATTTTTCGAGTTTCACCTTTAGAACCAATTTTTTAATTGTCACTTTGCAGCCTGAAGCAGTAAAATATTTGTTCCTGCTTTTTAAAATTTAACCTACAGCATTTAATTTAATTTGAATAAATGAAGGGGGTGAAGACTTTTGCACAATACTAGATCATAACATGTATCATTCAGCAATAAAAATTGACAAATTATCAACCTAATTAACTCATTCCTCTACCTCTGCTAATAAAACAGGGTTGTGTCTCTAAATGTGTACTTATTCACTATTCTAGACCATTAATGAGAACTAAAACTATCCAGATTTCCTGTCATTGTTTTTTCAGTTCTTGTATCAAATCCATGGAAGAATGTTTTTTTGCACAAAAAACAAAAGTCTCCTGGATTTCGAGATTCTCATTAAAAAAAATAATAAAAAGCAGATTTTTATTATTATTATTTTAGACACAGATGCAGCATTGTTAGTTGAACAAATCTGCTTTTTAGGCATTCTCTAATTTCCTATTTGCTCCCTAAACATTGGCTAATATGTTAACATTTTTTTATAATCAGATTTGTTTTTCTTTATCCTCCCCCTCCTCAGCAGAATTGCTATCTCCTCAGGCAATACATACCTTACAAAGTATTCTGAAATTATTGTGAAAATTTTTGCTGTATTTCTTTGTTTATAAACAGGACTTTATAAAAAAAAAAACAACAACAAAAAAACGCATAAATCACATTCTTTTAGAAAACTGTTGTGTGTTTTGATCATTGTCACTGTGGCACAGAAGTGCACTGAGGAGGGGTAGATTGGAAATGCCCCAGACAGTCCACATCCTCGGGGTAGCCTGCAGCACTCTCACTTAGTCTATTGGCTCCATATTATTATTATTATTATTATTATTATTATTTTGTGTTTTTGGTTTTATATTTGCTCCTTGGTGACTATAATTTTTTGTGTGTAAGGGTTATATTTATTTATGTGCAGCTTGTGTTTGATTCTGTTTTAACATGGTTTTAAAAAATTATTACCCTGTTCATGGAATCCATGTCTCCTGCTTTGTGGTATAACAAACTGGGGTGTGATGCTGTGATGCCTTGGTATGATGCCACACTTCCAAAAGGTTGTTTCGTCACCTGTCAGCAATGTAACACTTTGTGAATGTAAAAAACATTAAAAAAAATAATAAATGCTTGAAATGCTTTGCAAAAAATTCATATTTAATTCTTGCTGTTTTTGTGTTGCTATATTATAATATCTTACATGTTACATCTTCATTCTAGTGCAAATATTATATTTCTTCGGGAAACTTGATTGTTACAGAACATAAAGTGAAAAAGGACTTCATGTAGGTAGTTTTATCACAGCTACTTAAAATAAAAATAAAAAACTGTAGACTTATAGAATAATACAGTGTACTGTATGTGCTGCTGCCATGATATGTTATGGTATGATGGTATGAAAGACCCGGCATAGGCTCCAGGCTGCCCGCGACCCTGTACAGGGTAAGCACTGCAGAGAACGAGTGAGTGAGTGTTATGCCTGCAATGACAAATCATCAAAACCGACAATTTATTTAGTTTGCATAAAGATTGGGTGTTGATTAATAGGATTTGATTATAAAATTATCGCTTTTGGCAGCAGCAAATAAAATCTAAGTGAACAGCGTGTTTAGATGATGAGTTGGGTCATGGGATTTGATTAAGCCTGCGTGGAAAAACCTGCTGCCATTAAACTGCACGCTAACAACTCTCGTTCACGGACATCTGGAGACCTCGCCTTCACTCTCCAGCGCAGAAACATGGCCCACTGGATGCTATTGATTAAAACATCATACAACATACAGTATTATAGATATATAGTGGCTTGAAATTGTTGTTGCTCCTCCACCTCCATCAAATCATCAGTTTTACTGACATCCTGTTTGAGTAAGAAAAAAGATATACCATACTATCAAATATTCCAAATAGTGCAACATTTGCTATAGAAAAATTGCTGTATTGATTGTTATACAATATATTGTCATTTTTAATGGTTGATGTATTAAAAGTGTATTTTAGCATGTTTGTTACAGCAAGAAAAGGAAAAAAAGAAGAAGAAGAAGCTCCGCTGAACTAATCAAGACTGAAATTGCCATCCGGAGGACAAAGTGAGCGGATCGATTGGTTTGTTTTGCTAGAAGTGATGTTTTCCTCCTAAGGAATATCTCAGACTCCTATTTCTGCAGACTGCAGGGGAAAACTGCATGTATATACCGGACAAGAAATAGATTTGAAAATGATTTGAAAGCACAGGTATCATTATCTGTCTGCGTGTTGATGCGAAAATATACAATATATTGCTGTATATAAGCGCACAACCCACAGATCAAAAGATAGCGTTTGAATAGATCAAAACAGACAGATGCAGTAATTGCGTCTTATCATTTTATATGCTTCTAAATTGGAGCTCTAAGCCAAAACAGGATCCCAAACCCAGATCATAAGAGTGAATACCTAAGGTTTACTATAGCATCCAAAACAACTATTTAAGCCAGGTGCTCAGAATAGCAAGCCCGAGTTTTACAAATGGTTAAAGTGCCTTGCGAAAGTATTCATACCCCTTGAACTTTTCCACATTTTGTCACCACAAACATAAATGTATTTTATTGGGATTTTATGTGATAGACCAACAAAAAGTGGCACATAATTATAAAGTGGAAGGAAAATGATAAACGATTTTCAAATGTTTTACAAATAAATATCTGAAAAAAGGTGCTGCACATTTGCATTCAGCTTCTCTGGAGTCAAAACTTTGTAGGATTTCCTTTTGTTGCAATCAAGTCTTTTGGAGTCGGTCTCCCAGCTTTGCACATCTGGAGAGTGACATTTTTACAGATTCTTCTTTGCAAAATAGCTCAAGCTCATTCAGATTGGATGGAGAGCGTCTGTGAAGAGCAATTTTCAAGTCTTGCCACAGATTCTGAATTAGATTTAGGTCTGGACTTTAACTGGGCCGTTTTTTAACACCTGCATATGCTTTAATTTAAACCATTCCATTATAGCTCTGGCTATATGTTTAGGGTCGTTGTCCTGCTATAAGGTGAACCTCTGCCCCAGTCTCAAGACTCTTACAGATCGCCCTGTATTTGGCTCCATCCATCTTCCCATCAACTGTAACCTACTTCCCTGTCCCTGCTGAAGAGAAGAATCTCCAAAACATGATGCCGCCACCACCATGCACCAACAGCATTTTGCATTTAGGCCAAAAATGTAAAATTTGGTCTCATCTGACTATAGCACCTTCTTCCACATGTTTTTATGCTCCCCCACATGGGTTGTCACAAACTGCAAACGGGGCGGCTTTCTTTCAACAATGGCTTTCTTCTCGCCACTCTTCCATAAAGGCCAGATTTGTGGAGTGCACGACTAATAGATGTCCTGTGGACAGATTCTCCCACCTGAACTGTGGGTCTCTCTACCATAGTTACCATGGGCCTCTTAGCTGCTTCTCTGATTAATGCTCTCCTTGCCTGGTGTGTGTGAATTTAGGTGGACGGCCATGTCTTGGTAGGTTTTCAGTTGATGGATTGAACAGTGCTCTGTGAGATGTTCAAAGCTTGGGATATTTTGGTGTAACCTAACCCTGCTTTAAACTTCTCCACAACCTGACCTGTCTGGGGTGTTCCTTGGGCTTTATGATGCTGTTTGTTTATTAATGCTCTTTAACAAACCTCTGAGGTCTTCACAGAACAGCTGTATTTATACTGAGATTAAATTACACACAGGTGGACTCTATTTACTAATGAGGTGACTTCTGAAGGCTGGATTTTTAGTTTAGGGGTATCAGAGAAGATGAGACTGAATACAAATACACAACACACTTTTCAGAATTTTCAGAATTTTTGAAAACCATTGATCAAACCATTGAACCTTTCGACTCCATAGTACAGATAAGAATTTAAAACTCTTTGCACCCCTGTTAATTATTCTAACTGTCGCGGTGAGTTAGTTCCACCAGGCGTGGAAGGGTGTGTGTGAGGGAGTGACGGTGGAGCGAAATGTGTTGATAATAAATGGTGTTTGTGGGGATGTTGTATAAAAGCAATATCACTCTCCAGGCCGTGCAGTTGGCTCGATCACAGTTGCACTGATATTCAGTTACAACAGCACTCACTCTGGTTAGCATTGTTGTCGATTCCCGCCTCAAGAAATTAGAGAGATGAGAAAGATAATTAGTTTTATCACTTGTTTTAATTATGTGTTTGTTTTTGCACCTACAATGTAAAATCTCTGTTAAATGCTCTTGATGGTGAAGTAGTGAAGTAGAATGAATATGCATTTCCAAGGTCACTCTAAATGATGCTTCTGCTACTGTAAAAAGTGTTAAGCTGAATAAATCAGTAATTTAAACTCGACAGTCTATGAAAAGATGCAAAAGTACAATAATCCATGTGGAGGATATGATCTGGAGGTAAGCCAGATGATGTGACCATTGGTTTGTCGTGTGAATTTACACACACACAGGGGAGCGTGAGTAGAGTATTTTTAGAATATTTTTTTTTCTGAAACTACAAGAATTTAATGAATACCAAGTTTCCTGTGTCATGATCGATATACGACTCAGTACATTCATAAGCAGTTCGATAAATTAGGGCAAATTGGTGCAAACTGGATACAAGCAAATTCATTTGTGAAACATTTACAGGAGCGTTTCAGTAAGAAATGTGATATTCATGAAAATGCAGTTAGCTCAGAAAAACGCTCTCTTATCCACTAATGTTCAACTTGCAAAAGCAAAAAACACAAGCTGTTAAGGCAAAAGTAATGGCACCATTTAACGGGAAAAAAGAGTTAGTGTGTGTGTGTGTGTGTGTGTGGTACTGTGAGGTGCAGCAGTGGTTGAGGCGTATTACTGGAAGGTTTAGCAAATGCTGTGCAGTGCGTAAGAGGTTCAATACAACATTATCAGCTTTTTGACTTTTATGGAGCTGTGTGTCCGTTACAAAATGTCGGTCAGCTGTGCCGTGGATGCGACTGGTCATTTTTGTAAGTGAATCTTCTGTTTATCGCCAGCTGGTCTGTAATACATTAGTGTTTTTGTGCCTAATAGACACACAGAGAAGCATCCACTCACTCACACATCGTCTATACCGCTTTATCCTGTATACAGAGTCACGGGGGGGGGGGGGGGGCCTGGGGCCTAACCCAGGAGACTTACTGTAGGAACACTCTGTCACCTTTTTGATGAGACTCACTAACAAGTGGTTTTCTCATGGACACACAGCTGTTCAGTCCCAATCCTGTAAGTTCTCGTCACATGTGTGTGTGTGTGTGTGTGTGTGTGTGTGTGTGTGTGTGTGTGTATGTGGAATTGCTCCTACTTTCTTTCTATTGTACATTTTATGCAATTCAATGCAATTCAATAAGTGCTGCACTGTGGCGTAGTGGTTAGCACTGTCGCCTTGCACCCCCCCGGTCCTGGGGTCGATTCCTACGTCGGATCTGTGTGCACGGAGTTTGCATGTTCTCCCCATGCTTGGGGGTTTCCTCCAGGTACTCCGGTTTCCTCCCACAGTCCAAAGACATGCAGATTAGGATAATTGGCGTTCCCAAATTGCCTGTAGTGTGTGGATGTTACCAGGAGGTCCTACGACGGTCGAAAAGATGGAAATAAAAACAATATTCACCCCTGGCCTCCACCCTCCCTGGTTGGACTACAGAAGTTCCTAGATGGATGAGTGGAAGCATTTAAGTGATCTTCGATCACTAAGGGTTTTTCTTTGATCACTTTTGCAGTGTTGACAGTTCAGCCCTATCCTTCCTGTTTTTAATAATGCATTGAACAGTTCTTATTCCAGTTCCAGTAATTTTATATGTCAATACATTGACCCTTCTGAAATGACTGTTTTTTTTTTTAGGTCAGTCTGTGCATATCTGCAAAACTACATAAAAATGCAGGATTTATCCCGGCCCCACCTGCTAATTTGCATCATAATTGAGGTTTTTTTTTGCATAATTTGCATAATATTCAAAGCATGCTTTTGTGAACTACCAATACCAGGATTTCGAGCCAACGTTCACAAACTTGATGCCAACTATTCAGCAGAGTGTGAACCTCGACAATGATTAAAACATTTTGACATTTATATTTATTTACACTGTAAATTCAGTGTAAGTTACTGAAACAGAGGTAACTCCTGAATAATAAAGTACATTCACACAAAGCGTGCATGAAATATACGTACATGACAAGAGTCTGACAGAATATGCAAAAGCGTGTGGACGTGGGCGTGGCCATACATAATAAGGGGTGGAGCTAACGTCTGATAATGGTAAAATGAAACAAACTGAAATTTGATAGGATGGATTGTCCACTTTATTAGGAACACCTGCAATTTTTTTCCGGCAGCGCGAACGTTAGTTAACGTTTGCAACAAAGATGAGATTTGGGGAAAATGTGTGATCTTTATTCTGGTGTCAGTGAATAATGGGCTGGTTTGAGTGAAAAGTCTGTCAAATTTAGATATTTCAGCTAAACAAGTTGACATCCTGCAGAAAGTAATAAATAGAGTGAAAGTAGGATGTGGTCAAATATAGTAAAAAAAAAAAAGTTAAGTATCCACAATGAAAATTGTCTAAGAAAAAAATAGGAAGTACAGTGATGTAATTCTTTACTGGCTAAGCAAAACCTTATCAGATATTTCCCATCATACACTGATCAAACTTTATAATAGATCAGGTTGACCCAGAATCCACTGGGGGTGCAAACTTTTGCCCTCAATCTTTTTTATTTATTTATTTAAAAATTTTTTTTTAAGTAAATAGTTTAAAGAGATTCACAAATACAAATACGCTGTGTGAAATGGTCAGGACTCTCCAGGCCTAGTGTACATCTTGTTAAAGACCTGCTGTAGCTTAGATTTCTAATGCAAGAAGCAAATAAGAGCTTCTAATGTGTAGTAACCTTCAGGTTTAGTCTCATGGATCCATGCGCGCTTACTGTACACCATCTGTGTTTGTGCTTCTTCATTTTTGATCCGTTGTAGAAGATGGCCAATTAACAAACTTGGTAAAGAGAAAAAAAAGAAAAAAAATAAAGACGAAATTTTGGAAAAATGATCTCCTGGCAGCAGCGTTGGAGATCTATGATCAGCTCATTTGTTTCCAAATGCAGCTTTTCCAGGTCCCGAATGCTTGCGAGCAGCCATCCTCACAGCCAGAACGCTGTGGCCCATTAGCTTGTTAAGCGAACATGATTAATCTGCATAATGTCATTTCCAGCATTCGCATTACCAAGATATATTGCTGGAATGGTCCACTCACCCTAATGACACTTTCACACATGAAGTAAGTACATGAATTTTACTTTATTTATAATAATCATGACTGATTGGTTGATTAAGTATGTGGTGGCAAAAACCAGTGACTTTTAGTGGATCTAGTGATCTCATAGCTTCAGATTTTATAAAACACTATTCCTTATACTCATTGTTATTGTTATTAATTGGTATAAGAAATTTCGGAATCTACTGTACAACATCTAACCTCATATATTCCCTTTCCTCACTTTTGTAACAATGAGGGGTGTTTAAGTCAACCTGGGAAATTTCTGTTAAATGAAGGCATAAAAGTGACTGACATTTGCAGAGGACTTCAAGTACAGTATGGTGATAAGATGTTAAAGAAAACATGTTAAAGAAGCCTGTAACATCAATATAAACTCAATGGAAATGCACCTGTTTCTGGAAGAAGCTGAAGTTTCTTATAGCAAGGATACAGCCAAAACATGGTACTGTATCGGTGCTAAAAAGTGTCTCACCCAGGTGAAAAAGTGAATTTTCAGATAGTATCATATACAGTAACAATTTTTTTTTTTTATAATACTTAATGCTTCTTATCTCCTGATGCATGTTTCATTTTTTTTTGTAAATATGCATACACATTTATTTATATTTGTGTCAGATAAAAAGAAACACATTTGCTAAATACTGTACAGTTTCATGCCCTTTTATGTCTGTAGGTTCTGTTACTTTATTTTTATTCAAATCTTTCAACGATCTTAACTGTCATTCAGATGACAATTGGTAAACAATTTAGAGTTCACATGAAAAGTCATAAACCTGAAAAAGCGTATTATTATAAAATGCAAAATTGTTAAGATATTGCAACATGAATTTGACATGGTTACGGACACTACAGATCTTTTGCTTTTTAAATTTTTACCAAAAACTGGAATGCTTTAATTTAAGCAACGACTTTTTTGCAGGTCATATGCTTTAGAAGCTTACACAAATTTTAGTATCAATACTAGGGATGTAACGGTATCAAAATTTCACGGTACGGTAATACCTCGGTATGAATGGCACGGTACGGTATTTATTGA
>JAQMYL010000004.1:4214404-4225444 GCA_030014365.1 Clarias pachynema | reverse complement strand
GTAGAAGTACACAAAAAAATCTACTCAATTACAGTAATGCGAGTAAATGTAATTCATTACTTTCCACCTCTGTATATATCACTACCAACTGTTTTTTTTTCACTGTGATCACACAGCTGTCCCAACCCTGTGAGTTCTCACGTTGTGTGTGTGTGTGTGTGTGTGTGTGTGCGTGCGCGCGTGTGTGTATAGAAATGCTCTTACTTTCATTCTACTGTCCATTTTTTCTTTTTCCATGCAACTGCACCAAGCGTTTAAGTGATTTTTGTATTTTCTTGACCAGAAAGTCCACGTTCACTTTTTCACTTTTTTTTTTTTACAACAAAATTTTACAACAAAATAATTTTATATTTATACCATATTGTATATACCGTACTTTATTTCATTTCATCCTTAGTCTATTTTTATTTTTATTTTGTACATACATAATACATACTCTTTTTTTATTTTATTTGCACAGTTTGGAGTATGTTGCATTGCATTTCACTACTGTTGTACTTGTACAACCATGTTAAAGACAAATAAAAATCTTGAACTTTGGAGGAAACCCGCTAAGCACGGTGAGAACATGCAAACTTGTGAACCCATGGAACCCTGAAGGTGCGCGGAAACAGTGCTAAACACTACATCGCTGTGCCGCCTTCTTTGCGTTATGCTAACTAATAATTTGCCCCCTTCTAAACCAGTGACACTTTTGTCCATATAGTGTAGTTGAGGAAGATGATATTTCACTCTGTTTATCCATGTTAGCACTAATAGTTTACAAATGAATTAGCTCTACAGTTTGAATGCATGACACAGCATTTTTATGGCCTATAATAACAGCTACAGGGCATGTTCCCTATTTCTTTTCTTTTCTTGTCACTTATTTACTTTATTATCACATTTTCAGGCTTTCGTGCTACAACAGCTGAGTAAAAATGCTGCTTGAACGGATAACAAACCGGCTATATACTACACTTCCCATAAAACTATTGCTATAGCAACCGGAAACCGGAAGTTATTTCCCATTGGCTAGAATCTCAGCTTTTCTGCCTGACGACGGCTCCTGACTGGCTGATTTTCCTCCGGTCAGCTGACACTGTTTGGGTGTAGAACCGTAAAGATGGCAGCTGACACCGGGAGATACCGGAGTGCAGTGTCCAAAAGCAAGGACCCTTCCAGTTTATTAATCTCCGTTATAAGGTGAACGCGGTGTTTTTATCATCCCTGAGCTTTTGTCGTAGCTCCCGTGTCGCTGTTTAACATATTAACTGTCTAAAACAAGGCAAAACAGTGACCAAAACATTAGCATGTCGGCTAGTCAGCTAGCTAGGCTTTGCTACATCCTGCTTAGTGCTACTGTAGATCTGTTAGGTAGTTTATCAGAGTAAAAAGTGTATTTTTTGTTTAAAATAAATCAGTTTTATGTGTTAAACCAGAGCAATAATGTGGGGAATTATTCATCTAACACCATCCACACATTAGCAAGCTGTGCTAATGCTGTTACAGTCTGCTAGTCTCATCACTTCTGTATAAGAATATATATTTTTTTGTAAAACTAACAGATTATTCAACAGTAAAGCAGAAAAAAAGTGCAGAAATTTGCTTAAAAGTCATTAGAGAAATGTGCAAACCTGCTGACACAATTTTGTCGTAATCCCAATTCAGGCGTGATTAATTTTCACACAAGATGGGATGGTGATGATGGAGTGTGTTCGGAAATATGTGCCATGTCGTATTTTTTATGACGAGGTATAAAGTTTTCTCACTACGATCAGACGTACATGCTTAACGTTTGAAACCCCGGCCTCCCAGGAACCCCTTGTGGATCTCGGCAGATGTGGTGATGACAACCGGCCGAGTTCCCGTAATGTGCAAGTGGTGGTGTTGGTGAACGGTTGTGTGTACAGGCAGTTGTGTCTCTTTCTTCCGCAAGTTGCCGTTGAAATAATTATTTGTAGATTTTTAAGAATCAGTCGCATTCTTTTAAAATGTTTGCACTGCTCAGATGTTTAGAAGTTGTCTGTAAACGTCAGTGGCTTTTTATGCCTTCATGCACCAGAAAAAAAGTCCCCGTTTGACTTGAACGTGGATGATTTTGTATTTGAGTTTAAATCAGAAAGCTATCAGATTTGTGAGTGTGTGTGTGTGTCGAGGGAAGTTATTGACTTCCTAACACACATTCCCTACAGACACGCTGCAGTCATGTGATGCATTATAAACCTGCACAGATTACACTTTACTGGTCAGCATTAAAAGATCTTTGCACTTGATTATTATGTCTCGGTCTGCATCAGACGTGTCGCTGATGGAGTGGGTGTATGCATGTTTTCATTAATAATAGCTATAGTGCTAATATAGAAATATGCAGCAGCTCTTTCTTTGATGTGAGATTTGGCGTGAATCTTGCAAGGCTGATCTGTTCAAGAAAAAGAAAGTAATAAAGTTCTACTGCATCCGTGTCTTTAGGTAGAGATGAAAAGGTTGGGATAAGTCTTACATCCGTACTATCAGCACATCATTCTGGGTAATGTAGCGAACAAACCTGAGCAACGTGTCAGTGAAAAAAGTTTGAACTGAAATCATCCAAAAGAGATTCTGTTGCGTCATTGATACGTGAATCACACAAAGGAATTGGAAATCATAACTGATGTTGGACAACTAGTTGGAATGTACCAGGTTCAAGTTCCAGCACCACTTGCGTATCATTGTATTGCCCTTGAGCAAGTCCCTTAACCCTCAACTGCTAATATGTGTGATTAGACAAAACATAAATCACCCTGAATAACGACTTTTGCCAAATATTGTAAATGTAAATAGTAAAACCCTTAAAAATGCAGCATGGATTAGAATCAAATCCATTTTCTTTTCCCTAGAATAACTAGGGCACTCGTTAAAGAACTGTAGGAAGAATCTTTTTCATTTATTTAAATAGAGAAGTAAATGCTTTTTTATTTTTTTTAACCCATGTTTGATGCGAGTGTGATGTTCAGCATGGATTTGACCTGAAATCCGTCTTGGTTTGGGCATGCAGGACTCTGTCGAACAGCGACGATGTGCAGGATCGGGAGACGGAGAAGGGCCGCCTGGAGGAGGCGTACGAGAAATGCGACCGTGATCTGGACCAGCTCATCGTTCAGCACTACACCGAGCTCACCACGGCCATCCGCACCTACCAGAGCATCACCGAGAGGATCACCAGCTCGCGCAACAAGATTAAACAGGTCTCTCTCTCTCTCTCTCTCTCTCTCACACACTTCCTACTCTTTCAAAAATCTACTATGCAATGTTTTCTGTAGTCTGAGGCGACAGCCGTGCAGAGCAGAACAGTTCATCAAGAATTCAGGATAAAAAGTAAAAGAAAAAAATATATATGTTAGTGTTCGCTGCTTTTCTTCTCACCATGGTTGTACAGAGTGGTTATTTGAGTTATCGTAACCTAAATTATCTGTTTAACTGTAACACCACTGCTGAAGCACCTCCAGAGTTGAGGGTTTGATTCCCGCCACGGGTCTGTGTGTGTGTGTAGAGTTTCAAGCTTTTTTTTTGTTTTTTGTGTTTTTGTGGTGGGACGGCAAAACATCTGTCTTGTTTTCAGATGACACACACACACGTACTACTTATTTCTCCTCTAGAGAAATCAAATGAAATCACTGAGCCGAGTCTGCTCACTGCTCACTAACGATCCTGACTAGAGACACACACTCGCGCCTGAGCTGGGTTGCCTTTCTGGTGAACTGTGGAAGATGTTTACTTCACACGATCATCTTCATTTAAACGCACATATCTGTGTGTTCATAAATACGCAAGCGCAATATGAATAAAGAACGCATGAAAAAACAGGTGCTATTTTGAACTAACATCATATTAGTAATATAAACTGTTTAAGTGCAAATGCAGCATCATGAGTCAACTTTAAAATTCATTCGTTCTTCGTATTCCAGCTTTTGATCAGAAATGTTTTACACACAGCTGTGCTGTGATCTCGGTTAAAGCATGAAAAATCGACACACTGCTGAGTTTTTCTATTGATGATTTCTTCCTCGCGTTCCGCACTCATCTTCTCCCTCCCGTGTCTGCTGTTTGGTGTGTCTCATTTCTGGGGACGAAGACTAGGCCGAACCGAAATGAGACCGTCTCATCTTCAGAGCCGAGCTGCCATTGGTTAATGTCGTGTAACCCTTAACCCAGGTTTCATGAACACCCTTTCTCTCAGGGTGTGGATTTTTAAAAAATCTTCTTGTTTTTTTTTCCCCCTTCATTTTTATAATGCTTATTTATATTTATATACTTTTATAAATAACATCTTTCTTTGTCTTTCGGCTGTTCCCTTTCAGGGGTCGCCACAGCGAATCATCTGCCTCCATCTAACCCTATCCTCTTCATCCTCTTCTCTTACACCAACTAACTTCATGTCCTCTCTCACTGCATCCATAAATCTCCTCTTTGGTCTTCCTCCTACTTCTTCTTCCTTCTACTTCTTCCTACTTTTATAAATAACATCTTTAATTTCAATACCCTCATGTCCTGCGTCCACCACCATCTCTTCCGTCTCTGCCACGAAGCAGACACAGTCGTCTCATCCTTCGTTTTCAAAGGAAAGAAGGTGCATTTTGAAGGAGTCTTTAAAACGTGACAGATTTAGACGTGACAAGCACTATCACATAATCAGCCTTCAGATGCGTCCTTCGAAGGATGCGGTTCCCGAATTGAGACACAGCGGTGATATAATGCTTCGCCTTTTACCAGCCATTCTGTCTAACAGTTTTTTTTTTTATCGTTATCATGAAATTGTCTACGGTAGTATATATAATAATAATATATATCATCACACAGGGCCTAGGATATAGTTTTTCCTCGCCACCGTCGCCCTCAGTTTGCTCATCAGGGCCAAACTGATCATTTTGATTCATACATATTTTCTCACATTTCCTTAATTTTCTTATGGTTCTGTAAAGCCACTTTGCGACGATGACCAATGTTAAAATGCTGTATGAATAAAAATCTAATTGAATTAAATATAGTTAAGGACACATTTTGATGTTTATGAGGTATGTCACAGCAAAGAAAATCAGCCAAAAATGATTAAAAACATGAAAAAAGGACTTAAAAATAGCATAGAATGAACAGACTGATCTAAAGTTTACAAAAAGATTTATTAGAACGTCATTTAAAAACACTGTTTGCTGTTCTGTGTGTGAGGTGAGATGCACAAAGTCACAGCTCATTGAAAATCTTTTTCTTTTCATCTAAAACTGGAAATAAAAGAAGGGTTCAGAATGATGAAATATTTAAAACAAAGAAAGAAGACATTCAATATATTGAATATTTAATATCTATCTGTAGCTCCCTGTTTAAACATAAGCAGACGTGTGATCTTGAGCACGTTAACTCCTTTATATGAAAGGTCAAATTTTCTTCCTCTGTCGAGGCGTGGGATCAGACGTCACTCGGATCTGTTCTGAAACGGATCATTAGGTTTTAGAAGAACTTGTGGAGTGTGGGCGAGCTCGAGTCATTAACACAGTCATTAAAGTAAAAAAAGAGGACGGAGGAAAAATTAAGGAACTAAAATCCATTTAAAGATTCTATCGTTCATTAAGGTTGTTATTCATGTGGTTTGTAATCAAAGTTGTTGTTTAAAATTGGAAAAGAACACAAAATTCAAGCTTTCACTTTCAGACTTTTGAAGACCAGTCATACGTTTACAGTTATACAGTTTATACGCTGCATGGCCAAAAATAAATAAATAAATAAATCACTCACAATTCTATATTTAATTGGACAATCTTCTGTTTCGATTGCGGCCGTGGTATAGTTTGAATAAATGTTTCAGCAAGTTCCAGACTTACGAATAAATGCAAGTTCCAGACTTACGATTGGGTTCCTTTACTGGAGAACGTTCGCAAGTCGGATTTAATACGAACTAACTTCTTATGAACGAAGTCCGTTTTGGGAGAACGTTCGTAAGTCGGATTTGTTCGTAAGTCCGACAAAGTGAGTCTTATACACCTTGATGTTAAAAACCATCATTCATCAATAATTTCCATAAGTGTTGCTGAAAATTCTTGGCCAGCTATGGTATCTGCACGCGCAGCCTCGCCGCTTACCATACACCTTTCTAAGCCTCGCCGCTTACCTTACACCTTACACATAACTTACGAATGTGTAAAGGTTGGATCTAGCCTTGAATCTCTTAAACCGTCCATGGCTGGCAGTTAAAGATGCACCTTGTTCATCCCGTTTTTGTCTTTATGTCTACAAACAGGCTTTTGTTTTTTCTTAAATAAGATTAACATTAAGCTGAGTGGGACCTGATGCTGATCCTGCATCTAAACACTGAGAAGTTTTTAATGTCCAGCAGGCTCATGAGCAACTTCTGTGATTTGTTTGCATCTACAAATGTGAGGTCTGTTCGTATCTGTGAAAGTTCGTAACTCGAATGTTTGTAAGTTGGGGACTTACTGTATTGATGATGATGCCCGAGTCAGACCGCTGCATAATGTCTTCTCCAGGACATCCCAAATATTCCCAATGAGGATAAGGTCTGGACTCTGTGGTGGCCATATTGTTTTTTTTTTTTCTTTTAAATGCATTTACACTGAATTGTGTTTTTATGCTATGCAAAGTGTTTTAATTGAATGAATACCTTAAACCTCGTTTAACCTTTCAACCATTCAAATTACATTCTTACAGCACATAAGATGAATACTTCCTTTTAAGAGAATGTGGTAGCGATGTCTCATATCGAAACAAAGGACCTCCATGATTTCCAATATGTCTATTAGAGCTTAGAATAACCTCGGTCTGTTTTCTGCTCCATCTCTCAGGTGAAGGAGAACCTGCTGTCGTGTAAGATGCTGCTCCACTGTAAGAGGGACGAGTTGAGGAAGCTGTGGATCGAGGGCATCGAGCACAAACACGTCCTCCAGCTGCTGGATGAGATCGAGAACATCAAGCAGGTTCCTCAGAAACTGGAGGCCTGCATGGCCAGCAAACATTACCTGCATGCCACGGACATGCTGGTGAGTTCATGTTTTGTTTGGAAGAAAGCATCTTTACTGCATATCGTGCTATTTATAAAATAAAATTTGAGTTTTATTCATTTATTACTGTGTGAACATCTTGTTACCATACTTGAAGGGATCTCTGTGGTAGTACGTACCATGATATATAATCTGCAACAAACTGGACGTGAAATATTAAAAGTGTTACGATGGCGAATGCTTCCATTTAGTTTAGTTTGTGATTATTCCACATTTAAATGAAGCAGATCATTCATATTGTGACATAATTTTTCACAATATCAGCATTTTATATCTCCCATGGTTGGTGGTAAGGTGGCTTGCACATTACTCTCAACTGAGAGTTACATGTAAACGATTAATAAACTATGGAACATAAATGATATGAATATTATTATTATTATTTTTCAGTTTAAGTGAAGAGAGTAAGAGACAGATAAATAGTTGAACATCGAGAGAGAGAGAGAGAGAGAGAGAGAGAGATGTAGAAGGATGGAGAGTAAGAGGAAGTGAGAAAGAGATGGACTTCTGCAGAGATGAGTAGAGAGACAGAAGAGAGAGAGAGAGAGATGGACCGTCAGACAGAGGGAGAAGGACAGAAAAAGAATGAGAGAGACAGGTGCTATCTTTTAATGCATGCATTGCATGACTTTTATAAAGTAATACTAATTAAACTTCTTTATATAATTTATAATATCATTTAAACTTGTAGTCATGAGTAAAAATATTGAGCGTGTGTGCGGGAGCGTATTGTACAGAATTAGTGTGTGCGCTGTGGTTAATCAGCTAAGCCGGGTTACATAAACACACGCATCTGACCCATGTCGTGCTTCTGATGGGGTGATGATGGGGTAAAGGGGTGAAGAGGTGGTAGATGATGATGAGGTGGTGAGGTGATGATGTGGTGATGAGGTGGTGAGGTGATGATGATAAGGTGAGGAGTGAATTGTGATGAGGTAGGAAGAGGTAAGGGTTGATGAGGTGTGGTGAGGTACGGTCAGGTCAGGTAAGGCGAGATCTGAGGCGTGAGTGAGGTATGATCAGGTGTGGTGAGATGAAATGAGGTGAAGTCAGGTGTGATGCGATGTGACAAGGTGAGTCGATTAACCTGAGTAAGGTGCTTTCCTGTGCCCAACTCACCCTGTAGTACCTCTGAGGGCAGCCGGAGTAATGAGGAGAGAGAGGGGGATTTACCTCCCTTACTGTTTTATGTTCATCATCGTATTGATAAACTCATTAAAACCATGACCTTGTAGTCTTTAATAGCTCATATAGCATCCTGAGGTTTATTTAAATCCGTTTCCTCTCATCTTGTCTGATTATTATCCTCTCTACACCTGAGTGTTCAGTCTCTTTATTGGACGTAAACGAGCGAGTATCGCCTTTTATAGAACCGTGTCGCTGCTAATCATCGCTCTGTCTGTTTGATTAAACTAATTTAATTTCTATAAAAATGGTTTACAGTGCTCTTCAATTTGCACTCTGAAAACCCATGCACGTGAAGAAGGCTTAAGTTTATATTAGGGGTGTAAATACCGGTGTCACGTGTGCAATGATGTTTTTATTTATATAGTGATTAGTTTATAGTTCTCTCTACGAGTTACTGGTTTTAGTTAGTAAATCAGTCTGTGGTTGAATACAGAGTTAATACCAACATTTATAAAAACAGGAAACAATTAAATTGTGTAGAATTATTTATTTGCACGCAGTACGTTTTATTATTTTTTTAACACAGAACTCGGTCTTATATGCAATCAATTTTTTTATTCTTAGATAAAATGTTTTTTTTTATTTTTTATTTTTTTACTCTTTACTTTACTGAAAAAAATACTCATCATGTGGCAATTTGGTTTTTGTTTATTTTAGGAAATGTGAAAACTTGTATAACTGTTTGCTTGTATTTGATATATTCTCATTTATCTTTTGATTATAGTTCTCTTTGCTTTTGAACTCTGCACGATTTCAGTGTGCTGGTGGTTGTGTTGTTGTGTGCAGGTGTCAGCGGTGGAGTCTCTGGAGGGCCCACTGCTGCAGGTGGAGGGTCTGGGTGACCTGCGGCTGGAGCTGCACAGCAAGAAGCTCAACATTCATCTGGTGCTGATCGATGAGCTGCACCGCCACCTCTACATCAAGTCCACCAGTCGCGTGGGCCACCGGGGCAAGGACAAAGGGCGGCCCGGAGGGTGAGTGCACGTGCACACGCGCACACACACTCTTAGACATGCTCTGTACCTCAAAACACAAGAACTACCAAAAACAAGACTTACTCTTAAAGACTCTAGTCTTTATTTTAGGATCATGTTTGGAGCCTAAATATCATTTTCCATTTTTGATATTATTTACATGAAATGTAACATTTCAAACAAACTTTTACAACAAAATATCAGGAGACAGTTCGGTTTTTAATGCATAGGTTAATGACAGGTTGAGACGAGTGGCCGTGACGAGCAAGAGCTGGTTAAGCAATTGTATTCAACTTGGCCACAAAGCTGTGGAAGCCTCTTTTTGCCACATAAAAATTGTGCTTAACTGAGACTTTACTTCCCCAAATCGTGATTTTATTTCTCTGAATTTCTTTTTTTTTTCCTATCGTTTTTTGCAATTTCAACTTAATTTCGTGTAGTTTCTTGTTTATTTGCATTTCAGGGGTTCTCGCTTTTTTGGGAGGTTTCTTTTTTATTATTATTATTTTTTAGTGTTATTTCGTTGAATTGGCAGTTTATTTCTTGCTATTCCCACTTTATTTTTTTGGGTTTACAATTGTGAATTTATTCCTTGGGTTTATCACTTTAGTTCTTCTCTTTTTTATTCATTTTATTGTTATTTTATTTCCTGCTGTTGGTACATTCTTTTTCAGAAATGTTTTTCATTTTTCAACTTTATTTTTTGCAATTGTGACATTATTTTTCGAATTACAATTTTTTTTTAAATAAAGGCAGAATTGAGAGAAAAAAAGCCTGAATTATGGGAAAGAAAGTGTTCTTTCCCATAATTTTCTTTCCCATAATTCAGACTTTTTTTTCTCTCTCTCAATTCTGCCTTTATTTATTTATTTTTTTGTAATTTGTGCATATATGCTGCCAGTCAAAAGTTTGGACGCGCCGTCTAACTTCATAGTCTTATCTTTTTATTTTATTACACTGTAAAACAATACTGAAAATGTTTCAAATATTGAGATGTATATCTTCTGCTTCTGCTCTGTAAATCCTTCATAACGACTCTAATCTGAGGTGCTGTTTGTTAATTGGTGATTTCTGAGGTAACTGGTAACTCTAAATGAACTTCTCCTCTGCAGCAGAGGTACGTTTTGGTCTTGCTCTCCTGGGAAGGTTTTCATGAGAGACAGTTTCATCATGGAGCTTTTTATGGGTTTTGCACTCGACACAATACTGTTCTTGTAAGAACTCATCCAGAACAACTGACCTTAATGTCTTAA
Source organism: Clarias pachynema (assembly GCA_030014365.1). Lineage (NCBI taxonomy): Eukaryota > Metazoa > Chordata > Actinopteri > Siluriformes > Clariidae > Clarias > Clarias pachynema. Next base: position 4,215,001 of record JAQMYL010000004.1, on the reverse strand, counting down.
AACAATGTCTTAATTACCTAATTCCATATATGTTATTTCATAATAAAAAAATCCAGTATTGTACTAGAACAAACTAGACTAAACAAAAAGCATTGACTTTATATGGTGTGTCCAAACCTTTGATTGATCCACTGTAAATCCCCTCCTGACGGACAGCTCCTCGGTCAGTAATTATCTCCACCAGTAACACTGTGTACAGTCTGAAGTTAAAAGCTGTTGTTGTATAAACGAGGCCGCCACTGCCTTATCTATCTTGTTTGGTCTCCTCCAGAGCCGAATGGTAGACAGTGTTCACTCCAGGGTTCAGAGGCTTAGTTTAATACCATGTGATTCTCCCGGTAACACCAAGAAGATTTTATGGTTTGTGAAACACATAAAAAGTCCTGATTGCACCCATTGCACCCTATCATAGTGCAGAGGCTAAAACAAATATGAGAAGATACTGGGAATCCAGAGATGTAAAGCCAGGAATTCAGAGACATGAAGTGAAATAATGATATGATATAAAAAATTATAGGAGAATTAAGAACTGCAGAGAGAAGATGGAAGAAATCTCAACTTGATGCAGATCTCGTCTCTTACCAGACTCTTCTCTCC
>JAQMYL010000004.1:4166119-4201119 GCA_030014365.1 Clarias pachynema | reverse complement strand
TCTCTGTTTGTGTGTGTGTGTGTGTGTGTGTGTGTGTGTGTGTGTGTGTGTGTGTGTGTGCAGTCCCAAACCCTTTTTTTTTTCTTTTTTTCTTTGTATCCTGCTTTTTTTTCTTCTTTTTTTTCCCCCTCTTATTTTTCTTTCCTATCATGCGAGCGAGGCAGCTTTGTGAGATCCGTGTCCTCCAGAAGTGTCCCAGCGTGCCACCTGAAGACAAAGCTCAGACAGATGTTGGTCCCTCTAGCGGCCTGGGCGAGCTTGACAGATGTCGCTAATTGTTGTTGGTGAACATCTGCTGCCGCTCAGCAGGGAGATCCTGTCAACACCCTTCTGTCTCTGTGTTCATTAGAAGCTTCCGGGGCCTTTCAGTTCAGCTGGAGGCGTCTCTAAGGGTTCACTCGAGCGCCTGAACGACACCGCGGACGCTCGGATCATATCAAGAAGAAGAGGAGGTGATGTCATGACGAAGGTCACTCCGACTTGTATTAATCCTCTCTCTCTCTCTCTCTCTCTCTCTCGCTCTGTGTGCGCTGCCCCCGTCAGGCTGCTCCTGGAACTGCTCGAGCTGCTGTTCGACAAGTTTAACGCCGTCGCTCAGGCTCACTGCGTCGTCCTGAACCATCTGCAGCAGATCGTGGTGTCTCCCAGCGGCGCTCACGAGGGCATCAAGCTCTACGAGCAGGCTGACGTCGCCGCCAAGATCCAGACCGTGCTCCAGGTCAGCTGATGGTTCATTAATAATTACATTTTTATTATTTTTATTATATTGAACCGTATCGAGATCCGCGCAGGTGATGATACTCTGATTACACTAAAACTAAAGATTAAACACACCATGAGGGATTTATCTCACACACACACACACGTCCATCACGTGACCAGAAGTAACTAGGCGGAGTGTAAACCCGTTACACACACATACACACACACGGTGCTGTTACAGGAGTCAGGTGTAGAGCGGAGTGCCGCGCAGAGCTTCTCTTACTCTCTCCACACCTCGATTAATTAGAGCCTGCTAATTCTGAACGGTGTGTGTGTGTGTGTGTATGTGTGTGTGTGTGTGTGTGTGTGTGTGAGAGAGAGAGAGAGAGAGAGAGAGGGAGTGTAGTGGCAGATAGACAGGTGAGGTTAGCAGCTGCCACAGAACCCCGTTGAGCATCATGTGATAAACGATGCCATGCACAGTGTGTGTGACTCTGTGTGATAGTGTGTCCGTGAGACAGTGTGTGTGTGTGTGTGTGTCCTTGCGTCCTTGTGTGTTGTGTGAATTTTATAGATCCTTTCTCTCTCTCTCTCTCTGTCTCTATCCTTGTCTCTGTTTTTCGTTCTTTATTCCCCTCTTCCCATCCTTCTGTTTTTATTTAACCCCTTTTCTCTATCCTTCTCTCAAGTTCTTCCACACCTCACTCCGCTCATCCATGTCTTTATAGACTTTGCTTTGTGCACTTGTGCACTAGAAGTACGGGGCCGAGCCCAACTCCTGAAACACAACCCCATGTCATGACCCCTCCTCCACCAAACTTTAGACTTCCCTCTCTGAATATTCTTTGAAATCTCTTTGAGTTTTACGTGAAGGAAATATGTACATGTTTTGCATAGTTTTGTGGATGTGTGTGCGTTTTGGGTTTTATGTATCTTTTTAAAAGTGAAACTTAATGTGCTGCCATTTTGGCCAGGACTCCCTGGTAGAGGAGATTTTGATCTCAATGGGATTTTTTTTTATTTCTGGTAAAATAAAGGAATAAAAATGTAGTCAGACAAGTATCGTTCTCCTGGGAACCGCCAAACCCAGACTCGTACATCGGATCGGCCGGACAGAGAAGCGAGATTCGTCACTCTACAGTACTCTACGTCTTCACTGCTCTGGAGTCCAGTGGTGGCGTGTTTCACTCCCCTGCATCTAATCCCATTGCATGAAGCTCTCTACACTACAATACTGTTCTTGAGCTAATCTGAAGGCCACATGAAGTTTGTGTCTCAGCATCCGCTCACTCCGCTCCGCGATTTTACGAGGCCGAACACTTCATGGCTGAGTCGCTGTCGGTCCCAATCGCTTCCACTTTGTTATAAAACCACTAACAGTTGACTGTGGAATATTTCGTGGAAGGAAGGAAATTTCATGACTGGACTGTTTGCACAGGTGGCGTCCTATCACGGTACCCTGCTGGAATTCACTGAGCTCCTGAGAGCGACACATTCTTTCACAGGTGTTTGTAGAAGTGGTCTTTTTTATACACCTGTAACCATGGAAATGATTGAAACACCTGAATTCAATCATTTGGATGGGGAATATAGTCTACAGTATCTATCAATCTGTCTGTCTATTTATCTGTCGGTCTTTTCTGTTTCTGTTTCTTTATCTCCGTCTCTACATTTCTCTATCTATCTATCTATCTATCTATCTATCTATCTATCTATCTATCTATCTATCTATCTATGTGTCTGTATGTCTGATATCTCTCTCTCTCTCTCTCTCTCTCTCGTTCTCTCAAAAGTGTTTAAGAGGCCTCCCCGTGTCTAGAACATTAAATGATGAATAAACGTCGCAGGGTTTCTCTTTTCCTCTCTCGTTCCTGCAGTTCCTCATCTCTTTCTGTGTTTTATTACATTCATCTCTGGAGAGATGGAGGCTGTTTCTGTGTGTGTGTGTGTGTGTGTGTGTGTGTGTTCGTTCAGGAAGCAGTGGAAGGAAATGAAGGGAGGAGAGTGTCTGTGGAGGCAGAGAATGAGTAAATGGGTTTGTCATCACTCCATCAGCCGAGACGAGGAGTTACCCAGCAACACACACACACATACACATACACACACACCTCACACATGTGAAGTGTGTTGGAAGGGACTGAAAAACCACATGGAGTCATCTTTGACCCCTCTCAGGTTGAGCAGAGGTTCAGGTTTTATTTCTCATTTCGTACTGATGACGTGTAACTAATGGATTGAGTATGAAGTCATGGAAATGTGGTTCTGTTGGTAATCCATGAAAACAGACACACATGGCAAAGCGGGATAAAAGGCATGGATGAAAGTTTTTAAAGGTCAGGAATGCTGTACGGGGGTGGCGTGAGGAAAAGAGGAGAACTTTACTGTGACCACTCACTAAAAAATTGATTATTTGTCGGCAACAGCATGTCATGAAGTGATTTATTAGCCGTTTTACACCGTAAAACACACACCGATGATTGCAGTTTAATTACAGACGGCATTGATCGTCTATCAGGGAGATACTCGGCGACTCGGAAGAGGTGGCTGCTAAATAAAACGAAAAAATGTCATTCACATGAGTTTCAATATTGTCTGATGCTCCAGGTATCGCTAGCTTTAGTCGACCCAAGAATGACACGGTGCTGAAAAAACGAAGAAGCCTTTATTTTCATCGTAGTGTACAACAAAACTAGCAGAGCAACTTCTAAAAACGGTGCAGTTTAAAGAACTATATACATTAAAAATAAAATAAAACAGTAGACGGCACACAGACAGACTACGGCAGAAGAAGAACATTGTTTCATCTGCTTGATGTTGTGCAGTATCTGCCGAGATCTAAATACTAAAGCTTTATCAAAAGAAGAGCAAGTTGGATTGTTGTTTTTTTTGTGTGTGTGTGTTTGTGCGTGTTTCAATTTCTACAAATCTCACAGTTTACACTCAGCTGTCACTGATGGCTCTTAATATAATCTCTCTATTAGAATTCTCGTAAAGAGAAATGAGCTTTTTTTTTTTTACATTTAGTCAGTTGTATTACTTTTCTCGTATTCCTCTTCTCATCCTCTTTTTTTTAATGTAAACGACAGAGACAGCTTGTCAGGCTTGGTACGCTTCTAATGATGATGATTAAGCACCAGCTGCCTCAAGCTGTATGTACAGTAGATCAGCACGTATAGTGTCGTATATACACCCAGAGAAAAACAAAAACTGATCTCATGTCAGTGACATAATGGATTATGATAAAGGAGGCTTTAGTGAAGCTGGTATCACTGTGGTATGAAGATAACAGCTTATCACCAGTTTCAGTGGTGAAGTGAAACGCCACGAACATAAGACCTTCAGGTAAAAGATGCGAGGCTTTTTCCTTTCATGTTCTAACTTATGATGCATTTTTTTATTAGTGTTTTATGGCAATTTTATTCATAGCAGAAAATGGTGCCCCCCACCCCCCTTTGGGTGGCAATACTGTTATCATCACATTTTTTTTAATCCTCAAACTTTGGCAATTAATCTGTGTCGTACAGCCCAATCACCCCTATCACACACAGCCAGACACACACTCCTGCAATCTAACTATAAATTATTAATATCTTGAGGAATCAGATGGACGGCTTTCCTGTTTTAAAGATTTTAACCAAACAGCCATTTCCTCCAAACAAAACTTAAATCAAAACTTTCAGCCAGGTGTAATTGAAAAATTCTGGGGTGGGTAACAGCGCACCATTTTCAGATTATAATGAGGATTCGATTGGGTCCCATTTGCTCCCGCTTTTGCTCCCGCGGCCATAGTGCGCTCATGCTTTGGTTTGATCAGGAAACGAAACGTATCACGTAGAACAACTCCGAAATTCCAACTATGTTGAAATAAATCATGTCAATCCAAAAAAAAAAAAAAAAACTTCAAAAATTGCTCAAAATAAACCCTTTATTAAAATACATGGGGATTTCGAGTGTAGAGACAGTGACTTAGCAAAAAAAAAAAAAAAAAGCTACTCTCTATTTCTCTCACAGATTCTCCCTCATTTTTGCCCACACCTACACAAAAGTACAAAAGTTCAGCCAGGTCATAAAAAAAAAAAAATGGAGGCGGATGGTCAAACTTACACAGGGACCTGACTCAAAACTGATTATTCTCATAGAAATGCATAGGACTTCTTAATGTAAAGAAACAAAATTTTCTTCAAATTGCTTCTGTAATCACTTATAAAGCTTATAACTTGGGAACCGTGCGGGCTAAGAATCAATCGATTTCAGATTTTTGTGATGCAGTTTCAGTTAAATTCAGTTTTATTTGTATAGCGCTTTTGGCAAAAGATGTAAAAAAAACAACAAAAGAAAAACCAAACCAAAAAAAAAATAAAAAAAACATTTGTCCCGATGCACCATTACATCCATACTTTACGTTTTCTCCAGGAAAATTCTGTAATTGTTACTTGTAGCTTCCTCAAGGAGTTTCTTTTGTTGATTAAGAGATAAAGAATTGCATGTTATGTAAAACTCTGGAACAGCCCCTATTTCTTGGTTCTCTTGTAGATGTCTTGAAATTATTTAGTCAAAATGAAAATGCAGTGCTTTAGAGAAACTGAAAGATAATTTTTTTTTTCTTGAAAATTCCATAAAAAACAATCTTTAAAACTTAAAAAATAGAAAAAAGGTTTACCTCTGACACTGGAGACTCCTTCCACAAATGTTCCATAGACGTCTTTCTACGCTTTTTTCAGTATTGCATTGTTGTGAAGTATTTTTATTAGTTGTATTGTTCTCTGTTGTTACTACAGAAACGGTAATGATAAACGTGTGATTTGTTGTTGCGCTACTGTCGGAGCTGATGTTATAGAAAAAAAATCGGACCAATCAGAACCCAGAATTCATCAGTGCAGTGGTTTCTTATGCCTTCAACAGGACCAGGGTTTAATGAGGTTTACACTAATTATTTTTGTTTAATAAGGCAGCAAAATGGGTGGACCTATATTTCTGGCTCTGAGGTATAGACAGGCGGTCTAGTCTACTCTTCTAGCTCCACCGGATGTACTGATGATCTCCGGTTTAAAAGGAAAAAGCTTAATGAAACCCTGTCTCAGGTGAGAATGAGCCACGGGCACAGCGGACACGTTCACATGTCGATAACCTCCTGTTCGTCCAGTACTTAGCCGGGATCTTGTTATCTTTCCCTCTCCCTTTCACTGCCTCTCTCACTTTCATTCTGCTTCTCGTCCAGGTTCAATCTGTCTTCCTCCGTTTCCCCTCCTGAGAGAGGGAGAGAGACATGATGAGCATTGACCTTTCAGCACGAACAGGAGACATGACACTTCTGGGTGGAAGGATGAGAGAAAAACGTGATCAATTCCTTTTTGTAGGTCTCCTCCCGATTCCTTCTCGTTCTCCTAACTGCGCCCTGTTCGGTCATTTAAAAGACGCCTGAAGGTTTTCTCCTTTTAAGGAAGCTGAGATTGGTGCCTTGGCTCGAAAATCTGTATCCGTGTTTGAATTAAACACTCCCTGGGTGTGGCTTAAAGCAGAGGTACTTCCTCAAGTCCGTGTGGTGAATTCTGTCGCTGATGGTTCCTCAACCTCAGCTACATCAAATCTGGCTTTCTTCTCAAGATTCGCACTGTATTTTATAATATCTAGCAGATTAGCTTAAACTTTTGAGACCCGTGCCAGGGAGGTAGTAAGGGTGAATAACCGAACATCATAAGTTCATTTACAATCATTTGTATTCTGTTTCATCCCTACTTGTGACCTCATATAATAAAAATGGCCCCTCCCCCGTCTTGTTGCTCAGCTCTACACTTCTGTGTTGCTCATTTACATAGACACTGAAATAACACGTCTAGAAAAGGAGTGACACAAAGGGAGATTGAAGTATGAAAAAAAAGCTATTAACACACACTTTGGGGGAATTCTGACACCTGTACTGATTTGTTAAAGAAACAGTAATATACAGGACCTTTAAAGAAGGAAAACAAGGTTTTTATAAGATGAATAAAAAACTTTCAGTCACTTTTTCTGAATTGCTTCAGATGTCTATCCGACAAACAAAATTTTTTCAATAATTTTTACCTCATACTTTTGAGTCGCGTGCCTGATCCTTTCCGATCCAGATGTCTGTGAAACCCGAGGCGACAGAGTCCAGCCTTATACTGTGCCTAATGAACTGAGAACATAAATATATTTGTAAACACAACAGAAGTTAAGCGAGGAGGAGGTTTGAGAGATACTTTGAACCGCAGGCCTAAAGCTTTATTCCATCATTAACGCACTCTGACTCAGTCAGGCTCCTTATAGCACTTTCATTTAAGCACAGTTTGAAGGAGTCGTGTTGACTCTCTCCTTTTTGTGCATAGTTCAGTCATTAAAATTTTTTTTTTGTAAAATCGCTTGACATTTCATGACTCATAGGCTCGATGCGACGTCTCGCTCTTTCACACTGATGCATCGATGGAACAGAGACGTTTGTGAGAATGTCACTGGAAAAGACACACCTGAACTTCTGTTTTGAGTGTGCGTGTGTGTGTGTGCGCTCTCGTGGTCTGAGCAGCAGAACAAGATGAACTGAGAACGAGCAAGAGAGCGAAAAAAAACAAAAAAAAACACAAGGACGTTACAAATGATCCATTCTGACAAGTTGTTTAGTCGTAGCTTGAGCCGCATTTCCTTGGAGTAACCGGTCTGATGCCTTTTCCTCGCATGTCAGTGCTACTAAGACCCGTGGGTGGGAGAAAAAAAAAAGCTAAATTGCCACTCCGTTGGTGTGTGTAAACAGCAGACACATGGCAGCTAAATGCATTATTGTGCTTTAGTCTAAATGATGTATTGTAAATGACTTTAGTCCGCATCACACTCGTAAGACTCGTGAGAGTTCCCTACAGAGTTAAATAATTGCAGCAGTGTGTGGTAAATTTCTTTCCGTCTTGGAGCACTCGAAGGCCCACGCTCCTCCATCTCTCTCTCTCTCTCCTCAGGCTATTCACCCAAAGCCTGCTGGATGTCCTTTTGAAAAGTGCAGCTCTCGAAATTCATTAATTACGGCCATAATCACGCATTTTTGTTTTGGCATGTGTGTGTGTCTCTCAAATGACTCTGCTTGTGCCGGCCGCTCTAGGAAGCGGCGACTGGAATTCTAATGCTCTTCTAATCTCGCTAATGAGAGTGTTTGAATAGAAAGACTTCAAAATGGAAGAAAATGCTTCATGAATCATGGAGGGCGTGTATTCTTTAGTATAATAGGTTTGTACAATAGATCACAAATATGTATTTGTACATACAAGGCTGTTCCGTTCTTGAATGGAATGAAATTGTATAATATAGCCCTTCATCAATAGACACTGTCACAAGGGAACTTTATAGATATAAGTAAGTTCTTGATAGAAAATTTCCAATATTTAACTGTAATCCTCAAAAAGCAAGCCAGAGACTGTGGCAAGGAGAAAAAAAAATTCTCAGAGCCGAAATGAGAAGGAAAGCTAAAGATCAATGCGAGGTCCTTCTCAAACCTTTTGTACTATACAGTCAAAAGAATTAAATTGAACATTTCGGTAGTAATAAGCCCGAGACGTTTCCCTCGCAGCTGTATTCGGGCGACGTCGAGACAAACACATCAGTCTGTGTGTAAATGTGGTGAGTCATTATTTGATAATGACTAAAGTGAGACGCGGCGCTGGGAGACTCGACCTGTTAATCACACAAATTGTACAACACATTATGGTGAGTTAGCTAAATTTATGAAAATGAGATACATTAGTAGAGTTCAGAGCAGAAGCAAATTTACAGCCGCTGCTCCGGAGGATGTGATTTATTTATTTATTGCTCACTTTTTTCCACAACCAGGATTTTATTAGTCACACGCAGATGATTCCTGAGGTGCCAATACCGGCTGGTATTACTGGAGAATGTTCCTGCTGCTACTATTCAGTACCACAGCTACTTCTACATACTGCTAAATGCCGCCACTACTCCTGCTGTTGAATACTAGCACCAATCTAGTACTGCTACTACTAATCACTACTGCACAGTACTAGTACCGTTACTACTCTACTACTGCTGATTAACAGTAATAGTCTTTGTTGTAGTTGTAGTAATAATTTTGGTGTAAAAAGGTTGCTAATGTTACTATTTAAAAAGTTGATTTGTTAAGTATCCATTATTTATTTATCTACTACAATTTATTTATTTAAAATATATTTGCTATTACTAAATAATGCGAAATTGCATGTGGTCCAGTAAGAGAACCCAGCTGAGGTCTAGACAGTTATGTACCTCAAAATATAAATCAATGCTTTCCCACCTCCCAGACTAAAGAGATCAGTGTAGATTTTGTTTTATTGAACAAAATTCAATATGTCTTTCCATAAATAGGCATACATAATCTTTCATAAAATGGATCTGATTTTAGCACTGTTAGTCTGTTTTGTCCTTCAGGTTTGCTTTGGTGTACAAATTAACCAATGATAGCGTATGATGATAAATATTTGCTGAAGGAAAAAATGCCTTCAACGCAAATCTTCTAGGAACATACATTTATTTCAGTATTAACCACTGTACTGTATGCTGTCCAATGTATTCTCAGTGAACACTCATACACTCGTTCCTGAGAAAGGAACAGTGTAGATTCTGTAAAAAAACAAGGTGGTGATGTCTGGTTTAGTACAGTGCACATCAAAAATCATGTACAGTAAATCCCCTACATATGAACATTCGAGTTACAAACTTTTAAAGATACAAACATGTGTTCAAGAGTTAGATCATGTGTCCGGCGTACATCGTCACGTACGTGCATCGTGCATCCCAGGATGTCCGGAAGCGACCATAAAGGAGCGGCGACGAAGAAAATACTTGAGAAAATGGACCTTGCTCTTTCTTTTAAATGAATAGTTCAATCATCAGCACGACTCTAAAGAACGCTGTACTGTAATGTTCTGTGTACAGCAAGTTGTGTTAGTATCATAGATTCTAGACAATGGTTGTTGGACTTACGAACAAACTGGACTTACGAACAAGTTTTCATAACAGAACTCTTTTGTGTGTTTTGGATTTACTGCATTCAGAATGTGAGAGAGTTGCATAGGAGCTGTGTCTGGAGTAAACTTCAAATTTTACCTGAAGAAATATGCTTCCCTGAAAGTACAAATACTAATTCAGACCTAATTTTGTTAGATTTTTTCTGGAATGCACATCTTATCCCCGATACTGATGAAACCAAAGTAGACAAATGGCACCGTGTGCTCCAACATTATGAATCGTAAAACATGTTTAAATATTCACGCATCCGTCACTGGTACATAGCGGGAGTGTAACGTAACCACAAAGAGGCAGAAATGAACCGCTCAGCTGATTGATTGGTTTTTAATTAAAGATGACGTAGTCAAGTTTTCGTTGTCGCTTTAACATTTTAAGCAGCGTGTCATTTCACTGTCTTGCCCGAGGCAGTGTATATATGCATATGGATGTTGTAGTGCTGTGTAATCAATACTAGGTTATGAATCGTGCAGTTTCTTTTATATTTTCTCTTGTTTTCCGTATGGAGAGTGTATTATGGTTTTTAACGCTGCTATATTTCTATTTGAAGTACTCTATGTTTCAAGTTGTCCTCTAGTCTAAATTATGTTTGAATGCAATTAAATAGATTATGTATGTACAGTATATATTAACTGACACACACCTTTGCTCTCTGGAGTTACCCTATAATAAAAGGCTACAATTAACACCTTACATTTCATAGCATGACTTGTAATACGCAGCAGTACTCATTAACAGATTGCGCTAAGTAGTTGCAGGTTTTTTATCGTCTACAGTGTGAGCACCCTCAGGTTTTTTATGCTGCAGACTGTGTCATTATGTCAGAGTTTCACAGGGCCACCAAAACAAAGGGTTTAAAATGGCGTTATATTGAAAAGTACAAAGAAACATAAAATAAATAATCAGAGTCACAATATTGTGCAACAAAAACAGATTTTTTATTTTTTTTTTTACATTTATTGATTTGATACCTACTTTTATTTAAAGCATATACCATTGACTCTATAAATCTTGACACCCTTCACATAAATTAGCGAAGTTTATATTATGTAGAAAGCTTTGAAATTATCTTTTTCAACAACTATTTTATCATGTTAATTTTGTTGACGTAAAATTAAGGTACATGCTATCAGATTCTTCATTTATAAATATGTTTCATTAGAATGCTTATGTAATTCTCACAGACCATTTTCTTTTAATAATAATAACAGAATGTTAATTGCGAATGTGAATTTAAGCCCAAATGGTTTGTAAATACTGGAAATTTCTTTGCCTTTATTTTAAATACTTTTAGGTAATTTCTTTAAAATAAAATGCTATCACTCTATCAGAATGACATGTGCAAAAGGAAATTATTGTCTATAGGTGTTCAGGTATTACTATTTGCAGAACTCCAGTGTGCCTTATGTTTGTTTGGACTCTGATCAGAATTCCGCCATTGTTATCAGATAATGCTAGGAAAGCACAGCTAACTAAGTTTAGCTCTGAGTGGCTACACAGGTTAAATTTTGGCTTACAAAAACTTTGTTTCCTGAATATTGATCTATTTGTGGAGTCGACTGTCGTTAAACAGTTAAAAAAAATTCTCCTTTTTCTTTTTTTTGACTTTGCTCTATGTTTTGATGATTAATTAATTGCATTAAAGCCTGCAGATTTTTGTCAGCTGGATGTTGTAATTAGAGCAGCCTGTAATGTTGCATTCGATAGTATGGCAAAGTTCGTGCACCGTGGCTCGTGATGATAATTATCCTTTTGAAATGTCACCATTAATCGCTGAGGAAAACACCAAATTAAGAAGCTTAACTGTTTCTACATGTGTTCTTTTGTCACCCATACTGTAGGTGCAAGCGCAGAATGCTGTGTCTCATTTGTTTAGTATGAGACATTTAATTTAGTTACATTTAGGTTTAATTGTATAGAGATTTAATAATAAATACCTTTACACGGCTAGATTTAGAGGTGACAGGAGCATGGGGAAAGCTCTGTGAGAAAGCTCAGGAAGGAGAAACCTTGAGTCAGATCAGGCTCTAGGGAACTTTGCCTCTTCAAGTTGAACCTGTTGTGTGGGATTATAAATCATTCCGGTGTACAGGCGAAGAAGAGTAAAAACAAACCGTATTGAGTGTGTTGAAAGGCATGCTATGACAGACTTTTTAAGGAGGTTGTGAGATAAAGTCCTGGGATAAGGATGGAAGAGTTTTTATATGATTCCAGCTGGTACAGATCTCGGCGAGATCATTCTATGGAGACATAGCAAAAAAGGACAAGTCAGAAAGTATGATAATATGGTCAAGACATTTTGCACCAACCTGCTCAAGACAATGCAACTATAAATAGAAATAGTACGGGTATAAATATAAACCTATAATTGCTAGTATCACAAACCCCACAAAATCCCAGTCTTAACCTAAGCACAAACCTTCTGTATACTTCTCCGATAATTCTGCTTCCTTTAAAAAATTTTTTTTTTTGTGTGTTTATTTGTAGTTTGTGTTGAGATTTAACATTAATGAATAATGTTGCGAGGAATGGTTGCCATGATACTGAAGGACCACAATTAAGGGAGTCCATAAAGGGCAGAAGTTGATTTCCGGCCCTGTGTGAACTGTATTTATTGTTAATTTAGAATGAATGATCAGATATGGAGAAATATGTGGATTTTCCAGTAAGCACAATTGTATGTAATGAAACTAATATTTTAGCCTTGGCTAAAGGACTTAAAGTTTCCCCAAGAGAGTTTTAAAGAGTCCCAAATACTAAGTAGCAGGTTGTTGCAGAGCTATGTTGAATTTTAGGAAAATTCTGTACCTCCAGCAATAATCTTCATTATTCTAGGTACTAATAAATATCCTGTACCTTTTGGTGGAAACAGATGTGTGGGATCATAATTGGGATCATAATCAAATCCAACATTTCATTCAGGTAATGTGGTGAGAGACAATTCAGACCATATTATAGTCACTGCTGAATTTTATTGGGAGTCTGTGCAAATCAAATAGAGAATATGCACATTGAACCTTTTATTCTTCTAAAGACTAACTGGACTGTCTGGAGCTTGTTAATGCATCTACTGCAACCTCAGTCTCCAGCAGACTATTACAATATTTGATGGGAAAAGTCTGCAAAGGTTTTTGTATTGTATATGTTAGCTTAGCAATGTTTCTAAGATGAAAAATCATTCTCTGTAATGGTGTCTCCATGACCTTCAGGAAAGTCTGAAATCAATAATCACAACAAGATCTTTCACTGCTGCACATGATATAGCTGAAAAGCCATCCAGGGTTGCTTAACAATCAGAACCTGTTGTTGTTGTTTTTTAACTGTCTTTAGACCTAGTATTGAGTAGAAAGAAGTTTTTCAGCAGGCGCCGTCTAATGTCCTTGAAATAAAAATAAAAAAATAATAAAAATTATTAAGCTTGTATTGGAATTGTTGAAACATCTAGCTTAACAATAATTGGTGAAAGAGTGCTGTGGAAAAAGTCAATCTCGTACAGTTTCTCAGGACTGTCCACTACCTCCATTGTTTATTCTCCTCACCATCTGGATACACAGTACTAAACCTTTCATCAATGTTAATTACACTAGCTGTCAGTCGCCAGTTCTGCCAGTCGTGGTTAGTTAGTTCCACCAGATGGAGCAACTGGTTAAATAAACAGAATAAACATAATCTGTTGATACTAAATAGTGTTTGTCGAACTGTTGTATAAAAGCAATATTACACTCAAGGTCTGAATATCAGCACAGCTGTGATATCTTCGGTACTCTGGTGTTCCATCATGCCTGCAACTGTATTACAGCCATGCCGATATTCAGTACAACAGTACGACCTCGAGTGTGATATTGCTAATTAAACAGACAGCTGAACTTCTGAAGTTAACGATACAACCAAACTCTTATTTAACAGAAAAACCTCAAAGCATCTACACCTGTGTTCTGAGAATTTTACAGTGTCTGAAAGTTACAGCTTTGATACTTTGACCATGCAAAGCACATACACTAGGGGACTGCCATCTTTGCCACATTCACTGAAATGGTTAAGCAGAGATTATTATTATTATAATTTTTTATTTCCCACAATATTTCTGCTTTATTTATTTATTTTTTCTATTATTTTTCTCCACTAGCTACAACATTATAATTCAGGGAAATGGAATCACAATGTGATCTCAGTCACAGCTACAGTCACAAGGGCCCAGAGATGATGAAACATTTATTTATTTATTTTTTTTTTTAATGGAAACTTTTTCCATCTTCAAGGACAAATTGGAAGCAAATGCAATTTCCTTTTCACTCTGGATTGGGGTGAAGCATGAGGAAATAAGCCTCGTCATTTTCTTTAATTTCTTAATGCACTTTATCGGTGCTTGACGTTCGGAGTGCATGTACACACCTGAAACTCCTTCAGCACTGTGCTCTGATTTAATTATCCTGATTTGTTGGCTAATAGACTAGGAGAGGGCTGCTTTTCTGCACTCATTACGTTAAGGACCCCGCTTTCATGACAAACTACAGGGGCTTTTTTATTTATATTTTTTTTAGGGTTCATTTTGATTAACCTTTGCCTGAGTGTACAGACCTGCAATCCCATTGAAATACAATGCTAAGTGTACTGCGACAAGGACGCTCTCACACCATCCAGTCTTGTAACTAGGTATGCTTTGTGCTTTTTATTCAGCCTTTGTGCTGGTGTGTACTTTGTGAAGGATATGAAAGCTGTTTTGGAGCCCAAGAGTGGTCCGATCGCTGGCCCTCTTGGAAATAATGGTCTGGTGTGCACCTCCACTGAACCTTGGTGCAAGGCTCCTTACATGAAGAATCGAATGTGATCGGTGCAACGTGTCATGTCACTTCCTGTTTCAGAGACTTGAGCACTGTAATGAGCTCTCTTTTAAGGTGCGGTTCAAGTGCTTGGACTTAAAACATCACGACAAAAAAAAAAAAAACATCTCCTTCTGGGGGAAAGTATTCGTAAACGAATAAGTCCTTTTTTCCCCCCCCGTTGTTCCTACACATCCTGAAATGCTGTTCTTTTACTTCTCAAGTGTTGAAACCTAAAGCAAAACGCTAAAACATGATCTGATGGGTAAACCTTACACCTACCACTTTGCAAACCTGGAATCGTGAAATCAGTCCACGGTCGAGAGGAATTTACGAAAGCAAACCTACTATTATGAGCCCCGCCCCAGAAATGTCTAGGTGTAGGCTCTAGGATTCAGACTGAGTGTTTTGTCTGAAGTGTAAAAGCGTTTGCCATTTCTCCTTAGATCGTCTGCTCTTTTCTTGGAACAAACCTTGAATATAGATTTTCTTCGTCTCGTTTTTCTTTCTCTCCTGTGGTAAAACCGGCTATTACAAAACGTTTAAAAATAGCCAGCAAAAGCACGACGGTGGGGTTCATAGGGGATTGGGTATTTTCTTCATGGCAAAGAATAGTCCTATGATTTCTTTCCCCTTCGTCCGAAAGGTCAATTGGGGCTCTTTATCAAGGCTTTTATTAAACGGGTGAGAGGCTGTGATTCTCAATGACGTCCCAATCAATGCGTCTTTTATTTGTGGCACTTCATTAAAGTTTTCCGTTATTTATTTATTTACCTTTTATCTAAAGCCACGCGTGATAAACAGAAGGGAGTCACCCCTGCATTTAAAGCCATGCTATAATAAAGAACTGAAATGAGTTCATGTGGAACCAGTGAAACATGAAAAGTTATTAAAGTGATAAGGAACAAACAAATAAAAAATGGCCCTGAGAAGGTAAAAAAAAAAAAAAAAAAAAGACGGTTCAGTGGAACCTCGGATTTGCGAGTACCGCAGTTTGCGAGTTTTCTGCAAGACGTGCAAAGATTTTTAATAAATTTCAACTTGAAAAACGAGCAAGTCTTGGTTTACGAGCACCGAGTATCATGTATCACGCATGCGCTTCTTGTTTTGACGCAGAGCGTCACGTGATGACAACTGAGCCAACGGTTTTTCTCTCTCTCTCTTGCGCTGCGGAATTGTGGGTAATCGTCTCCCCTGCTGGGTCTTAGTGCGCGTCTCTTACAGGTATAATCAACATCCGTGCACGCGTGTACTGTTTACTATAACGTGTACAACATGTTTTATTTTGTGTTTGTAAGCATGTGTGTACAGCGCGCGTGTACTGTTTTTTTTTTACACACATACAGTATGTGCACATGTGTAAAGCAAAAGAAAGTCTCAGTAGAGAGGTTAAAAATCCATTTTCTCCCTCTCTGTTTCAGCCCGTCTCTCTCTCGCCTTTATACACCTTTAAATATTTAAAATAAAAAAAAATTTCATTGCCATTTTGGAGGAATATACCATATTTATGTTTCATTAAGTATATTATTAGCTGTGATTTTTTTTTTTTTTTTTTTAAGTTAAAACAATTTTGGCAAGTTTTCAAAACTTTAACTCAGTGATGCATGCTGTTTTTCTTTTCTTTTTTTTTCCAGTCCTTGCTGTTTCCTCACTTTATGTCCAGGATTCCTGGGATAGGCACCAGATCTACCGTGACCCTAGCTTTGAAGATCAATCAGTTGTTTTGTTCTTTATTCAAAAGGGAAAAGAAGAAATTATTGTATGCACAGACTCTATTGAAGTGTTGGAACGCCTGGCTCATGCTGTTCCCAGCGTGAAACGTTCTTTAATAACATCTTGCACTAAAGGTGACTTTGGGATCTAAACTTCACAGTTGCAGATTTTTGTAGCTCCAGCTGAAAGATAGCTATGGTAAATGGAATATGAGAACTTTTTTTTCTTTCTTACTGTTTTTGCCGATCTTTCATATTCTCAGCGATGTCTGATTTCATACAGAAAGCTGGCGGGATGTTAATGATGGCCCAAGGATATGATGGAGAAAGCTCAGAGCTTGGTAGCGGGAGATCTCATGGGTCAATACTTTGTACATTTTTTATTTTTTTTCCTCAAGAATGCTTGAAGGAAAACAAAACTTCACATCAGTTCATTGACTCATTTTCTACGGTCATTCGTTCAGGACTTGTTTGGTCTGGCAAATAACATCATCAATTCTGGTTACTTTTTCACACGCAGGAGAAGTTCTTCGCTCCGGCGCATTCTGTCGATTTGACCCTCAGATTCTTTTCCTCTATCTGCATTCTTTTTTTTTTGTTTTTTTTTGCTCTTAATACTTCATTTCCTGCAAGATCCAGTGCAATGTAATTTAAGTAGGCTGAAGCCCCTTCATCAGGCAGTCTTTGGCATTTAATTAAGTTTGGGGGGCGGGGGTGTGGGTTACACGCTCAGCTCGACTCTGTCAGTGAATCAGATGGTCATTAGTAATTAATACACTGACTCCGCGGTAACTGGCGAGTACGTGGCCTGCTCAGATAGAGCCGTCTCTGATTCATGATGCTTGATAGATGTGAAATCTTTTTTTTTTTTTTTTCCCCCCCTCAGATTTAATCACACCATTAAGAGTCCGATGTATTTCCATGAGCATGCAGGGTTGCAAATGGACCACATCATTTCAGCCACTAAATTATGGAGCACTTGAAATTGCCGAACTTTAACTTTTCTCCCCCCCCCTCTCTCTTCTAGCCATCAAAGCCTATTTTAACAGACATCTACGTCTTAGAGTTTGCCCTTAATCGTTCAGTTTGACCGATCCGGGTCATGAAGATCGTTCTTCATTTCGGTTTTTATGATTTCACACAAAATCCACTTGTTACTCGTAAATCCTAGAACCTGAATCGCCGATTCACATGCTATCTTTCTCCGTGTGTGTATGTTCCGGACAGGTTCTCCTGATGGACTACCTGGACGTAAAGAACACCCGCAGTGCAGCAGAACCCTCGGCCCAACTCTCGTACGCGAGCACCGCCGGGGACTTCGGAGCTTTTTTCGCCAAGAAGAAACCAAATCGACCTAAACAGTCTCTCTTCAAGTAAGCACTCAAAAAGTTGATGTGTAGTTACCCAACCACTGGGTCATTTGGTATCGCGCCGCACAGAAATACTGATTAAAAAATATTTTATCGATTATCAGAGTCTAAAAGACTTTTTTTTGTTAAAAAAAAAAAAGCTTGTGTTGCCTGATACGGTCCATCACAAATTAAGCCCGCAAGCTAGCAAAAAATGAGTAACAAACAAAAATTTTTGGAGAGTTTCTTTGAAAAGGGCAAAAGGCCCAATGAGGAGACCGGAAAAGAAGAGCCGAAGCACCCTGGATTAAAAGACAAGACTTTGGAGGAGAAGATGTGAACAAGAAGGACAGAAGCAATAACTGAGGGCCACCACATCAACAAATACGAGTAGATCATCCCTGACCGCATTTCTAAGTTGAAGAAACCTTTAACTGAATTGATTCTGCCCTCCGCTAAGGACCTTTTGCTGTGCACTTCTAGGAGAGGCTGCAGTTAAAAAGATAGCACAGGTTCCTCTTTCGGCTAGCACCGTCACTACGCGAATTGAGGATATACAGTTGCTGGAGAGGATTAACAAGATTAAAAACGAGTGGGTTTTTGGGGACATGGATTATTTAGAAATGGAAGAGAAAAAAAAGATGTGACTGGAAAAGAAGATGAAACATCAGAAGTATGCACAAAATCTTTCAATATGGTTTCAATATGGCGCCGGAGTTAAGCTGACCGGTTACTCTAACTTGCTGTTAGATCAGACCAGGTGTAGTGTACTGCATGTACAGTAGGTGAGCGTAGTCTGGTGTCACATCAATTCAGGATAAACTTCTAATCATACTTCTAATCTTCTAATCAGGATAACGCTCTTACTTAAGATGCATGAATTAATTAGATTTTAATATCTATGTGACAAACTCGTTACTCGATAGCGTTTCATCTGTATGAATTATGACTGCGTAAACTCACACGCGGATCTCTTTTTCTCAGGTTCGAGTCGTCGTCCCACGCCATAAGCATGAGCGCGTATCTGCGGGAACAGCGGCGAGAACTTTACAGCAAGAGCGGAGAGCTACAAGGTGAGTACGAGGATGAGGGAGGGAGGGAGGGAAGGGTGTGTTGGTGCTCCATGGTGATGGATAGATAGAGAGGAGGACAGAAAGACCATGAAGTCCTCAAGGTGAAAAAGCCGTCCTCTGATACGTATCTGCTACGGACCGCTTGCGTCTTCTATTCCTGGTGTTTCTTCTTTGAGACGGTACTTTTTTTTTTTTTTCCCCTCCCTGTGCACATACGCAGTGGTGAGACAGAAACCCCAGAGAGTGTCTCGACTCCTCTCTCTCTCTCTCTCTCTCACTCTCTCTCTCTCTCACACACACACACACACACACACACACACACACACACACACACACACATGTCAGGATGACCTTGCAGTTTCAATCTGTGTTGCTTGACAGCAGTCCTTGTTCTTTTTTCTTTTCCCTTTTTCCCTCCCGCACCCAATTGCAGAGAGTCACAAGCTCTGTGAAATGACGAGCGAGAGAGGTGTTAGAAAAAAGAAACCTGAGAAAGTGACGGTGAGGGGTGAAAGACAGATGCTTCTCACTTTAAAAAAAAAAAAAAAAAGAGAGATTTTTCTTACTTTTACCAAAAGTTTTGATTTGTCGTAAAATCATTTGGCGACGCTGTAGAAAAATAATTAGTGATGAGGAGCTGTAAAGAAGTTACTTTTAAAGAAAAAAAAATATCAAAGATCATTTTCCTAAAGCAAGCATGTTCTTAAGTGTTATTTTTTCCACCCAGAGCATTTTGCTAACAATTCAAATTTTAAAATTGAAATATAAGTGTACAGTTAGATTTAACGTAGCGGAAACAAGTGCGCTCCTGATTCTCTCACCTGTGGCTTTTCTTCACTTTCTTTTTTGGACACTAATTTAATTTGCAGCCTCAGAGCCGTTGAACAACTTTGGACCAATCAGATTTGAGATTTCTTAACTCTGTGGTATAAGTGTTTATATTTTGTTTAAAAAAAAAAAAAGCTTGACTGCAGCTTGATTAAGTTCAGTAATAATTCTCGTTCTGTCCTTTTCATCTTGTTTTGTATATGACGGTCGGTGACGGTCATGACCACACTATGATTAATGCAAGACAACTAGCACTTTTTTCTCCTCCTTTGGTTTTTTTTTTTGGGGGGGCAGTGAAACAAAGAAAAACATATTTGTATGGTCGAGTGGGTTGAAGGATTATAAAAACGAGATGAGATTCCCCCGTTTCATTTAGCCCGTCACAAAAGCGAGCGTCGGCCCTCAGTCAGAGAGCTGAATAGAGGCGGAGAAGATTGGAGGACTGAAATCGTTTAAAAAGTGAAATAAGTTTTAGCCAGAGCTTTAGGAAAGACGCGTGGAAAGTCATTGTTTTCATCCCGCTGTCATAAGGAGCCATTCAAGGGTTTCTGAAGACGTAGATTAGAAATATGAATCGAGACCGATGGAGAAGTGTTTCACGCTGGCTTTAATTAAGCTCACAGCGGAAAAGCCGAGCTCTCTGAATGGCCTCGTGTGCGCTCTAGCCAAATGACGCTCTTGGCAACGGTTTAAGCTGGCATCAAGTGCAAAGTATTTCAGCTGACCAAACCGCCAAATTTACTCGGGTAAATACTGCAGCAGAGTCGAACAGTGTTTAAAAAAAATAAATAGCTGTAATTTAGCACACATGAATCAGCATGGTTTGTCTGTTGGAGCTTTTCCTGTGAAAGTGCAGATACAAACCAAAAAGTCTGTGACAATGTTGATGTTTAAAGACAATAAAAAAAAACTTTTTTGTTTATTGTTTAAAAAAAAGAAACTTAAAAAAATGTAAAAGTGTATTTAATGTACAACGTTGAATAATGTGCGACGTTGTGTGTTGGATGGTTCAAAAGATATTTGTCTGATAATATATTTAGAATACAAAAACAAAACAAACATGTTTAACAAGAAAAAAGAAATAATTAGAAATAATATGGGAAAACTTTATATGTAAAAATGTACAATATGTACAAGTAATAAAATTAAATAAAATTGAATTGAAATGGCGTTTGGATATGGAAAAGTATGTTCAGTCATGAGCAAGACAATGAGCAGAATAAGGTGCAAAGGTCAAAGTTCCAGGGTATGCAAAATATGCGTTAAGATGTAATGTGTAGTGTGCAACGTGATGAGTAGATGCCTGTTCAACTTTTATGGAATACATTTGTGGCACTTTGACAGCTTTGTAAAGTCTTCAGGATAGAAAAGTTATGCTTTTTGGTTTCTTGATAAAAAGACACACTTTTTATTTTTTTTTTAATTAAGGGAGAAAGAGAGAGTAAATGTAGCTGTGGTACCATAAGGGACATGTCTCACAGCAAAAAATCTTTAAATCATATCAACATATAATTGATAAAGCGTTACAACTTGTATATTTATTAATCAGTTGTAATTATTAGCTATATTCACACAGATAATATTTCTTCAATCTGATGAAAATCTTTCAGATTAGAGATTTCATCTTGACTGTAAACATGGACGGTAATGTGTGTTTACATGCTCAGTGATTAGATAGATAGTTAGATACTTCATTGATCCATAAGGAAATTTCAGACATCCAGTAGCAAGCATAGTAACACAAAAGGCATTGTGGTTGCATTTGCATTGTATAGGGCACACAGGAAAAGAAAAAAAAACACAAAACAAAAAATACATGGTACACATGTGGGAGGTGACCAGTGCTTCTACAGGAATAAATAAGAGAAGACAAAACTCAATTTGAGCCGAGAGGGAGATATGTCTCAATTAATTAAATCGTAATAATAAAAACAACAGGAGAACTTCAATGTTTAATATTGAAAGTAAGGGACAGAACAGAAGCCTTCAGTTTGCTATGGAGAATACAGATTGGACTTTGGAGCGATTGGAAAAAGGTCATGTGGTCTGACGAGTCCAGATTTACCCCATTCGAGAGCGATGGAAGCATCAGGGTAAGACGAGAGGAGGATAAAGTGATGAACCCATCATGCATAGTGGAGCTCTGTAATAGAAATCTGCCACACTGGGTGGTTGGTCGAGAACATGGTGGACCTCATTTGGTTCAATGTTCTCCTTTCCAGTCCATCTCTAAAGCCAACTACAGGTTCTGCTCTCCTTCTAACCACCTTGTTCAAGCGTGTGGTGTCTGGCCAATGCTGATTAGAAGAAGAAAGAAAAACAAGTCAGGTTTATGATGTTTTCTGATAAATCTTGCTTTCTAAAGTAAACCCAGGTGTAAGAGAGCTGTTTGTTCTCCTGGAGTTTACAGATCAGGAATGAAAGCAGGATCCTCCATCAAGAACTCGACCAATGTTACCCAAACATGCGCAGAAAGGATACATTTATTTCAACAAGAGAGGAACAGTTGGATCAAATGTTGTTGCCGTGGGTGATATTTACCCACTGAATGGATTATCGAAGGTTAACACCCCCTTCACATTTTGACCGATCGGGTCAGTCTGTTCTGATCGCACCATCGTTCTGGTTATTATTATTGATAGCGAGAACATCAATAGATCGCTTCATGTCAGGCACTACAGCGTCATCTCGAGGTGTGGATTATTTTCCCAACACTGCTTGGTCCGTGATGTGGAAATTCCTGATGTCCCATGGACACAGCAGATGGTAGAGCCGTTGCCTTTGTTATACAGTGTAATTGAAAAATGTTGTATTTGGTGCTTCAGCTCCTGTGATGGAGTTCAATCTACACATCTCAGGATCAACATCTTGAATAATGCAAAATTTAATCAGTTCCTGTCTGGACCAAATGGCTTTAGGTTTGTGTGTGTGTGTGTGTGTGTGTGTGTGTGTGTGTGTGTGTGTCACATCACTCTCTCCACTTCTATTCTTCTCTCTCTCACTCTCCTCTTTCGCTTTCTTGCGCCCCCACCCCCACCCCCACCCCACGGGACAGTGTGAAGGCATCACTGTCGTAGCTATTACGAAAACACACACAAGCCTCCGAAGCTTAATTACTGCCTTCTCAGCTCGAGCATGACTCATACAGTTCAATTAATCCGCAACTCCCATCCAAAAGGGTTCGTTACCGCTCAACTTGTGGGCACATCTGCGCCCGTTCCTCCCGTCCGCGTCCCTCATCGTACTCCGGATCCGGCGCTCCGAACCCGACTGAGATCTCATTTCTCCTAATGAGAAAATGGAAGCGCCGCGCACGATGGAGAAACGGAGAGGGCTGGAGAGCGTCACGGAGCCTACACGCTCCTCATATGTCATAAACCAGATATCGAAAGAAACGGACCAATCGGAATCCAGGATTCACCCAGCCAGATTGTGTGCCAGACACACAACATTGATATTCTCTGCTTTCCTCCAGATGCCGGTTATAAATTAAGTTTACGCTTCAGGCCCGAGAGAGGGTTAAACACAACAATGCCGAGCGAGAACTCCGCATTAGCAAGCTTGTTTATGCATAATAGCTCCGTTTGCCCGGAGAGAGGCGAGATTGTGTTCGGCGGGTCGAGAGAACGGTCCGCAGGAGAGCGAGCCATGTTTCCTGTCAGTCTTTTGAAGCACAACGGAGCAGGAGAGGTGCAAATGGAAAAGTGTCTCAGTGGTGGAAAGTGTGTGTGTGTGAGATGCAAGAGAGATTAGGAAGAGCATACAGGAGAGCTGTCTTTACACCTCTCTTTATTCATGATAATAGAAATGCTTAAGAATATTCTATTGAACATCTCCTGGTGTGTTATGAATAGAGCTGTGTATCATGGGAAGACTGATTTTTTTAAATAAATTTTTTTATGCATTGCTATTTTATTAGTTGATTCCATAGTACTAATATTTTCTGTCTGGTTATTTTCAAGCAGATTTACTGTAATAAACACTGAAATGCTGGATAACTCGTGTTGACTGTTGTTTAAATGTCATGTCTTGTACAAAGCTCCATTTGATTCGATTTTACTTTATTTGTGTAGCGCTTTTAGCATCGCAAAGCAGCTTTACAGAAACAAAAGAAAATTATGGAAATGTGTATGAAATGGGAAAAATGTGTACGAATCAAAAAGCGATGATGATTTCTACCTGACGCACTTCTGCTCCACACTCCAGTCCAGCAGGTGGCGGTATTACACAAACTGCGTATAATGCAAAATTTGTCGTATGATTTTAAGAAATTTGCCAATTTTAGGGCGCTATAACGTTTATAAAGTGATTCTGAAACAAAAGCTGACCCATCGATATGTACGCTGTTTAAGTCAAAGCGGGACTTTTGATTGGACACAGTTCTGAGAGTTAAAACTCCCTTTATTTCTCGATATAATCTTCTGCTAAACTAATACAAGTTTAAGTTTGAAACCCCGGCCTCTCATGAACTCCTTTAATGTCCCAAACATGTCTTGAAGCGAGGTCAGGACCGTATGGAGGATGTGTCGATATCTCCCAGCCGAGTTCCTGTAATGTGCAAGTGGTGTTGGTGAATGATGGTGTGTACAGTTTACACAGACAGATGCGTCTCTTTCGCAAGTTGGCGACAAGTTTTCTGTCGTTTTTTCCCCTTCTTCCCAATGATCAGGCATTCCACCTGCTGAATGTTGACGTGAACGACTGCAGCATGCTTCAAGCCACCACGGCCTGGATCGTCATTCACAGACGTACGGCCTGTTTTAAATCGTTTGCACCGTTCCAGTGTTTTACTCCAGCTAAGAGTGTTTTAAATCGTGGCCCTGTATCAGAATCTGGTAACAGGAATTTTCAAAATGTTCAATAGTGAAAATGGAGAGTCATTTAACTGTAATTCCTTTTTTATTATTATTTATTTGTGCCTAATGTGTGTATTGTGCATATCGTTAAGCTAATATTGATTCGCCGTAGGTGTTCATGTACTCCTTATAATAAACGTCTGACTTGTGAGCACTATACAATGCAGCCTCGGTGCTCAGATACTCCATCCCTCCCTATAGACTATAAAAGAAACATACATTAGAGCTGATACAAGCTGGTATCGAGCGCATGATCATTTTCACACTGTGCATGTAACTGGGGGGAGAAAAAAACAACCCCACCATATCAGCTGGGAACGAGTGGATCGATACCTGACTTGCGCTAACCTCACGATTATGATTTATTATATAAATAATCGCTGCCTGAAATGAAATTGAACTTTGTCTGCAGAAAAAGTCAATAATTGCATGAGAATTAAGCGGCCGCGCGGAGTTAAAAATGTACGATCGCTTATTCTCTTCAGAGATTCATCTTTCGTCACCAGTCCCGAGTTCATGCTCTTCCTCGCTCCCTTCATCTTCATTCGCTTTCTTCCTCCATCGATATTTGTTCTATTGTGGCTCAGCAGGATTAACAGGAATGGCACAGATTGCAAACAAAAGAGACAAACCGATGCTAACTTCTCGATTCACAGCATTACTCTTACGTGGTACTCCGTAAGGGAGAAGAAGATGAAGAAGAAGAAAAATGCTGTACTTTTAACTCATGCAGGTCAGATTGCGAGGGTTATCTGTTCAGGGAGTATTGTAGGACATCGTCGTGGTACTTTAGAGTCTGTGGAAAAGAAAATGGAGTTTGAAGTGAGCAGCAGGACCTGACGAGTGAAAGCACTTTGATTCGGCTTGAAGAAAATTTCAAGTCTATATTTAATTGTTTAGGAAGGCTGTCTGGTTTAAATTAATACACCACGGAATCCATAGTATTAAAATATTTATTGTTTTTTGGACAATATGAGATCGAAATGAGGTTTATTTAAAACTTTCATTGTAAAGTGAAAGTTACAACTTATTTCAGCTTTCACAGATTTTCAGTTCAGCCTTTTAAAAGTTTCAAATCTTTTTACTTGTATTCATACCTAGACTCAGTCTTTCCTGTCTTGTGAAGCCAGCTCATCATTTCCACCTGCTCCTCATGCTCCACTCTAACACCCTCAGCACACTGAGACTGGCTTTAAGCCGGACTCGTCGGAGCTGCTGCTGGAACTAGAACAAAGTTCTGTCCATCATGTCCAACACAGTTGCCCACTGTATGGAGCTTTTTGCCAAGCAGAAGAGCACGTTCAGTGACAGACTTTTATCACAGAGCTGCTCCACTGACACACTCAGGAAATCCTTTGTTCCTGGGCTGTACTATTGTTTCAGCACCTCTTTACGCTGCCTGGGGACGTCCCTCAGACACTACTCGTTCTTGGTTATTCATGTAGCTCTACTTTCACAACAGACGTCTACCACTCTTCATGTACCTCAATCTACACCTGACCTTCATGATCTCAGTTTTTGCACATCTCCATTTCGCAACAGTCTTTCCACTGATTAGATATCCCCATTCACCTTTATTCGGGACATATTCACCTTATTCTTTTTCATATATTCATGTATTTTACTTAATGTATACTTCATGTATATCTATCTGTCTGTCTGTCTACTTACTTATGTACCTCCTTGTTTGCGTATGTACCTACTTGCTTGCTTACTTAAGCACTTACTTACCTATAGTACCTACCTACTTACTTATTTACTTATCTACTTACCTACCTACTTACTTAATTGCTTACTTCGCTTCTTACTTACTTACTTACCTACCTACCTATCTACCTACCTACCTACCTCCTTGCTTGCTTACTTAAGTACTTACTTACCTAATTACCCACCGACCTACCTACCTACTTACTTATTTACTTACTTACTTACCTTCCTACCTACTTGCTTGCTTACTTAACTACTCACCTACCTACTTACTTACTTACTTGCTTTTCTACCTACCTACCTACCTGCTTACTTACTTACTTATTTATCTACCTACCTACCTACCTACCTACCTACCTACCTACTTGCTTACTTAGCTTCTTACTTACTTACTTACATACCTACTTGCTTGCTTACCTACTTATCTACCTACCTACCTACTTACTTACCTGCTTATTTACTTACTTACCTACT
This sequence comes from Clarias pachynema, assembly GCA_030014365.1. Taxonomy (NCBI): domain Eukaryota; kingdom Metazoa; phylum Chordata; class Actinopteri; order Siluriformes; family Clariidae; genus Clarias; species Clarias pachynema. The sequence goes on along the minus strand of JAQMYL010000004.1, from coordinate 4,174,580 downwards.
TACCTACCTACAGTACCTACCTACTTACTTAATTGCTTACTTCTCTTCTTACTTACCTACCTACCTACCTACCTACCTACCTACCTCCTTGCTTGCTTACTTAAGTACTTACTTACCTACTTACCTACAGTAATTATGCACCTACCTACCTACTTACTTATTTACTTACTTACTTATCTACCTACTTGCTTAATTACTTAAGTACTTACCTGCCTACCTGCTTACTTGCTTATCTACCTACCTACCTGCTTGCTTGCTTACTTACTTACTTACTTACTTATCTAACTACCTACCTACGTACTTGCTTACTTAGCTTCTTACTTACTTACCTACTTACTTACCTACTTAATTACTTACCTACCTACTTACGTGCTTTCTTACAAATTTACTTACCTATCGACAAACCTACTTAGTTAATTACTTACCAATTTGCTTACCTACTTGGCCAATTTTGCTGTCATGGACTCGAGCTCATGATGTCTTTGTTTAAGGTTCTCTTTATTTTTGCACCCATGTTCTCAGATTACCTGTTGAAGTTTAAACGCTGGACATTTTTACGTCAATGTGAGCACTTAGTAACATAGCGGATAACCATCTCGTCTCACTAAACCGTCTTGCGCACTTTAACCTCGTTGTCTGTAGTGTAGACTGCAGTGCTGGCGCTTGTGCACATGGAGCAGTCTGACTAGTCCTGAAGAGACGCTGTGCACTTGGTTCTTGGCTCAGTTAAGCCGTTTCCCCAGAGGCTGTAGTTGCCAAGACTTTGCTGGTGTAGCAGGTGGAAGCTACCCTTGATATTCTGGATTGTTGCAGGGTGTAAAGAAGGTAAAGAGAGAGTAGTCTGTACAGATGGAGAGAGTCACATACCACTTCATTTACATCCTCCCCCCTGGTTTCCTCTGTGCCCTTAAATCATGATTGGCCGTCTGGCTGATGTTGATGTGTCTTGGCTCAGCGGAGATTGTTTGTAAGAGAACAGAAAGTGCATTGTTGGCTCTCGGACACTGTGTTTATGCAAGCACCTGTGTGCCACCGGGGGTGATCTTTTCTTTGTTTAAGAGTTAATTAGACTGAAAATATCAGCTTTGTTTGTGGTGTATTTTGGTCTCTTGGTGTGTCTTTTGCTTCTGCAGCTGCTCCATGATACCTGCATCTCCTGGAAAAAAGAAAAAAAAAAGCAAGGCTTTAAACTTGTTTCTCTCTCTCTCTCTCTCTCTCTCTCTCTCTTTCATTCTACCTTTTGTTTGAGATTTGATTGATCCACATCTTCCAACAGTTGGCCTCGGGATTGACGCATCGATGTTTCCCAGCCTCCTCTATCTGTTGATGAAGGCTGGAGACAGTGTGCAATCAAGCCTTTCTGAGAGAAAGAGCAATAGAAAGGAGAGCAGGACAAGAAAGCATTGTTAGACGGTAATTGTTGGCGTAAATGACTCAATCACGCCGCTTTTGAGGGGCCAGTGACGAGCACGGGAAAATGAGAAAAGAAGAAAGGGTCACCGGTTTGCCTCGGGAAGGAGGTGTGGCAGAGACGCTCGTGAAGACTTCGCAGGATACAATGGCTGCTGATTGACTTTCATAAATGTGCCCACTCTTAAACAACACACTCACGCTTTGAAACATCCTCTTTTACACGAGCTTACTATGGAGTCATCATGCTGTTCGCAACAAGTCTTCAGGTAACTCGCGTCAGAGGCGGAGAGCGTTTTTAAATTCTCATTCCCACCTTAAATATGAAATAAAAACACGCGCGCACACACACAAGTCAGTTCTGCACTAACCCATGCACTGATGCAATGATGTTAGGAGGTTTATTATTAGTGGCTCTCAAAATATGAGGCGGTCTCGCTTTTAGTGGTTAGGGGTTTCTTATGTATGGAGCCCTCTGCTGCCTGCAAAGAGTACTGCAATGAGGAAAAAACAAGAAGTCTTCTTCACCCAAGTCTGAGATAGTTCTAGCTACAGAACCAAAAGACCATCTGATAAGACCCACTCAATGCTGTACAAAACAGAGCCCCTATCATCTCCTGGATTTTTTTTTGGCTTGACTCCGCCCAGAAAATGCAACAAGTGGCCTAAACTCGCCAGATTTAGATGTTTGTTATATTATTCGTCTGTAGTTTATTATTACACGAATCACAGCTTATTTTATTTTTTGTTTTATTTAATAATAATATGGCTATTATAGTTCTAGGAATATTTTTAGATCTTACATACTGCAGCTTTAAAGGCTTTGAATTTATCCGATTCTCAGAGCAAGGCTTTGGTCCGTACAGGAGCTAAAGCAAACACATGTTGTAAAGGTTTCATAAAGCAGCGAGTGATCTTTTTCATCTCAAATACTTTTATTTAAGCCAATTCTGTAATTATAGAGTTGCTTACAAAACAGAGAGATTGTGATAAAGCAGGTGTATTTGAGGAACCTTTTTAGAAGGAAGAAGTGTTTATTTCTTCAGAATCGAGAAACCTGATCAAAACTGTAAAATTTGAGAAAACTGAGTCGAGGCATATGCGCATCTCGATTCGGAGATCTCACACTGTCAGCGACGGCGTCAGCAGATGGCGAGCGGCCCTGTCGGATGCTCCTCGCTCCATTTGTTCGGCTGTAATTTTATCGCAGCTGATGATTACCTCGACAGCATTACGGCTTTGATCGCGTTTGCTGCGTTTCGTTTTTTTTCCCTCTTCACTTTATAAACGATGCCGAACACAGCTATCAAAATCCAGAGAAAGATCTCATCACAGAGAGCCGATTAAATTAGCTGAGCTCTGAAATGATGACCGTACGTGATGGTCCGAAATGGACAGAGGAGGTAATAACACATGGCCGCGATTGTTGATGGATAGTGTAAATATGGAGGGGAAACAAAAAAACAAAACAAAAAATGTGTGTCAGCTGCAGATTGGATGGAGCACCTGTTCTTTCACTGACGAGGTCTTAATGATTTCTTAACCTGGGGATCAGTTGAGATCAGATGAGTTTGATGGCGTGATATGGACGGAACTGTCGTAATAGGATTATATTATTGCATATGGTAACAGACATATTGAATAATGTAATAAAATACAAATAAAAACGATAAGCCACGATGTTTCTTTATAACAGACTGGCCTGTGCTGACTTGGCAGAAATGGGGTTTATCATGTACATTCAGATTAAATCTGGAACTGAAACTGCAAATGGATTTTTCACGCTATGCCTCCATGTGTGTTGCCTTTAAACACGAATCCATTAATTTTACAGAGTCAAGGCTACAGACCTCCAAACTTCATGTGGCCTTCAGATTAGCTCAAAGAATCAGATGCAGTGGTGTATGTAAAGCACGCCGCCACTGGACTCTAGAGCGGTGGAGACGTTTTCTCTGTAGTGACGAATCACACCTGTCTGTCTGGAAATCTGATTGACGAGTCTCGGTTTGGCGGTTGCCAGGAGAACGGTACTTTGTGCCAAGTGTAAAGTTTGGTGGAGGGGGATTATGATGTGGGGTTGTTTTTCAGGAGTTGGGCTCGCACTCTAAGTTCCAGTGAAAGGAACCAAGAGACCGAGCTTCAGCCTTCTGAGACATTTTGGACAATTTCATTCTCCCAATTTTGTGTGAACAGTTTGTGGACAGCCCCTTCCTGTTCCAACATGAAGACATGGATGAGAGAGTTCGGTGTGGAAGAACTTAACTGGTCTTTACAGAGTCCTGACTGAAACCCGATAGAACACCTTTGGGATGAATTAGAGCGGAGACTGCGAGCAAGGCCTTCTCGTCCAACATCACTGTCTGACCTCACAAATACGCTTCTGGAAGAATAGTCAAAAATAACCATAAACACACTCCTAAACCTTGTGGAAAGCCTTCACAGAAGAGTTAAAACTGTTAGAGCTGCAAAGGGGGCGGGGCCAACATCATAATAAACCCTATGGATTAAGAATCAGATCTTAATCAAGTTCATGTGCATGTGAAGACAAGCGATTAGATACTTTAATTTCAATGATTATTGCATACTTTTAGTATTTTTAATTTTTCACAAAACCTGTAAGAAATACAGCTGCCTGAGACAAATCAGACAATAACCTTCTAGAATCTAATCAAATCAGCAGACTACCTGTGATTCACAGCTCCATTGAGCACCAGATGTGTGTTTTCCGTACCCATGAACATTTTGTCATTTTCAAACACAATTTGTAAAAGTTACACATACAAAACTATTCATACCCTCCTTCATTTCTTTTTTAATTAGATGCAGTGTGAAACCAAAAGCAACCAATTTCAATCGGGTTTGGACTGAAATTTGTATATTATTCAACGTTGGGCGTTTTCTTATGTCGCCTTCCGGCGAAGTCTTTCTTAAGGGTCTTAAGGGTCATTATCTGTCGTCGCCGTTGTCATCAGACAATGTCGCGCTTTTCTTCTATCGACGACTCCTTAACCGTTCATTGGAATTCAACCAAGCCTTCACAGAACTGCTGATTAATTTTCAAAAAACTACATTTTTTTTCTAAAGAAATAAAACATTTTTAAGCCGTAAAATAAAAGGGTGGGGGTCAAATCTGCTATTCGCAACTCCTCCTAAACTGTTCATGGGAATTTGACCAAATTTACACAGTAGGATTTTTTAAAGAGCTTAGATGTATACTACTAGTTGTTTAACCTTTTTATAATTTTTTATTTATTTTTTCTTTCTATTATAACAGTCAGAAGTTTAGTTATGTTTAGTTGGTACAGACTACAGCTGAATGTGTGTAGAGCTAAAAAATGTTAATTATCGTGTGTAAACTGTGTTTTAGTGTTTATTTAACCTAAACATTTTTACTGTCTTGATGCAGGAAGGCAATAACTGGCAACGGCAGCGCACTAGTTTATATTCACGGTGTGAAAGGAAGCAGTTTGTTCAGTCTTTTGTGGTGTTTTCTATGTAAATAGGAGGTTGGGTTGCCTTTGCTGTTATTTGACAGAGGGCACACACCTAATCAAGTACTGAAGAAAAGGGATTTGTGTGTGTTTGTGTGTGTGTGTTGCCCAACCTGTGCTAATTTTAATCAGCAGCGAGGCTGTCATTGCGGCTGTCACAGACATGTTTACCTTTAATCTGTGTTGGGGTGATTGGAGGAGGAATGAGATGGAGGGAGGAAGGTTGGAGGCTGAGTAGGATGGCGGTGCCTGGGTGGGTGAGACAGATAGACCATCTTCAAACACACACACACACACACACATCAAATCAGAGGGCTGTGTAGAGCAGTTTAACTGCAGTGTGTACCGCACATGGCTGATTAGAGAAAGGAGCGTTTAGAGGAATAAGTGTTTGATTGGCAACGGAGGATTTTATTTAGCTAAGTGAAACGATTCCAACCAAGGCGTGGTGAGGGACGCTGATCATAGAGTGAAACAGACACCCGGCAAAACTCAGCGGTGGTGCACAAAGTACACAAATCCTGTATTTGAGGAAAAGTATGCCAGATGAAATAATATCCTCCATTTACATTTCTCACAGAGTAAAAGTGCAAAAGTACTCACCATTAAATTTACTTAAGTATTATATGTGCTGAGCTTATATTAGCTTGTATCATAGTCAAAATCTCTCTCTCTCTCTCCTGGTTTCAAACACCTGCTACATTGTTAAGCATTTCACGGAGGGAAAGCAAATCACGCATGAAATTCCCACTTCAAATACCACACATCACTGTTACATATATGATGACATGCAGAAATGTAGTGAAGTAGAAAGTATAGATATTTACTGCAGGATGTAGTTGAGTAAAAGTTAAACGCATCCTTTAATAAAAAGTACAGATGAGTGAAACGTGCTTAAGTACAGTAAAGAACCTGCCAGACCTGTTGAATCAATAAAAATCACTTAAATAGAACCCGTCTGACAAAGTGAAGCACGCTAAAAGAGCTCAAAAAGCCAGACATCGTGTCGCCATCTAAAGAAATTCAAGAACAGATGAGAAAGTAATTGACATGCATCAGTCATACACACACACATGTGTCACTCATACAGAGCTTGTGCTTTGATTTGCATCATATTTGGAGCGCTGGCGTTTTATTACGACGGTCTATGCTCAATAATTCATTCACCTCGATTGGCTGCATTTACATATTAATTTGTATTTATTTATTTATCATTTGGCAGCAATTGCCAACCTGTTTCCTCTTTGGCCTTGGCGCTGTGTCTGCCTGGCGCTGCCTGGAACATTATCCCTTCCAATTAATTTGAATAATAGACATAGCTCATTAGGAGCCAATCATACATGAAGACATGGCAGTGGAATGGGAACCAGACGGCGGGGACTCCATGAATTATTGAGCTGGCCTGGTCTTATTAGAGCAGTGAGTTTCTTCCCAAAAGCACTGACTGCTCTCTCTCTCACGCACACGAGCACGCACACAGACACACACATGCTCTGTTTTGTGTGTGCACACCTGTTGACCTTTCTGTTGCACTGAGTAAGCTTGGCAGCTGGTTGCGGGTTGTGGAGTGTGTTGCCTGAATGCGCTGAATTGCTTTTTTTCCCCTTTAAAGTGCCAACTTTGTTGTTCGTCAGACTGGAGATGCCGGATAGGAGGTGGACTAATTGTTGTATTTGTTAATTCATTTATTTTGTTGATGTTCACAAAGGCTCACAGAGGTGTTCGTCAGGATGAAATATTCGCTCAAGCATCAAACCGAACTAAAGAAATCCATGTTTATTAACACGGACGAGTTTCCGTTAAATTAGACTACTACCGCCGGTGTAGTTTGTTCCTTTTTAGAGAAAGTGGAAGAACTAAATACTAATACTGTCCGCCACATTATTATAGGTACAAACAAACATCCTGCACCCGTCTCCATATCATACCAGTGATGATAAAATCTCAATGATTAAATCAATTACAATGCCCACTTCAGGTTTAATTCTTTAAACCTGAGTTTATATTAAAAGTAGAAACTTTCCATGTCTGAAATACAGCTAGGAACAATTTTAGAAAACACCCCCGCAATGGGGAATTCCAATTAAAAAAGCCTAGACAGTCTTTTTTTTAAATTTTTTAAATTTTTTTTACTCCAACTGTAAATAAATAAACGTCATCACATTCACATTTTTGATTTATTAATGGTCATAGTGTCTATGATTATTTCAAGGTTTTGACAATGGCGTAACTTACGAGTTGTTTGCAGCGGATATGGATACGGATATCTGGAGCGCACATCGGCGATAACTACAGTATTAGCATACACGTGTCTACAGTCTTTTCACCGTATGAGTGTCACAATGTCAAAAAGTCAAATGTTACACACTTACAGCAACATTAACAAATTATACGCGGACAGTACAGCTACAAGGAAGAAAAGACAAACATGCACACAGTGCAAAGGCAGCCAAGACCACAGAGACGGTTGGTGTTGTTGAAGACATCGCACATCTCTCTCTCACTCTCTCTCTCTCTCTCTCTCTCCCTCTCTCTCTCCCCCCCCATCATAGCTGGGCCGAATACATCACAGATCAAGCCGTTTCTAATCAAACCCGGGGAAGTGTGGCTAATGCAATTTCACTAAGTCACTGGCTGGCTTGATTGTACGTGGGAGGGCCGGGGAAAGCGGAGAGCGTGCGAGGGCTGGATTTGCCCGTGTTATGTGCACTACACTTCATTTCCACACTCAGACGGCCCCCGCAGCGGACATACCCACCCCTCTAATCCCAGATCAGACGCTGCCACAAGGGAGAAGCTCATACACACGCACACACACAATACACAAATGCCCAGCAAACAAAGCCTGCCATGTTGACAAGACCTCCCAAACACACTCAGACAGATGTTAAGGATTCTTTTGATTTTTGTGACAGGGATGAACTTTTTTTTTTTTTTTTTTTTTTTTTTTACACGTGTTTGAAAAATGAAAACTTAAACATGAAAACTTTTTGAAATACTTTAATTACTGCTCCAATCACTCCATCTCTCTCTCTCTCTCTCTCTCTCTCTCCCTCTCCCTGAGTCGTGTAGTGCCTGACCTTTCCCCGGCTGTCCCTCATCACCACTGAAATTAATTCAAAGAGACGCTTCAATCCTGAATCAGTCTTCTGCTCTTTAACTTCCACGCTTTTGTGTGCATGTAATCTCTCTCTCTGTCTCTGTCTCGTGCTATTTCTCTTTTCTGTGTTTCCAAGTATGTTCCTCTCTGTCTTCTATCTTTCCCTCTCTGTCTGTCTGTCTGTCCATCCACCTCTCTCCTTGTGTCACTGGCTCTTTTTCTTTTGCTTACCCCCCTCTACTACTGTCAATCTTTCTGTCTCTTCCTTTGCCTTTCACTCTTCTATCTCACTTTCTGCCTGTCTGTCTGTCTGTCTGTCTGTCTTTCTCTCTCTCTCTCTCTCTCTCTCTCACACTTTATACTGGCCCTCTGTCTCACTCTATGGTTGCCTCTTTCTTTCTTTTTTTCCCTGTCATCCTACCTTTCTCTTGCTCTCTCTCCTACTCTAGTCTGTCTGTAT
>JAQMYL010000004.1:4129209-4147015 GCA_030014365.1 Clarias pachynema | reverse complement strand
ATGTAGAAAATAAATCACTAAACAAAAACAAAGAAATTTGCAAGTGACCCCAAACTTTTGAACGGTAGTGTATATATGATGTAATCTTATTACCTAACTTTCAACAAAAGTTGCTTTAAGATCAAAAGAGTAGTGCTGAATTTTAAGGCCACAGCAAGTCGAGGCTTAAGATCAATAAATAAACTTTAAATGAATATGCAAAGAAAGTGACAGGCTACTTATTAGAGCTGTGAATCATTACCTGTATATTAAAATATAATAGCTATATTTCTTACAGGTTTAAAAGTGTTAAAAACTAAAAATAATGTCGAAGTGCTGTGTCTTCTTGATTGATTTTTTTTTTTTTCTCTTCGCACGTGTTTTTGTACAAGAAATGATGTCGTACCAACCTAGAGGGGAAAAAACGTGTTTAAAAACGGTAGATTTTTCTTTCCAAAATGTCAAATATAAATGCTTTAAGAATGGATAAAAAATGTAAATAAAACAATGAACATACTGGATGTCAGATTTTCATCGGCATTTTATGTTTCGTACAAAGCGATTTTTCTTTCCACTCCAGTCCAATAGGTGGCGGTATGCCACCAATTGCCCATAAATTCCAAAAGAAGCTATACTCTCACAAAATGTGAGTAATATGTGGAAGATGGAAGCGGCTATTTTTTTTTTCTGCACAGGCCATGGTACATTTAATAATTTAAAAGGTTGATTTGGATAGATTTGGAATAAAAAAAATGCCCAAGGATTTGATCGAGTTATGCACAATTTGATGAAATAAATAAATTAAACAATATGATTGTATTGGCACATTGCGATTATGATTAAAATTGCAATATTTAACTATTTAAGGTATCATTTGGATTCAGATGTATTTTTCGAGGCTAACAGCAAATAATGATCACATTAAGAGGACGTTTGCCAATATTTATTTATCACCTCAAAATGATTTAGAAAAAAAATAAACAACTGCTAAAATTACTGACAAACTCTACATAAAATCCTGACTGTGTGTATGTTACCTGTAATGACTTCTGTGGTTAAATGATTTTGATGTTTGAAATTTTTATTTTTATGCAATGAATTGAATCAAACCAGCAAAGGATTGAATAAGTTGTATAATCTCAGCTCTTATATTCTTTTTTTTATTTATTTATTAATTTTTTTCGATTTTCTCCCTAATTTAGTGGTGTCCAATTCCTCCCCGTCACTAGGGGGCTCCCACATTAAGGCTACTACTACCACTCAGTCGGGAGGGCCGAAGACTATCACGTGTTTCCTCCGAATCACGTGACGCCAGCCAACTGCATCTTTTCGAACTGTACACTCACGCTCCGTTGGGGGCGGCGTAACACCCATGGAGGACAGCGCTATCCGCTCCCTCCACGTGCGCGAGCTCACAGACGCCCTGATTGGCTGTAGAGTCGTAATTAATGTGGGAGAACAAAGTACCTCTCATCCCTCCCCTCTGAGAGAGCTCGGCCAATCAGCTCCCTCTAGACCCCCGGCTGTGAGAGGTTACAGCATCACCTGGGGATTGAACCAGCGAACTCGGGATGATAGGGCGAGCACTTTACCACTGCGCCACACGGAGGCACAGCTCTTATATTCTTAAACCAAATTTAAACAAAATTTCTTTTCCCTCCATATCATAAGAAGAAACCGCCGTTCTTTAAGATGCTTTAATCAAAGAATCATGAACCACGAACGTGTGTTTTGGAGCTTTAATTTTATTTTTTGAGTGAGAATTACATGAGACAGCAAAGTGTTTTGAAGGTTAAACCTTTTGCTGTACAGTACATTTCTACAGGTGAAATGAACAAGGAAAAATCGAGAAAGGTATACATTTAGAATGATAAAAGAAAGTTTTAACTAAAATGCCTTAGAGGGAAATGGATACAGGCTGTGTCACTAAAGACTGTGTAATAAAGTAATAGATAATTATTAGACTGATGTGTTTCTTTAATTTATAGCAGAAAACATTTTTAAACGTACAGTAACTCGTGTATGCTTATATGGTGTTGTCCTTGTGGCAGTGAAATTAAAAGGTGTGAGTCATTTAATTAGGATGAAATAAGGTGCATCAACGTCGGCCACTAGTAGACCACTAGTCTGTGTGTGCTTTTGTTTGTAATAGAAAGATTCTTTTGTTTAGTTTTGTAAGGAATAATTACTTTAGCAGAGCATGAAAGCTTCATTTTTTTCCTAGCGGATCTTTTTTTTTTCCCAATGAGGACTTGTCTGTATTATGCCGCCTACGTCCCGAGCAGAAATAGCTCTCGTGTAGTATTTAAACATATTAGCGCAAGGAGCACAGGGTGAACAGACTTAAGAGAAAAGCAGAAATATTAACGGCTTGTCGATTAATTAGTCGCGGAAATATTTCTGTACTTCTGCCGGAGAAAAGACTCATCCGAGGGTGAAAACTGGTCTCGATAAACACACACACGCACGCACTGTGCGTAATGCATTAATGCCGGGTTTTTGACCGAGACCGTGCACGCAGCCTTGACTCACACACATCAGTCATTCACGTCATTCGTTTAGTCATGAATTATTTAGCTGGAATTAAAAATGAAACATTTAGTCAGGCGAATTAATTTCTTTTAGGGCATTCCAAAATTCATTTACAGTTCATAAGGTCATGTGACAGCAAAGAGAATTTGATCAATGCGTTTGATGAATGCGCTTAGCTTTTTTTTTTTCCTTTTCCTCCAGTAGATCCGCCGTAGTTTGAGTGAGAACATTAGATCATGTGGTAAAAGGCCGAGCTTACAGTATCTTTCCTCCGCCACACATCAGGTCAGGATGTGAGGGCATGTGGTACAGCGTGTAAGCTCATTTGGTCATTTAGATTCCTATGTTGTTCCTTCCTTCTTTTTTTCCCCTCCTTCTGTAGGTTTTCTGTACTTCGAGTGAGAGCATGAGGTCATGTGGTAGCGCATCAAACCTTTTCTTTTGTAGATTCGCTACGCATCAGCTGAAGTGTGAGAGGTCATGTGGTGCAACAAGCTCGATAGTGTCGTGGAGAAATCGCATAATCAGACTGAAGACATCCAGGACATCCAGACTTTATTGAACCACAGTAAAGCAGAGTTAGTGACGGCGTAACTGGCCAGAGACTTCCTATCTCCTCTCCTATGGTTTGCATTACCAGACTAAATCGTTACTGTACACGTTCAGTAAAAAAAAAAATAAATTCCACATACTATAGGGCCCGGTGAGAAACGGCGCTTTTCTCTAACCGAATTGTACAGAGAAATGAATTGAGATTGTAGTTTTTTGTTCAGCTTTAAGTATTTGCTGTTATATCCTTACACGCTGAAATAAAATCAGCTAATTATCGGTCCATTTCAGAGCAAAACGATACGTTTAACACGGAAATGTGTGATGCCAGCAGGACTGCGGGGAAATATTATAGCTTGAGGTATTATACTTTTATTTTCCTCGAGTATGTAGTAGTAGACTGTACGCTTTTATTATTTTTTTTTACCCCCTCTCCTTTTTCCTTTGCTGTTATTGTAAGTGATTAGATCCCCCGAAGCAGTTCTGCACTTTGTCGTTCTGTATGAATGAAAGCCTAGCACTCGGGGTATTTGCAATGCCGACGGAGTTCGTAGCCGTTGAATCGAATTAGTATGAGGTTCCAATCCTCGGCCTTTTTTTCTTTTTTTTTTTTTTGCTTCTCCGCCGCTGATTTAATTCAGGACCATTTGTATCACCAGCAGTGGAAATAATCATATTCATCTCTTCCTGCTGAAAAGTCATCAAATGAATTAGAAGCAGCAGAACTAAACCAGGACTGCGAGCACTGGGCTGAACAAATCTGCGGTTTCTTCACTGAATACGGAGGTATTCGGAAATGGCCGTGTGTGGTGGCCGCGCCGCAGGTAATAACACCCATTTAGACTGCTTATCATGGACAGCAGAGCTGGTTCGCTTTAGAGAGGTGGGAGACGAGATGGAGGCAATTAGAATAGATAAAAAATTATATTTTAAAATGAGGATGTCCGCATCTGCTTACCAGTTTTGATGGAAATGGCGGTGCTGTCTGTATTCTATCTGTCTGTTCTATATAGATTCATTACACAAAGACTGATATATTTCAAGTGTTTATTTCATTACATTTTGATGATTGTGGCTTACAGCTCATGAAAACCCAAACTTCAGTATCTCAGAAAATTTGAATATTGTAAAAAAAAAAGTCCAATATTGAAGACTCCATTAGTGGTGTCACGCTCTGATCACCGAATTAACTCAAAACGCCTGAAAATGTTTCCCGAGCCTTTTAATGGTCTCTCAGTCTGGTTCAGTAGGCTTCACAATAATGGGGAAGACTGCTGACTCGACAGTTGTCCAGAAGACGATCATTGACACCTGGCAAAGAAAAAGGTGCACAAGCAACAGGGATAACCGCAACCTTGAGAGGATTGAGAAACGAAGCCTATTCAAGAATTAGGGGGAGATTCACAAGGAGTGGACTGCAGTTGGAATCAGTGCTTCAAGAGCCGCCACGCACAGACGTATCCAGGACATGAGCTACAGTACAACTTTGTACAAATCGCATTCCTTGTGTCAAGCCACTCTTGAACCAGAGACAGTGTCAGAGGATGTCTTACCTGGGCTAAGGACAAAAAGGACTGGACTAGTTGCTCAGTAGGCCAAAGTCATCTTTTCAAATGAAAGTAAATTTTGCATTTCATTTGGAAATCAAGGTCCCAAAGTCTGGAAGACGAGAGGAGAAGCACAGAATCCAAGTTGCTTGAGGTCCAGTGTTTGCACAGTCAGTGGTGGTTTGGTGAGCCATGTCATTTATATCAGGTCCAAGGTCAGCACAGCTGTCTACCAGGACGTTTTAGAGCATGCTGACCAGCTTCATGGAGATGCTGATTTCATTTTCCGCCAGGACCTGGCACCTGCCCACACTGCCAAAAGTAATAATACCTTGTTTAAAGACCATGCTATCCCTGTGCTTGATTGGCCAGAAAACTCGCCTGACCTAAACCCCATCGAAAATATATGATGTGTTGTGAAGAGGAAGATGCAAGAAACCAGATCCAACAACAGAAAAGAGCAGAAGGCCGCTATCTGAGCAGCCTGGAGCTCCATAACACCTCAGCAGTGCCACAGACTGATCGCCTCCACGCCATGCCGCATCGCTGCAGTAATTCATGCAAAGGGAGCCCTGACCAAGTATTGAGTGCTGTACATGCTGATACTTTTCAGTAGTCTGACATTAATGCAGTTGCTGTGAATGTATTTACCAAAGCATTCCAGATAGGTAATGCATGACCTTTTGGTGTCTGCGCTACTTTGATACTTTGTTTCTGTCCCTCTGGTGCTCCTTCACAATCCCAAATTCACACGTCAGTTTTTACCCTTAGTGCGGATTATGACGTAACCCTTTTAGACGAGCCAATGAGGAAGATGTGAAAGAAAGATGAGAACAAAAACAAGAAGACAGCAAAACGGAAATTGAAACGGCGGTGCAAACCTAACTAACGGAATTTCAGTCCGTTCAGCGTATGGCGGGGTGGCGGGGAGAAGGGGGGGGGGAGTGGGAGGGGGAAAAAAAAATCCATTATGTTTGATGATACTGCCTCAGCTGCAGTACGTTGCCGCCAGAAACCAGGGAAATGATATTAGGTGAGTTGTAATGTGATTTCTGTGATGTGCGAATATGAGATTCTAATGGATTTGAGAACACTGGAGCAAGTCTTTATCACCAGTATTTATTCCCCCGGTTGCAAATGTAATTTACTAAGTACAAGACGATCAGCTCTGATCCTGGTCTTTCCACTGTAGGAAAGTGAAGGGGGGGTGTGAGCTAAAAAGTCTAAGAAAGAGATCATACAGGAGAGACTGGCAGAGATATCAGGCCGTGTCTCTGAACCAGGCAGAACAAAAAGAGCAGAAGCGTTCGTCTAGAAGGTTTGTGAATACCAGTATCGAGGAGTCAGGTTCCTTCTCATACGCGACGCCTCTCAGCGGAATAAGAGGATTTTTCTAATCCTAGAAGCTTGAAGAAAGACCAGTATTGTCTCTACACAGCGCTGCTTTTCTTATACGCATGACCGTGAAACGCTATTACAACGCGATGTAATTCATGTTTTCTAAGTGACAAGCATGTTACTTTGCAGTTTGAAAGACATTTAAATAAATAAAAATGATTGGTAGGATGAATTTTCTTCTTAAAAAGGCTAGCTTATTAATATTATATAGTAATATAATAAAAATAGTATTATTAATATTATTATTATTGTTATTACCGTATATTTTAGTAAGTCGTATAATCTCAGATTATAACGTTTTTGTGATCGGTATAGATGGTGTGTGTATAGGTAGATAGATATACACAGTATACAGTATATAGAGATAGATAGATGGTATAAATTAAAATAGATAGCCTGATACACACTTTTCTGCATTTCATAGCAAAGAAGTGGGGAAATATTATGGAGAAAAAAAAAAGAAAATTGAAAATTAAAAATCGTGAAAAACATCCTTATAGGACGGGAAAAAGTCTGATTTATCTAGTGTTACAACTGAAATATCAGTTTAAAAATCAGCATAAATGATTTTTTTTTTTAAAGTGCCCACTGGGACCAATTAAATATTAATGTTCATTTTTTTCCCCCCTTAACTTTCCCCCTGCTTGCTCTAGGAGCTTTTTCACTACTGATGAGCGAGGCTGTTTCGAGACGTTGCTCCTAAAATCTCAGCTTCAGAAAGCACTGAAGTCATGATAATGAGGAGGACTGACAAGATCAACTGTAACACCAAACATATAAATAAACAAACAAGAAACACACATTCACTCAACACACACACACACACACATACAAAGACATGCAGATTAGGTTCATTGGCATTCCCAAATAGCTCATAGTGTGTGTGTGTGTGTGTGTGTTTTGTGATGGATTGGCACCATGTCCAGGGTGTACCTTGCCTCATGGCAAGTCTCTTGGGATAGGCTCCAGGATAAGCGGTATCGGAGATGAATGTGTGTTCTGTGATGGATCGGTAGGATGAATACCGATCAGCCACAACATTAACTGCACCAATATGTCAAGTAAATAACATTTAAAGTGATTACTTGTGCCAGGATCATGGACACCCAGGTTTCATCAAAGCCTAGCCCGTCTAGTCTGATCCCACAGACAAGTTAATGTAGCACAGATTGCTCAAAAATGCTAATGCTGGTAGTGATAGAAAGGCACCTGCCGCCTATGAGGCTTAGCAGGCAAAGAGCTCAAGGTCGTTGACCCGGCCTCATATTTCAGTCCGATAAAGAATCCATGGGATGCGCCGGAGAAACAAGTCTGATCCCACAGAGGCTCCACACCACAACCCACAGCACTCAAAGGAACCACTGCCAACGCCCTGGTGCCAGACACCACAGCATTCAGTTCCTAAGGGGCCATAGAGAACTCTGGGAGAACTCCCTTCATTCACTCCTTCTTCAAATAAAGTTTTTAATAAAGAGTGTCTAAGTAAATGAGCTACTCCTGAACCACGCCCCGCAGAGAACAGCATCTGGATAAGAGCGTCTGCCAAATGCCTAAATGTAAATGTAAACAGCAGAGCAGAACAAAAAGTGGATTATGAGAGTCGGGGAAAACCAAATTATAAACATTTATAACATAACGTGCTGTAACATTTGTCCATTTCAAGACATTAAAGAAATGATCTGTGGAACATTGGTTCCAAATCAGAATCTGTCGTATGTAATTTGCTACATGAACTAAGTTTAAGATGTTGTAAAGATTTATGCTTTTATATCGTCACAAATAACCACTTTTTAATTTTGTTTCTAATCACTCCTGCATTGCGTTGGCCTTGTCCTGGTGAAGTTCCTACCAAGCTTTGAAGCAGGTTCTTTTGTAACTCCACATCCTCCTCACCTGGGTGTTGCTCCTCCTATTCCAGTCCTAAAATCATGAGGCTGCCATCACCTTATTCACTGTAGGCAATGTGTTAATTCAGCTATGGTGTACAGTATCTTGCTTTTGTCCTCATCACATCTAAAAAGCACATTCTCACTGGGTCACTCTAATGTGAATGTGATGCGAGGTATGAATTACCGTGAACAATGGTTTTTTTTTTCTAATTATACCTCCTGGACAGTCTTGAGTTATGCTTAGCTGTTCGAATGGGTGTCTGTTCCAACTCCACTATACTACTTCAGAGTGACTGTTGGCCTCACTATGACTTCCCGCAACACACTCTGTCTAGTCTTTGTGCTTTATTTTAGGGATGAGGGCTTGGTCTAGGTGGCGCTTCCTTTACTTCCTGTAACATACTGGGATACCCAGAGAAACTCTTGCATATAACCTTCCAACCAATTCCTAAGTTATAAAAATCTATTATCTCATTTTTAACGTTTTTTTAAAGTGCTCCTCAGTCTTCATTTTTTTTTACCTCTTTCCTTCAGACTGACACTGTTTGAGCTGTTTTAATATTTCACAAAGGAAGTGCAATTATGGTTTTCGGAGTGCCCTCCGAAAGACATTATTTTTCATCTGAAGCGTCAGGAATCTGGGCGGTTAAAATCATTTCTGACCAATAATTTAATTTGGAAAATTCACTGTGGAAGAACACGAGTTTGCAATAAAAATAGAGACGTCAGGAATGTGTATGTATAATTTATTATTCAGACAAATCTGATAAACTTCAGCTTGGTTGAACACCTTTGCAGTGTACATGTCAAGTTATATGAGCATCAAGTTACCGCTCAAGCTATAGGAATTCAAG
Organism: Clarias pachynema; assembly: GCA_030014365.1. Classification (NCBI taxonomy): domain Eukaryota; kingdom Metazoa; phylum Chordata; class Actinopteri; order Siluriformes; family Clariidae; genus Clarias; species Clarias pachynema. The sequence continues at coordinate 4,138,267 of JAQMYL010000004.1, read as the reverse complement.
AAGCACGTACACCAGCTAAACAAATACAACTGGTATTGACACTTTATAGATGATTTCCCAAAGCACCACAAATGTTTTATGGAAAAAAAGGCAAATTAATAATTTCCAAAGTAAGGAGAATGCGTTCATTAGAGTCACTAATAACGATCATGTTCCTGTATTTACTCTTTCATTTAAAGGCATCTTAAAGGTCGTCTTCAGGTGAGGACGTCCTCCTTGACTCACATGACTACGTCTCTTTAATTGATCCAAATTGAATCCACTAAAACAGACAAAATAAATCAAATGCTCTTATTCTTATTCCTGATTCTTGTACCTTCCTTCCAGGTTTTTCAGAGACCAGTATGAGCATGCATGTAGCTTTATTTACAGCTGCAGATGTTTTGTTCATGTCCTTCACAAATGATAATGTGAAATGTAGTGCATCACTTTAGAAGATGCATTTTAACCTTCTGGGGCTATGGACAGGTTCCTTGCCAATGCTTCTGTTTGATAGTTTGAGACCTAAAAGTGTTCACCTAACAGGTTGTTTGTATACTACAATTTGAAAAGTTTGAAAATATAAAAAAAACACACACACACATACTTTTTTCCCCCAGAAAGGGTATTGTCTCTATCTGGGGGCCAAGCACCTCATGGAATTTTCCCCCACCTCCGGCTTATTTTACCATGGTTTTCCTTTCACATTCAATCAGCCGACAGTGTGCCTCAGACCAATTTCAATTTACAACCAGGCTGAGGCGATGGAGCCGCTCGTGGTAAAATTAGGGTCTAAATGGCTGCCAGGGGATAGAGACAGCGCGGCTTAGAGACGGTGACTAGAGAGAAAGGAGGGGGTGAATAGAGGACTTCTTTAGTCAGGCTTTTCCTGAGTGCTCTATCACCAGGAGTCTGATTCTCCGGACACATGAAAATACAGGTCACCTTTACAATAATCACGCAGCTGAAAATTCCCCGTATTCATTAAGATGGTGTATGGGTCATTTGATAATCAACTGTTCTTATCCCTCAAAAATTGGATTCCAATTTGTCTTTTTATTTGTCTCAGTACCTTTCACTGCAGAACCTTAAACCTGGTTCCACCCAAAACAAAAGTCCAAAGGATGGAGACAACTCAGGAAGATTCAGAATGAATGCCTGATTATCTTATGTTCTTCTAAGAAGACAAGCATCAAGCTCATGATATCTTGACAGTAAAGCTTGTGCTTTTGTTACAGCACTTGCAAGCTTGTACTTCCTTGTCTAATTAGGGAAAATCCTAATTAGAGTCTGCAAGTGTTCCCTCAAAGGTCAAGCAAATAACTTGGTACAAACACACCAATACACCATGCATGGGGTTTGGTGCACGTTTCTTTTTCTTTTTTTGTCTTGCACCATTGGAATGCAAACTCCAATCATCTGCCTATCCTGTTCTCAAGCCTTTCGGGCAAGGCTTTGGGGTATTGATCAGAAGGTTGTGAGGATAAATCCCACCACTGGGTATTTCAACAAAACCACCTTGGATTAAAGTTCCAGCTGAAAACGAATCATTTGGGAGTTTCAAACTTTAATTAAAAGCTTTAGACTTTACATCTTGGCTGTAGCCCGGTCACCTCTCCTGACGCCTTAAATCTTCCGATTTTATTCCCAAATTACAGCTGGAGTATTTTCCCCATGCTTTAAAGTGCTAATATTTGTTGCACAAACATCCTTCCCTCTTGCTCTTTCTCTCAGTGACAGGCACGGGGAGCGGTTGTTAAGTTCACTCTCTCAGCCTCAGGAGGCTCAGAGTGGTCAATACTCAGCTGAGTCATTCTCTGCATTATCATTTATGGCCTTTATCCCATGGAGCGGGAGGAGGAGGAGGGGAGAAGACATAAGGAGAAATATACAGCATTTATCCATCTGTCTGTCCCTCAGTAAACAGTGTGGTCGGTCGATAATTGAACAAGCCCATGAGGGTGTCCACTGGCATTAAGGATGTTCACGAACACTAACAGCAAAATGTTTTTTTTTCCCCCCTGAATTTGCTAGTAGGCTGCAGAAGGTGGCAGCAACAAGAACAGGACAATCTTTTATTGAACTTTTGAACAAAGCACATCACAGTACTTCATTTAACAACAAAATAAATTTGGGAGAATTGAGAAGAAACGCAATCAACAAAGCTCAAGATTCATTCATTACCTGCTAAGTCTCTGTAATTCATTCTCTCATTTACAGCTTGTATGTGACCACGCCCCTTTCTTCCAAATATCCAAAGAGCAGTAAAGAGAAAACAGGTTTTAGATTGTAGATATCCACTTGTTACAATTGTTTCCTCTTAATCCAGCCATGTTCAAGATTAGTTCTGAGAAATTCTAAGAAGAAGTAAAGAAAGCCCAGTCTCAGCTCTCACTGGGAAATTGCGACCCTCTCGAGTACCTGTCACTGTTTTTGCAATATCTCCATTATCGTTATTTTAATTTTATTCACGGGTAAGATTTGCGCACCTTGTTTGCCGTGAAGACGTCAGGATCTCTTTACGTCGACCGAATGAAGTCAGGGTTACTCTCAAGCACCTGGAGAGAGGAGTTAGTCAGGTAGAAATCAGAATTTGTCAAAACTAATCAGAGTTAAAAATTTTCCCAGATGACTGCAGCGGCCAAATTGCATCTAAATTATATCAATCAGCTCAAGGTTATACGTCTCCAGATGAAAAAAGATGAAACAGTTCTAACTTGCCAGACAAAATCTGGTGGAAACATTTTCATCTTTTTTGCATGTAATGGGGTTTTAACTCCTAAGTTCAGAAAACTTCATAAGAAGGTATCTGTTTTTTTTTCCAGGTTATTGGTTATAAAGACATCTGCAGTAAATTTAGTTTCTAAAATCCAGTGAGAAATAAAATAAATGGGTGAAAATAGAGATTTTTTATTACATTGATATGTTAGCTAGCTACCTGAGTTCAAATCTTTTTTTTTTTTTTTAATCCATTATTTTTCTTGAACCTTTTCATTTTTGAATGTATTTTTTTGTTAACTATTCAAAGACGTTAATTTTTACGGTGAATTTTTTTGCCACCCCAGATTGGTGCTGGTGGAACTGCTAGTAAACTGAAGCACTAGCACTGGAACAAAAAACAAAAAAATCCTGGTAGAATCATTATAATATAGGAGCAGCTGGACTGTCTGGTTTACGTCTACAGGAAATGAGCTCGAAGTTACCGACCCCCCGAGAGGCCCATTCACTGTTTACACAACTACCCTTCCCTGCACCTGCCTGATTATAACATCCTGAAGCGCCAATGCGACAAACTGTAACTGCGTAGTCGTGGTCTGATGAGCAAGTGCCGCGTTCATTAGTGAGAAATCAGGAACCGTCCCTCCGCCATTCTCTGACCCAAATCAGCGCCTAATGAGGCTTATTATTGTTATTATTATTATTGTCGTCGAGACGGGTTGAATGGATCCTCCTGCCGCATCTGTCAGTCCACTCTTGTTTAACCTCACAATCAGGCGCCTCTTCTGGACTGCACTCTGATTTAGGGTACTTAAGGTCCTGTTAGGGGTTTTGTCATGGGATTGGCAGCAGTCTTGCCCTCTATTTGTGTTCAGGCTCAGGGAACAGGTCAGCGTGCTGAGTGCCGAGACTTCTACTGATTAATGGCTGCCTTTTTAGTGGGAGGATTAGAGCCTTAGTGGGTTTTAAACTAGACATTTGTCATAGAAGTTTTTCTTTTTTTTGTGTGTGTGGACAAATCTCAGATAATTTTAGTTGTATAGAATAAGTAAAGTAAGTAAAACTTCAAAATGCATTTACATTACACCAACGTTTCTTAGGTTTTTGCAAATTTGTGATTTATTAATTTGTTGATTTTCTTTTTTCCTAAACCAGAATTATTTTTCAAACTAGTGGCTGGAAAGTGTACAAATTGTTTAGCCAACTACTAGATGCTACTCGCTTTTATCCGAGGAGTTGCCACATTGGATCATTTGATCTGCCAGCTTGGGCACAGGTTTCATGCTGGATGCCCTTCCTTTCCTTACTTGGCTTGGGGACTGGCACTGCATGCAATGGGTTTGTTATAGGGCATAGGGTTATTTAAGTTTTTTTATTTTTGTTCTTATATTTATAAATAAAGAGTATAAGCTTGCCAGATCACCCTGTTCATACTGTACATACAATATCTCAGCTGCTTTAGTAGCACAATTGGATAATATTATCTGATTAGGTATTTTAATATTTGTACTTTTTATATTCCTTTACTCAGTGGAAGCTCAGGGGGGTAAGGTGCTGAACTACTGATTGTAAGGTTGAAGGTTCAAGCCCCACCTCCACCAGGCTGCCAATGTTGGGCCCTTGAGCAAGGCCCTTAACCCTGTCTGCACCAGGGTTGCCTGATCATGGCTTACCCCCTGCGCTCTAACCCCAGTTAACCTGGGATGTGCAAAGAAAGAATTTCACTGTGCAGTAATCTATATCTAACAAATTTTTATTTCATTTTTATGCACCTTAAGGAGTGGCTCAATCTACTGTATCTATCTAAGGACCTTGCTCAAGGACCCAATGCCTGACCCCGACCCCTCATCATCAATCTAGAGCCTCAACAACATGAGCCAGCGCTGCCCCAGTGGCATAATATAAAGAGAATAGTGATACAACTTTAAAATAATAACCATAAAAAGCACTATTATGTAAAATGCAGTAACCTATTATTATAATCCTGATGCACATAATCCCTTTTTACATTTTAAATAATTAGGGCTTGTCTTAAATTGTTTATTTAGGAAGTATATTTGATTTTATAATTGTTGTACGTAGAGCTTTTTCTGTTCTTGTTTATGTAAGCTTCTGGTTCTATTGGCTGGAAAATAATTCCTTTAAAGTTCTTTAAATGGTTTAAGCGCTAAAAGATTAGTGGTTTTAGTTTTTTTTCTATATGACCTCCAATCAAGCTGAAATTGGGCATGCATGCTGCGCCGAGGTGCTAATCTGCAAGTCAGGTTTTGATGGTGACCTGATTTCTCAAAAAGTGTTTCCTGTTATCAGCCAATCAGATTCCAGCAGGCATGTGCCAGGGTCACCTTCGAGCTGTGGTGGTTTTTGGGTCGAGTCGTTCTTGTACCTGATTCAGACTTACTCTGATTGGCCAACGCTTGTTTTTTTTGTTTGTTTTTTTTTGTTCTCAAATTTTGGTGTCTTGCGTCATCCTGGATTTTGAATCATCACTGAGCGATGGTTGGTTTCGGCTAATCATGTTCCAGCAGACATTTCACGCAGCTTGCTAACTTTGGCAAAGAGTCCTCAGGCTTGGCAAACTTACAGTATACTGCAGTTATATTTTAATTTCATTTAAGTTTGAATGTATGTTTAGGATTTGCAAAGCGACTTCAACTATTAGAAAAGTGCTTTATTAGATTATATGATATTGTAAAAGCACATTCCTGAGTCACTTAACTAATTTCTGATCCATTGTAACTTATTATATTGTTATCTATAACCCAATAATCCTGTTATATAATGAGCGTAAGGGTTGAGAGAGTGTTGGAGAGACTTGGTGAGGTAGGGAGAGATGTGTGGAGGTAAAATGAGAGCGGACTCCGCGGTGTGAGGAGAGGATGGTGAGTCTGGAGGTATAATTTGTCACAGTGTGGCCAATCTCATTTCCTGTTGACTGCAGGATCCAGAGTCTCTTTTTTTTTTTTCTTAATGTAATAGATTCTGCTGGATTTAATTGAGCTGGAACACACACACACACACACACACACACACACACACACGTATAAATGCCCAGATCCTGCCTGTGTGTTCTGCTCCAGACAGTACTTCCACTCCATCTCCTCATGTGTGTGAATGAATTTAATATTCTTTACTTTTTCAATCTGTTTTTATCAGTAAAAGGCGCTCATCTGCGTCTCGTCTCACCTGACTTCTCTCACACACACACACACACACACACACACACACACACACACACACACACACACACACGGCTGTTACAGTGAGTATGCGGGTGGATATCGGCGCTTCCTGTGATGAGCTGCGTAGCCCGAGGACACACCGTCAGTCCAGGGTTCCTCTCAGATTCGATCACACTCATGCAGAGGCAATTTACTACTCGCCTAAATTGGAAAAATAAAAGCGGAAAACTAAAAGCCTCTGAGAAATCGCTTCGAAATTGCTATCTGTACACTTTTAGCAGCTTTAATAAATCAGTCAAACAAACAAACAACAAAACGCGTCCTCCAGTCTCACACACAAACACACACCGAAAGAGAGAGAGAGAATGAGTAAAGGAATACCCCACAAATAGAAAAAAACATTATAGTAACCAAATAAATAAATCCTGTACCAGCAAGCAAACAAACGAGCAAGCAAATAAAAAAATTAATCCACAAATAGTATAGTAACCAAATAAATAATTCATGCAAAGGTAAATAAGACTAAATAAACTAGATAATTAAATAAATCCACAAATTAAATTAAAATTTGTGTATTCATAAAAATGAATGAATTCATTAATAAATACGGTTACTCCACAAATATTATAGTAAGTAATTAACTAAATAAATAAATGCACAAATGTAAACAAATATTTTAGTAAGACAATCAACAAACAAACAAGTATGTGAACAAATAAACAAATAAAGATACTCCACGAATAAACAAACATTATAGTTACCACAATAATAATTCCTGTACAAGTGAAGAATAAAACCAATCAATCAATAAATTATTAAGGATATGCTACAAATATAAGCAAATATTATACTAAACAAATTAAATCATGTACAAAAAAAATAAATAAATAAGTAAATCCTCAAATAGAAGCAAAATTACAGTAAATAAATAAATAAATAAATATAGGTACTTAAATGAATGAGTATATAAATTATTAAATAAAAAAAAACATTTACGACTAAGTAAATAGGTAAGTTAACAAATCTCACACCCCAGACATGGTTTCGAATAAATGAATAAATAAATAAATAAATAAATTCATTAATAAAGTAAGGAAGTAAACACACAAATGAATCCCAGAGAAATAAACAAATAAATGCATTAACTGGGAAAGGAAGCATGGAAAAAAAAACCCCTCCAGAGATTAAATAAGTTAAATAACCAAACAAATAGATACACCACAAATCAACAAATTTGTAAACTTTTAGATGAATATGACCACCAAGTTGTCCCTGTTGGGCCCTTGAGCGAGGCCCTTAAACCTCAACGGCTCGGATGTAAAATGAAATAAAAAGTAAGTCGCTCTGGTTAAGGGTGTCTGCCCGATGCCTATGATTATAATTGGAAAACAATACATGGTTACCAGATATATTTATAGATAAACAAGAAAATTAATAAATAAACCACACAGACGGTAAATAAATGGCATAAGTACGAATAAATATTTAATAAATACTTAATACATCCATAGATAAACAAATAGGTAAACAAAGTAAACACTTCTCAGCTTGATTGATATACCCCCCCCCCCACCCCACCCCCTTCTCTTTCTCACACTCGTGCACACGCGCACACACACACACACGGATCAATATCACAATTTATATATATATACAGTATATATCCTTCAAAACAGTAATAGTGCCTTCTAGTGTAGTGTGGAGGATTATTAGTGTTTACTGTATGTGCGTGCGTGTGTGTGTGTGTGTGTGCGTGCGTGTCCATGGCAAGGCTTTGTGTTGCGTGCTGGTGGGCAGCGGTGTGGGTGTGAGCGTATCCGTTTCCCCGCAGTAGAAGCCGGGTGTATCACACGGTAAAGACAGTTTAGATCGTTCTCCACTAATCAGGGTCCTCACGCATCCTAAAGGTGTCCACTTCATCCCTCACACTGTAAAAGACTGTAAAGCCGAGCTCTCGCCGCGCGCTCCCAGCACTGACCTACTGCCATCTAGTGGTGCTGCGGAGCAGTTCAGTACTGTGATGCATGCTTATAAAGTCTTTATAACTGCCCTGTAAATGCCCTTTACTGCCTCACTGTCCTAAATGTTCAATTTCGAGCTTCACGCTTTACCGGTTCGCTCCGGCTCAATTCTAAAATCAAGGATAAAAGAAACAACACAATAGAAGTGTTTATGGTATTTAAATAAAAACCCGGCATTAAGTGCTCTATAAACGCTGTAAAACCACCGGAGTGAGGCAGTGTTTTACGATTCGCGGGTGCAGCGTGTGGTGAAAGGTTGCTTCACACTGCTGATGTGATGAATCCCTCTCTCTCTCTCTCTCTCTCTCTAATCTGATTACACTTCTGCTAGCGCTGCATTACTCTCTTCTGTTACGACACAGGAGGTGTGATGTGTTTCACGCTGGGCAGTTTTTCAGCTCGCTCCGTTTGTACAACGGAAATATTTAGCTCGGAGTGCTTGTTCTGGAGCTGCCTGACACATCCTGGTTCCCCCGGTTCTGGTTCGAGTTCTCGTCACATGACACTCTCTGATGGTTCCACTCGATCATCATGAAGACGGACTGTTACTGGACAGCTGTTCTCTGATGACTCGTGACTGCAGTCACTCAACAATCCTACCCGAGTGGAAGTGGACTCTGTATTAACTTGAACATCATTCCTGTTATATTGAACTTGAGTCTTATATCACACAGACATATCAGGGACTGATTTATGGTTTTACGATCTGATATCCGGTTCAGTCTGGTTCCTCTCAAGGTTTCTGTCTGTTGCCACCTCAGGAAGTTTGTCCTCTCCACCGTCACCCTCGGCTCGCTCATCAGGGATGAAGTGACATTTCCGTGTTATACTTTTTTTCATTTTATTTTTCTATAAAGCTGCTTTGTGACACTGAGCATTGTTAAAAGCACTATACAAATGAAATTGAATTTAAAATAAATACATACATAAGTATGTTAACAAGTACTTAAATAAGGTAGTTAATAAATTGGTAAGTAAATATGTAAATCATAAAGTTACAAGTAGTAATAGTAAATAGTAAAGTTATTAGTTAATAGTTAAATAAGTAAACTAACAAGTCAATAAATAAGGAAGCTAATATGTAAGTGATCAAAAATTAAATGCAAGTAAGAAAATAGTAAGTAAATATGGAAAGTAAGTAAATCAATAAGTAAATAA
>JAQMYL010000004.1:4099588-4110235 GCA_030014365.1 Clarias pachynema | reverse complement strand
GAACAGTGCGTTTTCAGTTTTTTATTTTTAAAATAAATATTATCATTAGGAGGTTTGTTCAATAAAATTCAAATTATTCCCTAATGGTTGATGACTAGAAAATTATACTGACTGTCATTTGCATTGACTAATTATAAAAATCAGAGAGAGATTTCATTTGCGTAATAATTTGGAACGCAGTGTATTTCAAACCAACCGTCCTGACAGAGATGGTCAAGTCTTTGCTGTGGCGTTTTCTGCTCGATTGGTGTTGAATACAGTTGTCTGTTAGAACTTTCACCATGCTTACGTACTGTAACACCAAGGGCAATGTATTTTTAAAAAGACTCCAGAGCAAGTTTAATCTAGTCATGACACACACACACACACACACACACACACACGCATATAGAGGGTAAAGTTCTGTCCTAGAGCTTCCCTCCTGTACCTGTGCCCGCTGAGCTTCAGCACTGGTCCCTTTCTGCCTAATCTATCTGCAGCAGCACTGCCGTGACACCTGAGGTGTGAGCGCTGCGTTTCTTTCAGGTAACCTGTCAGCTGAAAAAGGTCCTCCTGGAACGAGATAGCGAGAGAGATGGGAAAAGAGCTAATCTGTGCCTGCGGAGAGGGAAAAGCGAGAGAGTGTCACAAAAGTGTTGGTAGAATGGAGGCATGTCGAGCAGAGCAGAGCGAGGGATAAATGTGTGTTTCATGAGTTCATCCTCATGCTGAGTTCTTCAGAATATAATTCGTTTAAATTAATGTGCGTCTCATCGCCCGGTGTTCGTTCCTTTCCCAAAAGCGTTCTCCCCATACGGAGCTCTTTATGGCATGCGCGTGTTTGTGTTAAATACACCCCTCTTCATGTGGTGCTGATGTTTCAGAGAGAGCGATGGAGTCCCCACGTGGGTCTGGCGGTTAGGTGTAGATCTCACCGCCTGTGAACTCATCAGTTTAAAAAAAAAAAGAAAAAAAAGACCAGATTACGACTCTCGTTACTTTAGCTCTAAAAACACACCCACACAGAGGCATTAATTCTGCTCATGATGCCTCATTTGCACATCACATAGCTCTCACACCTGGCTCTTCAGTGTCACACACGCGCACACACACGGGCGCGCACATGAGGATGTGATGGATGTCGGGGCTGATTTGCATTCGTTCAGTAATCGTCCGGCCGGCAGAGATGGCGCCGAAATGGAGCAAGAGCGCTCCTTTATTGAAATTACACCCATTAGGACACGAGTAATCCCACGCTGCAGGGATTCGCATGCGCCAGAGATGGACTTTGCACCTCAGGTGTTTCCAGAGTAGAGCTTCTCCATCGTGCACACACACACACACACACACACACACACGACCAACGTGATCGAAATTTATTCACCATCGATCATGACGCTTAAATTACTCTTACTTATGTTAACACCTGGATTCTGACAGAAATTAAAGGTCCAGAAACACATCTGGATACCTGGAGACATCTCCAGATGTGCTTCTGGGATTTTCCTTTCCTGTAAAAGAGTAACATAAATCCTTATCAAAATAATATCAATAAATAATATCAAAAGCCACACACACACACACACACGCACACATACTGTGTCTTCACGCTGGGTTACAGGGTCTCAGAGGCTCACAGTGGTTCTGACAGTGATGAATGGACCATCAAGATGCCCGGTGAGACGGTTGTGGGAGTGTGTTGTGCTTCGATGACTTCAGTAGACGTATGTGTGTGTGTGTGTGTGTTGGCATGAGTGAGCAGCACATTCAGGTTAAATACTCTGAACTCACCAAGCTCCTGGGTCAGGGTTGGATTAATGGGAAAAGCCCCTGACCCATTACAGAGGGCAAAAACACACACACACACACACACACACACACACCAACCACTGCTGACTTTCCTTATACCATGTGCCAGTCTTCTGCATGTCCATTGACATCTATGTTACAAAAAAAGGACGAGTCCTGACCTGAATCTTTCATCTGTAAGATAAACAGCTTACAGAACACATGTACTGTAATAGTATAAATATAAAATGTCAAAATAACTATCAGTTAATAAATACAGTACATTTGAGCGTCTTTCCTGTTATCACTGACTTTGTAGCAGCTATAAACTTTACAACACCAGCCTGTGCACTGACATTAAGACCGCACAGCCACTTCCATCTCACTCACTCACTCAGTCAATCATCATTTGTACCGCTTTATCCCGTATACAGGGTCACCGCGGGGTGCCTGGAGCCTATCCCAGGAGGTGGGGTACACCCTGGACGGGGTGCCAACTCGTCACGGGGTGCACACACACACACACATCCTAACATGCTCATTCACACACTATGTGCTATTTACGAGCCAATTAGCCTAATCTGCCTGTCTTTGGACTGTTGGAGGAAACCCCGAGTACCCGAGGGAAACCCACCAAGCACGGGGAGAACATGCAAACTCCATGCACACAGACCCCGAGGTGGGAATCGAACCCAGACCCTGAAAGTGCAAAGTGACAGTGCGGACCAGTCAGTCATTGTACCGCCACCTCCATCTCCTCTGTCCAAAAGAGCGTCAAGACCGTTTTTACGAAAGCACTGACACTAGAGACTTTCAAATAAATAAATGTACTTGCAGACAAGCTGACTTTATCAATGATCACACACTTTCTTAGCGTACAAGCGCCTTGCTTGTAGCACACACTAAGTTGCGCGTACATCCGGGAGCCTTTTAAAACTTGTTAGCGTCAGTGGAAAGCCAAGTGAAGTGAAGTTTTTCTTTGTGTTTTTTTGCATTTTGTGCAAGATTTAGTGAAGACATGGCACCATGGGTCCCAAGACTGTTAGTAAGGACGGTAACAAGAAGAAAAGGGAGCCATCTAGATGCCGCCTCTGCAGAGTCTGTGATGTTCCTGATGGTTCTCCGGTTATGCAGTCAGTGTACCCAAGGCCTTTAGTGCTCTGTGGTCTGACTGGCCTGCAAAGACTCTGCATCTGACCTCGACAGGGTTGTATCGAGTCCTCTATCACTTGTTTTGGCATCCTAGGACTGAGGGAATTGTACGGAAAAAAAAGCTAATGTACAGTATATACGGTAAAAGTGGTCTATAGAAACCATCACATATTATGAAAAAACGTCAAATGCGTCTTGTTATAGAGAACAAAGTAACACCTTCTGACTAATCCGATTGAAGACTTCAAGTCAGCACTGTGTGTTGTATAAAGAAACAAACGCCAAAACACCTGATGCACTTCCTTCAGATGTGTGTTATCAGTCATGTAGCAGCTATACAGCAGGTTCGCGTGATTGGTTTCATAACTGGCTGGATTATTTGCCAGTCACATCACAACCCCTCAAGCGGCAAGGTCGAAGGGGCGAAGTGAGACGTTCACGTAGTGAATTGACGTAGCGTAAAGGAAATCCTTAAATCTCATTTCTTAAAATACTCATCATGGATTGCGCTCGCTAATGAATAAATTTCCACAGATGGAGAAGCTGAAAAAGCCTTAATACACATAAGCCGAGAGCACAGCTGCGCATCAAAGCGTAATCAAGGCTAATGCCATTGTGAGGTTACTTTAAGCGCTGTTTTCGTGTGTGAAGATGTACGCGACATGTCAGAGGAAAGAGAGAGGATCCTTTCCACTTTCTCTTCGGCGTCTCAGCATGTCGTATGAAATATTTCCTTCGCCGCAGGACAAACGTGACGGTGACGGTTTGCTTTCTGTCCTCCAGCACTCTTTTGCTTTGCTTCTTTACTTCAGCCTCTTCTTCTTTTTCTTTTACCTTCTCTTTGCGCCTTGATTACTTTTTAATGATTTCCTGAGCTAAGACAAGTGGCTGTGTTCAATGAGCAGGATTAGACAAGTGTCGCAGAGCACCAAAGGATTTGTTACTCGAATAATTGCACTCTACAAAAAATAAAAATAAAGATTGAAAGGCGTATTAGACGTTGCTGGTCACGCTGATCAAGCGCTCTCCTTTATAATTTTAGGTGGAGATATCTGCAGAGTTTTGCTATTTCACAAACACACCCACACTCACAAATACACATTTTGCAGAACTGTGAGAAGATGATGGAGTCGTTCCAGCGAGGCCACAGCGTTGCCTGTCAAGTCGTCCCCCGCTGTCACAGGCTGACACAAAACCCCGTGTTCAGCTGCAGTCATGGATCATTACCACCCCCCCCCCCACCCCCCCCCTCGATGTATTCCTCAGTGCTGCTAGCAGAGCACATTGATATGTAGAACAGATTCCAGATGAATTATTGTCTTACTAAGGATGCTGCTTCCCCCTGCTGGTCGGGGTTTGTCCTAGGGTCTCGTCTTTGGTGCTGGGAAACGCTGACTCCAGTACTCTTGTACTCTGCAAACTTGCCACTTGTACTTCTGTCAGCGCATCTTTAACTCCTCATGCCGTTCATGCTACAGGCAGCGCTAACGACGCCGTGTGTGTATCTGTGTATCTTCTCTCCACATGTCTTGGCTGCGATCCATTACACTGTGCCAAAATGGCACTCGATGCTCCAACAGCGAGGGTATGTCAGGGAAAAGAGGCATAAAGCTTGGACATAGAAAATGGACCTGATGAGGCAGATAGAAGAGTGAATGCATGCATCGACCATGCTGCGTTTCGTCCATTAGTTCCAGCACTGTGACTCGTCTTTAACGCCAGCCGTCCTTGTCCTCGTGTGCTCATGCATTGTCAGATTTCCACCGTCACGCACACACACACACACACACACATAGTTATATCAATAACAGCCACTCAAGCCATGGCATCAGGATCTGGCAGGTGAATGCATGGCCTGATTGTGTTCCATTTATAGAGCGCTCGATGCATTTGCACATCGAGTACGCGCTAACTAGCAGGTCGCTCCGTCTCTGGGAAATGACCGAGCTGTCGTTCGCATCTGGAAATGACACCGCCAGCTCGGTTCAAGCCAAAGCCTTCTGCTCAAGCACCGCAGACAATACCGGGCGTAATCAATACCCCTTAAGCAGTCCAGAGAAAATTGTGTTTAAAAGGTTTGAAGAAGAGAACTTATCAGGCTTTCTCATGTCTGTCAGAGTGATCCGCACTTCTCAGCTCATTATTTCTAACTCTCAGCCTTCTAAGAAGTTCTTCTAAGAACTGCCGTCCGGTGCTTATGCTAAAACTCTTAATCACAATCCGCTCATCCTGAATCTCCTGTCTTTGTCACTCTCGCCTCTGGTTGGTTTGCTTGTTAGGGGATCTTGGTATACAGTACATTCAGATTTCCGTAAATCGAAAGCACAAAAAAGGGCGCTATTTATTACAGGTAAGTAGTGTATGCATAGTCGGTAATTCATGTGTGGTTTTGCCTAAAGTATACTGTAAATTACCATAAAACTGTCCAATCGGGAGCCTCATTCATCAGCACATGAATGTTTTAAACTTGTGGTTAACGTGTGTGGTTTTGGTGACCAGAAAAGGCCAGTTTGGTGCTTTTTAAATATCAATAATTGATATGTAGCACTTGGAGGCATCATGCAGAATAAGAAAACTGTAAAGAGGCAATAAAATCACATCTTACTGAAAGATGGTCAGGGTGGTCATGTTGTCAAAGAGGGAGTTCAGAAACTAATCACCACAAAAGACCAGATATACAAGTTGCCTTAATGCAAGAAATTCTACTACTATTGTTTTATTATTATTATTTTTAATCTATATAAACATATCTGAATACTAAACGATACGTTTAGTGTATAAATATTGTAGTTTAAATCACAGTGTGTCAAAAATAACCACAATATGAATTTTCGACCATTAAGCAATGTATGGCGCAACATGGCTGGATGACCTATCCAAAATAGGGATATTAATAATTAATTAATTATTATTAATTGCTGATAATAATTAAGCTGATTAAATCTGTATTATCTGACAATGTTTTGCATAATATTTCTCCGTAAGCTCACATATCTAATAACTTGCAGGTGATTTACAATTTATTGTATTTTTAGCAGCCTTGTTTCTGACAGCACTGATTGATTTTTATTTATTTATTTATTTATTTATTATCTATTCATCTACTTATCTACCCAACCCTGTTTGTTTAAAGTATTTTGGGCTTTATTAATTTTTCTCATTGAAATGTACAAATGTATTGGCCTATTTTTTTGGTCAATTTGACCCATTAAATTGTTGGCTTAGTTTTCCGATTCAGAATTGATTTACACTTAAGTTCTTTAGTTAAACATAAACATTAAATGCTGTAAGAAATTATGCATTCATTAAAAATATGTACCACAGTACATGTTCTTTTTTGAGTTTATGAGCGGTTGGTGCAATACCGCCACCTACTGGACTGGAGTGTGGAGCAGGAAATTTTTTTTTTTATTACAACTAACAACACAAATTATACAGAATAATAAAAAAAATAATTAAAAAAACTATTATTAGAAAATAGTCCATCAGTCTAGCATAAGTGCTTTTTATTTGAAACAATTTCATAATCACAATGCGAAAAGATTATGAATAGACCGGCAACCTATGATTCAAAGCTCTGCACATAACTAGTATGTTATGGGATTGTGATGTTAGAACTGTTTAAATAAAACTTGAACTAAACATTTCTACCTTTGCAGGTTTGTATCCACTTTTTTTTTGTCCCGGTTTATTGCCTGTAGACAGTTCTCTACACTTGTTATATACTGCACCACTCAGTGAATGTTGAAGGAGTTTGTCTGGAGGTTGTGTAAAAAGTTTTGAAATAGCTCCCACACAGGGTGCTCTATTAAACTGAACTTGTTTATGTGGTTAGGTGGAAAGCCCAACCAATGCCAAGGGTAATCATGGTGAAATTTATGTGCAAACGCTGTCGGACGGTATTTCATGAAAGCCATGTTTGAAGCAACCTTGTCTAACATGAAGATAGTGGGTTTTACGTAGGCAGTAAAAAAAACATAAGCTTTTCACACACCTGCCTTGGACATCAGTCATGGTACCCGGGAAGGAAGAGGAACCAAATTCAGTCCAAGTACTTTGGCACAGTTCACTCGGAAGTGGAAACGATAACACAATGCTGAATGAGGTCTTATTTGTTGTGTGTTTGTGTTTTTCCAGAGCACTGTGATTGTCGAGAAGTCCATCCAGGATCTGATGAGTCTCATGCGGGACCTTAGCGCTTACTCTAACCAGTTCCTGGAGATGGTCTGTGACAAGCTCAAAGAGTACAAGGAGATCTGCAACACTGCCTACAGGTTTGTATGTTAATAATACACGCTTACATACAAGCAATGTGATTTCTAACAGCTCAGTCTTTATCCTACAGTGCAGCCAAGAGCTGTTTGAGTGTCGAAGCGCACGTCCACATTTCCAATCAAACGTGTTTCATTATTTCCTCAAGTCTATCAGGCTCGTCTTTGTGGACCACCTTAATTGCTCTCAGACCCAAAACTAATCTGTGATTATTTAAATCGCATTAGAATAGCTTTACTATTCCATCACTTTTTTTTTTTAATGGTTTGAAAAGAACATGAATGTGCAGACAGTCAGTGCTTTGAGCTTTTAAATCATATCGCTCATGTTGTAGAATTTAAAACGATTTTCCTGTCAATAAAACATTATCCAGGTGTCATTATTGAATTTATAGTGAGAATTTAAGAGTTTTTATGGCTGTAAAGTTGTTGGAAATGACATAAAACAAATTCTTTCTCAATCGCATTAGTTTTATTAATTTATTTTTTTATAACTCATCTTTTAACACTGAGTAATATTAAAAGCCATCGCCTGGGAATAAGTGCACAAGCTTTTTTTTTTTCTCCTTCTCTCTTTTTATATATCGAGTGAAAGTGCTGTATCTTTACTAAACGTCCAGCAAATAGATTAATAAACTCTTCGCTCATCCTTTATCGACCTCAGAATAAAAGCTGAAATGTATTTTCTGTCCAGAAACCACACACAGATTCTTATAGCGAACGTAATCAGACGCAACAATTTCCGTTACTGTTGTTTTTCTTTCTAAGGGGTCATTAAAAGCATTTAGAATTAGCCTTAGTCTGTGTACTTTATTCAAATGGATATTTTTCTTTTTTTACCGACTGGCCAATCAGTCAGGTTATTAATAAATCAGTAGGTCTCATGTTAACTCAGCTACTGATGCATTGACTTTTCCTTAAGAAGAAGGCATGATGTGTAATTATTTCCCTGATCATTAGGACTCGTGCTGGTTGGTAAATTAGTTGCTGGATTATAGGACTGACCCATGTCCTGTGTTCCAGAGGCGTTTACTTTTCTACGACACCACCTTTACTCAACTCATTTCAGTTCATTTCATGTTCGTGTTGTGAGAGTCAAGTCAAGTAGGCTTTTATTGTCATTCCAACTATATACAGTTCAGTACACAGTGAAACGAAACAACGTTCCTCCAGGACCAAGGTGCTACATACATGCAACAACATAAATTAACAACACAACTCGACCGGAACAAAGCTAACTAACTAAGAGACCTAATTAGCTAACAAGCTCAGATATTACAGATTTACATTTTTTATTTTTAAGTTAACCTAAAACTACTTCTATACAAAAATGAGACACCAATAGACAACAGACAACAAAGTGCATGTGCAAATGTGCAAACAGAGAGCTACAGAGTGACAAACACAACAACGTAACACGTTTCAGTACTTTTGTAGTAATGAGGTACTGTATGAGCCGAGGTAGTTGGAGAAGAAACAGTAAACATTTGACATTCCTGAGTAGCAGCAACGATTTAAAAATATGTTGCTGTATTTTTAAAGAAAGAAGAAATAGTTAATTTTTCAAACTATTTTCTTTTCATGTGTGTCAAGTTAATTGCACTTAATATTTTATATTTATTTTAATACATTTAAAAGACAATGTCAACTGGACTTCTTTCTCGTTAGGTAGAAACCTTTCACTACTCATCCAAATAGCTTCTTCAATAAAACCTCACTGAAAAAGCGACTCGGATGAGCAGTGAAATGTTTTCTTCCTAACAAGAAAGAAGTCCAGTTGTTATGCCTCAACTCCCAGATAACCTCACCTGCATGCCTGAGAATCTTCACAGACACTGACATCTGATGAAAACACCAGTGTTTTTCCTCCCTAACAATCCAATTCCTAAGCCATAGGTTATTTGAAGGTGGATCATAGTGGTTCCTCATGTAGGTGGATAAGCAGATTTGTAGGTGGTTTATGGCTCCTGATAATGGACTGTAAAGTACAAAAACATGTCCAGATTCCAAGCTTCTAAATAGTACGCTCTAATAGATACTCAACCCACGTCTAAATCTGACCATGTGGACTAAACTACTAAATAGTACGCCCTAATAGATGCTAAACCCCATCCAAATCCCACCCTTCACACTAAACTACTAAAAAGTATGCTCTAATAGGTACTAAATCCATTGTTAAACTGACCCGGTGCACTAAACTACTCAATAGTGCGCTCAAATAGAGACCAAGCCCACAACTAAATCAGACCATGCACACTAAACTACTGCATACAGTAGTACACTCTGTACCCTGTACGCTCTGTAGTAGTGCGCTCTAATAGATACTAAATCTGTCTAAATCAGACCGTGCACACTAAAATACTAAATAGTGCACTTTAATAGACATTAATCCACAGATACAGTAAATCCCACCCCGTGTACTAAACTACTAAACAGTACGCTCTGGTAGATAGTACAGTAAATCCACAGCTAAATCCCACCCTGTGCACTAAACTACTAAACAGTACGCTCTAATAGATACTAAACCCACGGCTACTGTATTTCCAACCTTGCACACTAAAATAATTAATAGTGTGCTTTAACAGACATTAACCCACGGCTAAATCCCACCCTGTGCACTAGACTACTAAATAGTATGCTCTAATAGATATTACATCCACGTCTAAATGCGGTCCTATAAGCTGTATATACAGTACTGTAGGGCGCTCTACAACATTAAATCAGCATTACGTAGCTAATGTGCATCCGGTTTTCGAACATTAATTAGGAATGTGACATCACAGAGTCAAGTAACTAACTTGGCTCTTCTGAACAGTTCAGGAATGTGGGAAAGCAGCGTGCGGTCATCTCGTTCTTATTGATGGTGATCTGAAGTATGAAGTCTGAAGCTTGAGATTTTGTGTGTAGCTTTGCCGGCTGTTGATGTACCGTACCTGTACAGTAAGTGTGTGTGTGTGTGTGTTGCAGGAGCATAGTGCAGTGCGAGGATAAGCTGACCATCAGTGCCTCCTGGGCCAAAGACGAGGACATCAGCCGCCTGCTGCAGTCACTACCTAACTGGTCCAACATGACTCAACCCAAACAGCTGCGTCAGAAAAGAGAGGACGAGGAGGACTTCACACGGTGAGAACACACACACACACACACACACACACACACACACACACACACACACACACACACACTGTGATACATAAAGAGAGTGGTGCAGTGGCGATTTCATCATAGATAGAAATATCAAGAAATTTGCTGAATGAAGTATATTATTTTTATAAAACCATAGAGAAAAAAAAAAGTCTGTTTAAACTTTTTTTTAATCTGCAATGCATTCTGGGCCAAATATCTTGGTTTATGGTGTTTAGAAACACACACACATTATTTATATACAGTGGTGTGAAAAACTATTTGCCCCCCTCCTGATTTCTTATTCTTTTGCATGTTTGTCACACAAAATGTT
>JAQMYL010000004.1:4087462-4099488 GCA_030014365.1 Clarias pachynema | reverse complement strand
TTTTGTGTGACAAACATGCAAAAGAATAAGAAATCAGGAGGGGGGCAAATAGTTTTTCACACCACTGTATATATATATATATATATATATATATTAGATTAGATTACATTACATTACTGTATTAGATTACTGTATTCGTTTAAGGTATTCAAAAGTTTTGTGTGCAATATGGTATATTTTATTTTATTCTGTTTTATTCTATCTTATTTAATTTTATTTATTATTTTTTTAGTTATTTAGTACTTTTCCTTTCTACTGGATAACAACTGTAAGCAACTGTAACCAATAATAAGCAATTTCCCTCTGGGATTAATAAAGTTCTTTGAATCTTGTATCTTGAATACAAAAATATTAAGATAATCACTGAATGGAATATATTGTTTTTAAATAAGAAAAAAACACAACCAAAGAAGACAACTAAAAATACACACAGACACACAAACAAACACACGCGCACACCCCACACCCTCCGGCTCAGACGAATCTGTGTGTATCGAGCGGTTCATACATACTTTCCAATGCATAACCTAGTCAAATATTCAGGAAATACCTGTAAATTAGTAAAATAAGAAATAGCCAGTTGCCATCTGTAAAAGAATGTCTCACTTGAACATCGGTGTGTATTTAATATTCTCTGGCTTAAGGGGAGAAAAAAAAAAAATCTTTAATCCACTGAGAGATGGAGGGACTTGATGGACTTCCAGTTTGAAAGTATGGAGCGTCTGTCCAACAAAAATGAGAAAGCTTTAACATCTCTGTGTGCAGAACTCAATGAAACTGAATCATCTGGATTACCAAATATAGCAATCAATACACATGGTTTCAACTCTAGTCCAAGAATATACTGGACATGATAGTAAAAAACAATCTGTCCCAGAACCCCTGAGCACAAAAAGAACATGTGACTTATTTTTCACATCTGTCCTCAGCATCAGGATAGATTTCAGCCAGGCTTGCTTGGGGGGAAAAAAACTAACTTATTCAGCAAAACCTTAAACTGAATAAGGCCGAGGCAGGCGCAGGAAGTGCTGGAGATGTATCCTGTCAAATTAGGGCAATTCTTATTGAAAAAGTGTGTTCATAAACAACCGCATCCTTTATTATTTTTCCCTCCCCATCAGTGGGAAAGTGGGATTTTGTCGATGTGATCTGTAAACTGAAATCAGATCAAGCGAAAAAACATTTTGTCTGCTCAGTAACGAGACCCAACTATAACACCAGTAAAGCAGTTTCACACTACGATTGTTGGAACCATGAACCATGTGAAGCAGCGTGTATGGACCTTCACCATGTCTGTGTTTAAACCTGTACAGAATGTGTTTCAGGCGTGATTTCCGTTAACTACAGCTTCATAATGTTTGGCGACTCTCTTGCTCGCAGCTTCCTCTGTATTTCAGGTATTATGCTCTATATTCATGCTGATCATCCCTTAAATCTCTTGACACTGAAGGCGAAGTGAAAGTTGAGGGACGCATGTTTGTGTTTTTCTCTAGCGCATCCTACTTCCTTCTCTTCATCCTTGAACGCACTGTTTACCGAAACGTCTCAACGCCCAGTCTTGTCCCTCAGTCACCCAAGAAGTGAAGCCTCCCAAGTCCACTTTAGCCTAAAGTTAAACAATTTAGAAAGGCCACAGATTAAAATATACATGAGGGAGAGAAAAAAAAAACATTGCTGTGCAGACAGCACAAGGTGCTTGAACAACATATTGCATATTTCAATAATAAGCTCCTGAGATGTAAATCTATTCAAATACAGTAGCTACTCCTTGCATTTGCATAAACATATGCAGCCCACACAGGTGACATAAACGGCAGCGAGGTGACAGTCAGGCAGATTTGTGGATTTTTCAAACAGGAAATAATGGAAAACTGCGTGAATTTACATAATGAGTGCCTCGCTGTCTACACGGACTTGTTATTATGAGAGGCTGAAAAGGTTCGTCTTGTCTGCTTTAAACTCCATCACGAGGCGAGGCGATAGTCACACACACACTCACACATCTTTCCTTCACTTCTTTTTTGCTTTGCCATGATTGAGGTTTTAAGATTCTTTTGAAACGTGAGTGTTACGGTTTCTCCAGGTACAGTAGGTTCGTGTATGTATATATACGTACTGAATGCACTTCCTGATCACAGTCATACCGTCTCCCTTATTCCGGCAAGTATTACAGTTACAATATCAGACAGGATTTGTACAGGGATAGCGCTTTGAGGGTTTAAGGATACTAGACTAGGCTAATCCATATAAAAAGAATAATTATATACTTCATTTTACTCCTAAAATATTTTACAGACAGATCAAGAAATATCACACAAGAGTGCTGTTGTGATGAATTTCAGTACGACAGCATGACCTCTAGTGTGATATTGCTTTTATACAACAGTTCCATGAACACCATTTATTATCGACAGATTATCATTTGTTTATTAAATTAACCAGTTATTTTGCTTCGCTAACACATTATTCTAGGACTAGTGGACTGACAGTGTAATTAACAGGAGTTTAAGTAGTTTTAACTTCTTACCGGTACTACTTTACAGTATGTAGCCAAATGGTGAGGAACTGAGAAACTTACCAGGTTTACTTTATACTAGATGTTCCAGTGACTTCAATCCCATGGAATTTAATTGAACACGTGAAGTTGCAATTAAATTAGCGTTTTGCATTTTGCTCGTTTAAAAAAAAATGTTCAGAGCCGTTTGTTGAATTTTGGAACGAACTAAATTTTTTTTACATGTTACTGTGAAGTGTGTGGAATGAAGGTGTGAGATCGCGTTTATTAAGTAGATTTCAATTGCACACGCATAAGCGCGTATTTAAAAAAGGTACATCGCCACCTGTTGAATTTTGAGATGAACTAATGATTTTTTTCGAGGCCGATTTATTTATTTATTTATTATTTTTTATTTATTTATTTTTTTATGATATAAGGGCATTTTTTTCTATTTAAAATTCTAATTAGTATATCTTCTCTTCCTGTGGGCCGATTACGATGAAACAAAGGCTATATGTTACCTCAAGGTCGGCCAAATACATCTGTGAAAACCTCATTAAAATTTGTTCAGTAGTTTTTATGTGATGTGTGCACAAACATATAGACAAAAATTCCAAATACCATCTTGATTTGTTCCATTACTCATCTTACGTTCCTGAAATTATTTTTTTTGTAAATATCTTCAATGTACAGACCCACCAACTTTACAGTTCTTTTATATTTACATAGATTTCTACTTATTCCACTTTAGAATATCAGCTACATTATGGGTTCTGGGGTTGAATTCCAAATACTCTTAAATGAAAAACGAGTATGCTGTGTATCGTGTAGAATACCTTATTCCACACACCAAGTAGTGCCCTTGGTCAGGGATTAGAGAGGGATTTGAGATTTAGCCTTGTGTTAGACGATAACTACAGTAGATTTGAACCTGGCATTAGCCGTGAACAGAACAACACGGACGTTCCAGAGGCGATTTGGAACGATTTAGAAGCAGTTAGTAAGGAGACAAAGTGTTGTTTAAGATGATGTAATGTTATCAGATGTATTTTCTTGCTGAAAGTGCGCCTGTGACTGGTTGTGAATGTGGGTTTTGGCAGTCAGTTGCTCTCTCCTCAGTACTGCGGACCGTACAGACCTACTCTCACCCATGCTGAGACCCACAGTTAGTGTCATTAACGATTATTAGAACACCTGTGATGTGGATTGATACATATAGTTAAACATCCCTGGAATCAGATTATTCGGTCAGAACTAATTGTTGTAAAAAGCTATTTATTTTAGCTAAATATATATTTATATTTATATATTTATATTCTTAAATTTGATTCTCCAGATGGTGTCCATTAATTTTTGTATCATTTTCTATAACAGCAGATTTGACAGTTTTGCTGCTTTAAGCCACAGTTTTAGTTTGCTCGCACCAGAATGTTGTTATTGCTGTAAGTAAAATAAAAAGTAACGTACAGTCTTTGATATGATGAAGTTTTCTTTAAGGAGACATTTATTAACATCTTGCGGAAGGAGTTTCCAGTATCGGTGCTCAGAGGAGACGCTATGTTTTTTTGGGTTGTCCATCCTTCCATCCAAAAATTGACGTAAGCGCAGTATCTCGAGAACTAAAACGATTGAGCGTTTGTAGGATTCATATGGAATGATCTTGACAACCGGCAGTGATTAGAACTGATTAGATTTTGGAATTGATCCAAACAGAGTTAATGTCATGGCCATTTTGGAAATGGTTCAAGTTGGACTTCTTAACCCTTCACCAGTCTCTTTTTTTTTCTTCTCTCTGCTGAAGTTAAGTATTTATAGCAGCACTAATTTAATTACAGTGATTACAGAAACTAATTTGCTTTGTGGATGTTCCACAACAATAAATGGTATCCAGAATGAATTGAGAGGAGTGGGAACAAAGTGCTTTGTGAAAAAATTTATATAATTTAAAGTGAGTACTCAACTAAGAATATAATTTGTTCTCAGTCTGAAATGGTCTGCTATCAGATGTTAATGCTTTACAATCCAAATTGGAAATCCAGACAGCGGATTTCCAAGTTTACGGCGATTGAGAGACAGAGAAATTCCACACCCACCCACCTCCTCAGATAATAATAAAGTATTATTTAATAAATAATAAGTAATAGAAAAATAACTCTGTACTTTATTGTAAACAGAGCTAACCTCTAAACTTTTTGATATCACCTTGCGTGACCTTCTTTCAGACGTTTTTCTGAACATGTTAAGTTTGGAATTTGTGAAAATGTACTTTTCCAGGGCAAGGTAAAATAAAATATATATATATATATTCTTGTAGTAATTAACAGAGGATTCTTATTCGTATCAAGTTAAAGCTTTAGTACAATAAGAGCTACAAATAAAAAAACAGAAACTATAAATCTTTATGCGTTAAAATTCTGTAGCCCTGTAGACTATTTGTCCTTGATCTTTACTAACTTTTTATGTTAAACATTTTGTTTGTTTTTAAACTAGTGATGTTTTTTGGAAAGATTTTTTTTCTCCTTTACTTGGGTTGTGCAATCATCATGTAAAAACTTTGTATATTCAGAAATGATATTTTCATTTATTTTTCCTATGTGAAACATTAAGTTTAATTCAATTAAGTTTTTTGTAGCGCTTGTAACAGTGGACATAGAAGCACAGCAGCAAATAAATAAATAAAAAATACTAAAATAGAAATTTTTATCCTCATCTGGGAGGGTCCAGAGAACATGACCAAGAATAAACCTCTTCTTTAACTGTGTTTGTGGATGTTCAATTCAAATATGATTTTCTAAATTCAAGAAATCATAGTTGCGCAAGGTTGCTTTTTTATGCCCTTTTTCAGAGAAAGCTGGCTGAAGTACATAAACTCAATAGTCAAGTAAATGTAAAAGTTTAAAACTAAAAATTTAACCCACTAAAAGTAGCACATTTTTTTTTTTTTTATTCAAGTTGAAGTGCTAAGTACAGTACATGCTCTAAATTGTACTTTACAAGTACTTTACAAAGAAACAGATTTTTTTAAACAGTATTTTAAAGGAGTTTATACAATGCTGATGGCATGAACGTGGTTTTGTGTGATTGTCGGGTACAAAGTACACATTTTTCATAAAAAAATGTAATGAGAAGTAAAAGGAAAAAGTATCATATACAGAAAATGCTTAAGTAAAGTATAGATACAGAAAAATACTTAAATACAGTAATGAAGTATTGGTACTTTTGCTACCTGCCGCCTCTCCTTTCCGATTGTGAATTCCTGATTATGCAGAAACATTAGGTTTAAATCTGATATATAGATGAAATAGCAGTATCAGTAATCACTGTGTGGTATAAAGTCTTAGTGCTTTGATCGTTTCGTCCCCAAACCACATCTGGCCTTAATAAAGTGCTAGTTTCGAGTCACATTACAGTCTAAGACTTTGCCAGTTTAATTTGGGGTTTAATACAGGGATATGGGTCTTTAGTGAAACATTTGTATAATAATTAATTGGCCTTCTGCACCTTTTATCGTCCCCGTCCCTGTCCCTGGCACTAATGGAGCTTAAACTGTAATAAAGCAGAACCTCTGAGTGCTCAAAAACTTCCACTGTCCATGCAGTGCGTAATGGCACTTAGAGCCAACCCTGAAGTAAAATGTCATCTCCAGCAGGCTGTAATTGTAGCGCAAATGGTTGTAAGGAATCTCCCGGTGCATACCGAGCCGGGCGTCAGGTCTGGTTTTCAATCAGAATTGCTTTAGACGCGCGTTCTCCTGCTGCAGGACTGAACCCGTAAAGGCAGTAATTGAACTGACTGTGTGGACAGAAAAAACAATCCGTCTCAGCCGTTGATGCTAAACACAGAGAGCGGGCAGAGAGGCTTTATTATTTACACCCTCCTGACAGATCCATCAGGAAAAGCCGGAGCAAGGCAGCACCACTCATCGCCATAAGGACCCCATTAATAAAGCTTTATTTAACGCGCCTCGACTGTTTTATTTACAGAGGAATTAGCTCCTTTTCCCTTTAAATCGCTTATGTCATGTTGTCTTAACTAAAACTGAGGCTAAAGTCCGTCTGATCTTTCTGCCCCCGGCGTTGTGCTCATGCAGTGTCGTCCCTGACAAACTTTCTGCTTTGTCTATCAGACATGCTCCATTTAAGAAGGTGAAACCAGCCATCTTGTGTTTAAAGGAGCGTGAGATTATCATCGTGTCTCCTCTCCCTCTCCTCTCTCCTCTCTCCTCTTGGCCTCTTTCCATTCCTGTCTTCTTCTGTTTTCTTTACTCTCTCTCCTCTTCTGTTTCCTTTACTTTTTCTTCTTTCATTTCCTTTACTCTTTCTCCTCTTCTGTTTCCTTTACGTTTTCTTCTTTCATTTCCTTTACACTCTCTCCTCTTCTGTTTTCTTTACTCTTTCTCCTCTTCTGTTTCCTTTACTCTCTCTCCTCTTCTGTTTCCTTTACTCTCTCTCCTCTTCTGTTTCCTTTACTCTATCTTCTTTCATTTCCTTTACTCTCTGTCCTCTTCTGTTTCCTTTACTCTTTCTCCTCTTCTGTTTTCTTTACTCTTTCTTCTTTCATTTCCTTTACTCTCTCTCCTCTTCTGTTTCCTTTACTCTTTCTACTCTTCTGTTTCCTTTACTCTTTCTTCTTTCATTTCCTTTACTCTCTCTCCTCTTCTGTTTCCTTTACTCTTTCTTCTTTCATTTCCTTTACTCTCTCTCCTCTTCTGTTTTCTTTACTCTTTCTTCTTTCATTTCCTTTACTCTCTCTCCTCTTCTGTTTCCTTTACTCTCTCTCCTCTTCTGTTTTCTTTACTCTTTCTCCTCTTCTGTTTCCTTTACTCTCTCTCCTCTTCTGTTTTCTTTACTCTTTCTCCTCTTCTGTTTTCTTTACTCTTTCTCCTCTTCTGTTTTCTTTACTCTCTCTCCTCTTCTGTTTCCTTTACTCTCTCTCCTCTTCTGTTTCCTTTACTCTTTCTCCTCTTCTGTTTTCTTTACTCTTTCTTCTTTCATTTCCTTTACTCTCTCCTCTTCTGTTTCCTTTCTCCTCTTTTGTTTCCTTTACTCTATCTTCTTCCATTTTTATTACATTCTCCTCTCCACTTTAGTTTCCTTTACTTTCCCATCTTCTGTTTCTTTTATCGTTCCCTCTTCTCACCTTTTGTGTCTTTTCTTTTTGGCTTCACTGTTTCTCTCTACTCTTGTATTCTCTATATAATTTATTCCACGCCCCTGCTTACCGTTTCCTCTCCTGTATCGTTGCTCTTTTCTTACCCAAGTCATTTACATGTTTTTCTTTACTGCTTCTTCATCTGTCCTTTCTCATTTACTTTTTTGTCTCTACTCACCCGTGTCCTTTCATTTCCTTTACTGTTTTCTCTCCTATTTCCTCTTGTTTTTTTGTTGTTGTTTTTTTTACTTTACTTGTTTCCTTTACAAACTCCTTTTTTGATTTGCAGATTTTTTTATTCTGGGATTCATAAAAACCCCTCAGTTTCACTCCTGCTCCAAACGCGCAGCTTTGGTGTCTGTAGCTTTAAATTCAGTTGAGCTCCTGTCCCTTTGTGGAAGTACAGTTTGATAGCCAATCAGATTACAGGAAACAGGGCTTGTCCTGAGAACAGAGCCATTAGTCAAGAAGTAGGAGGGACTTTGCACATAGTCGCCCCATTTTTGTTTTCTCGTCTGAAATGATGTCATACCAGTGGGGACATTTTAAACAGTGTGTTCAAGCACATTTATAGACGGAGTGCACGTGCACAAACACACCAGAGAGCCGTGTGAATGTCCGAATATATAAGTGCTTAATTTTGTTTTCATAATAGATGCTCTTTAATGTTTCCCCTGCTCTCTTCGCTGTTTACTCTTCTCCTCTCCTCTCCTCTATACAGTACACTTTTTTTTTCTTTTCCTGTTCCTGCTCCTTTACAGTTTTATTATCTCCTGTTTCATTTTCTGTTTCTACTTCTCTCCCCTTGTGTCCTCTACTCTCCTGTTTATTATTTATCTCCCCACTTTTCCCTTTAATCTTTATTTTCTTCCTGTCCACACACACACACATCTTTACTCATATTGTCTTCACACTTTCCTTTTCTTCATCATCCTCTCCTGTTTCCTCTTCTTTCTTTTCCTCCTCACTGATGTTTTTTTTTCTCTTTACTTCTTACATTTTCTTCACACAGATCCTTCCCTTACTTCTATTCAACTCTTCCTCCTATTTCTTTCTTTCCTGTTTCCTCTCTTCTGCTCTTTTTTTTTTTTTTTTTTTTTTACCTCATTCCGCTCATTTCCTGTTTCTCTGGTTACCTTTCATCCTTTTTTTTCTTCCCACCTTCTTCCTATGATATCTTCCTCTCTCCTGTTTCTGTTCACTATTGAGCGTCTGCGTTCGATTCGATCCTTCTGATTCGATCTTACTGTTCTTCTTCTTCTTCCCTTTCTCTATCTCAGGGCGGCGTTTGCTAAGGAGTCCGAGGTTCTGACGGGGAACCTGGGAGACAAGCTGATTCCTCAGAATGAGATTCTCAGGGACGTCAGTGACCTGAAGGCTCTGGCAAACCTGCAAGAAAGCATGGAGTGGCTGGCGGTTTCCCTCAAAGGCTTCTTCTCCAGCTTCCCCCAAACCTCCAGTAAGTGTGTGTGTGAGAGAGAGAAAAAATGTACAGTAATTAGTATAATATAATAGTTGCACATTTCCTGTGAGGAACCCCTCTGCTTCTCTTCACATCACGGTGGCTTTTCCACTGTCCCTCAAACCAGTAAATTAACTATTTAATATTTTTTCCTCACTAAATCTATTGTTATTGTTCCCTCCTTTTTTGGCATGGGAGGAGGAGGAGGAGCAAATAGTGCTCCAGAGAGCGTTGCTCCAGAAGTAGATAAAAATTCAATAAGAGCAGTGTGGAGGACGTGGCATAATTATCATTAATTCTGCGCACTGCCAGTAATGGAGTGTTTTATCATGGCGGGACAGCCTCAGTATTGTTCATTATTTAGTGTTTGCAGAGCTGACGGGACCGTCGGTGACGGAAAAACCCTTATCTTTCTCCTCCTAAAGCCCCCCTTTCCCTCCCTCCTCACACACACACACACACACACACATATATACACACACCTCCCACCCAACCGCGCTCCCTACCCAAATTGGATTTTATATTACAGAGCCAGTCAGGTATGAACAAGTCATTTTCTCACAGCCTTGTCTTGCAGCCTCATACACGCTCGCCAGTGTAATGTGGGCGAGATTAAGGAGCTTCTCCATGCTCACTTTGGAGTGCAGCGAAGGCGAGTGTGTGTGCGGGGGGGAGGACGGACTTCTTTTCCTCTCAGGTGACCTTGAAAGAGCCAGAGATGGAATGAAACCCGGAGAGATGGGCAGAGAGCAGCTCTTCTCCAGGCGGAGACCGCCTGAGTGGCAGCATCCAGTCACCTGTAGCCCCTTTCTGTGCGTGTATTTGTGTGTATGTGTTGAAGAAGCTTTTTGTTCAGTAGCAACTGCAATTTTCTATTCAATTGATAAAAATATTTTCTTGTATTTTTAATGCAGATTTTTTTTTTTGTCTCTAATTTCCATCTCTGTACCTGAGAAGTTTCGCAGTAATGTTTTTTGTTTTGTTTTGTTTGTTAAGCCACACAGTGACCTATACATCATAATATCAACCATAAAAAACATCTAGTTTAAGGCATGAACCAGCGAGAACCAGGTGCGGATGATGCTGAGTGCTCGGAACAGACGAGAGGAGAAATGAGGTTGCTGCAGCTGAGGTTGCTACGTACATAAACAACCAGTTTTTTAATTGTACAATATCTAGGAACTTTGAAGCCTGTCAGAGTAAAATATTTAACATTTCTTTTATTTAATGTATATCATTCAATTAATTTTAATTTAATATGAAGAAATGAGGGGTGTCAAGACTTTTGCACAGTTGAATCTACGCAAAATAGGCTGTATTAGTAAATCAAAGGGAACATCAGTGTATCTAGCACAAGAGGTGTAGATCTCAGACTTCCTCATATGATGTAGTTTCAGTTTATAAGGCAATAAGTTGTGAAAGAATTTGATATTATACAGGTTCGGTTTAGATTCATAAATAAACGATTCAATATTTCATAACACCACTGAATCCTCCATGATACAATTTCAGTTCATAAGGAAAAGAGTCGATATTTAACGATATCATTAAATCTTCTATAATATATGATTCGGAATGATAAGAACAGGAGTCAATATTTGATGCGATTAAAACTGCTTCACTATGAGTCATGAAAAAATCTTTCAGTCTGCTTTCATTAATGCAGTCAGTCATAAGGAAAAGATTGGACATGTGATGACATCGTTGACATCGCTGCAATATTTGATTCAGAGCCACAAGGAAACAGTTGATGATACTGAATCTTTTACAATACCACATGTTTCAGAGGTATAAATAAATGATTTGATAATTGGTGGTAATTAATCTACTATATAAGAGTGAGAAGATACTAGAAATTTAATATGATTAAATTTCTGCTACAATGTGGTATGATTTGGTGTCATAAAAAACAGATTTGATTTTTGTTCTTATTGAATATGGAATGCTACCGTATGATTCAGATCCATCGAGAAACTAGTTGATATTTCATATCTATATGATTAAATCTTCTACATTTTGAATATTCTATGATGAAATTATCTGCTATGATATAAATGAGAGTAACATAAGGAAACAATTTGATATTTGATGATAATAAATCTGCTATATGGCGGCACTGTGGCGTAGTGGTCAGCGCTGTAGCCTCGCACCTCCAGGGTCTGGGTTCGATTCCCACCTCGGGGTCTGTGTGCATGGACTTTGCATGTTCTCCCCTTGCTTGGTGGGTTGTGGAGTGAGCAAGGAGCCACAGAAGATTGAGGCACGCATTTGGCGCAGAAGTTGATTGACAGCATTCCAGGGCGAATTGCAGAGGTCTTGAAAAAGAAGGGTGAACACCGCAATTACTGACACTTTGCATAAACTTAATGCAGGGGTGATAGCGTTCCGGCACCACGCCGGATTTCCGGTGTACTGTGGCTGCGGGGGGAAAACAAAAAAATCTGGTTCGCGGATATTGATCTGTCATTTCTCTAGATCTGAGATGCGCAGGTGATAGAGAAGGAACAGCCAGTCAGCAGTAGTGTGTGGATGTCTGTGATTGGCTAGTTTTGTGGCTGTTTTGTAACACTTGACAAAGTCGAGCGCGCACAGAAAATAAATGTTGCACGCGCATGCAGGCAGAGTCGCGCGCACAGAATCGAGAAGTCGCGCGCGCACAGAGAATATGTTGAGCGAGCAGGGGCGACACCGCACGCGCAGAATCGCTCAGGGTTGTGGCAGGAATATAACGCCGTAATATTCCACCCTCAATGACCGATCGTGTGACTGATTTAAAAATTTGCTTGTGCTCCTTCATTGCTGAGCTTGACCTGTCATTTACTATCGCCCACCCACTCGGCACTTTATGTAAGAAATTAGCGGAGGATAATCAATTAGTTAATCAATTCCTGTGTACTTTGGAGTACTATTATTGCC
>JAQMYL010000004.1:4070054-4085292 GCA_030014365.1 Clarias pachynema | reverse complement strand
CAGAGCAGAAGTAGCAGATATACATCTCAATATCAACTGTTCAAAGGAGATTATTGTGTATTTTGGATAAACGCCTTGAGTATTGTTTTACAGTGTAGAAAGAAATGAACATCAGGAAAGTCCATGAAGTTAGAAGACATGTCCAAACCTTTTAGTGGTAGTGTCTACAGTATGTGTGACAAATAAACACTTTCTTCTTTTTTTATGATGATGGTGATGATATAGATCCAGGATTCCATTAGACTAGGTTTTTCTGATTATTTCTCCTACTAAGAGAAAGCAAATCTGTGGTGATAAGCCCCGCCCACAAACACTGATTGCTGAGAATGCAGTATTCAGAACAAGTGTGGAAAAGTTTCTCAAATTCTTCGCATTATAAAGTTTATAATCAGTTTAAACACCTCTAAGGTTCTGATGTTCATGTCTTATGTTCAGGACTCGAGTCTGACCGAGTGCCAGCGCTGCAGTGGAGAAAGTAATTAGTGCAGAAAAAGATTGAAGATTGAAATAAACTCTAAGGCGAGTCATTGGTCCTCCTCCAACTTGCACTCGCTGTAAACTAACCAAAAAAAAAAGATAAAAGTATCAGCGCCAACTTTTAGTTAAACGCATCTCCGTCAACCTTTCAGAAGGCAGAGAGATATTTATAAACGCCTATATCATCACATCACGGAGAATCTCAGAAAGCACTTTTGTCACTTCTTTAACACTTCCCTCATCTCTTTCCGAGGCTCTTCCTCCCCACAGATGGCACCGACAGACGCTCAGGCAGGATACGGTTTAGGGGAGGGAAAAAAAAAAAAACTCGCAAGACAGACAGAAAACGTGACACGTGAAAAGCGTTGAACTCAAAGAGGAGGGGGAACAAAGAGAGACTCTCACGTGCCGGCGTAGAGACAGAGAGACGTCGGTGTGTTAGCTGTTCCGAACTGGCGGCTTCATGCGGCGCAGTTTTGATCGCATCATCAAAGTGGGACGAAGGATGAGGAGGGAGAGAAAGGGTGGTTCCATTGCTTTTTGATCTCACAACAGGAGACACACAAAGACAGAAACAGGTGCACACACACATACAGGGTTTCAGTGGAAATGAATATGTCCACACACACACACACACACACACGTTAATACACATGAGTGTATCAGTACATGATGGATCAGAGAATGCCTTTCATGCCAGGATTTGAAATGCACAAGCAGTTTGCTAGCCAAACACACACACTCACACACACACAAACACAAACTGTAGCTCAATGCACGTGTTCACACTTCCAAACTTAAGCCATGTAACCCACGTTTCAGGGTTAATTGCCGATTGCTTTTGCATCCAGTTATTTTTTTTTTCCTTTTTAAGACATGGCTGCAGTCCAGAACTGTAAACTGTGTGAGAACCAGAACAACAACAACAAAAAAACGCAATTCTGTTTACTTGTGCTAATTACACACACACATATATCTTTCTCTCTCTGTCTCTCCTTACTGTTCTCTTTCTGTCTCAAAATGCAAACAGTTCACTTTTCTGTTTCTGTTCATGTCCTTCCCTGATTATGAACCATCATCTCTAATATAAACACTGCTAGAAATATTAAGAAACATGGAGCACATGGTGACAGAAATAAAACAAAACCAGACATTTTTTTTTGGTTAAGATTTGTGTTATTTACAAATAACCCTGTGCTTCTACCTACAGTAGCGTAGATTTTATTTAATGTTATAAATTTACAAAAGACGTAATTACAGTGTACTCTGCAGACGGAAAGTTTTCAGACCCTTCCAGGTTTTGCCACAATGACAGAAAGTTTAAACAAGAGTTTGAAATGTTTTGTTAATTCATTAAAAACTAAAGACTTGGAAATATCCAATTTACATAAGTATCCAGACCCATCACTTAGTACTTGGCACACCTTTCTTTTGGAAGGTTCTTCCATTCTTCTTGGCAGAATCATAAAAGCGCAACCAGTTTAGCCATTTTCAGTTCTCTTTTCCAGAGACGCTCTATTGGGTTCAGGTCCGGACTCTGGCTGGGCCGCTCCAGGACTTTCACATACCGGTAGTTGTGTTCTCTTGATGGTGTGCTTCGGATCGTGGTCTTGTTGGACTGTAAAACCAGACATCCTGAGCACTCTGGAGGAGAAAGACATTTCCACAGCATGATGCTGCCACCACCATGTCTGACTGTAGGGATGGTGTTAATAAGGTGATGTGCAGTGCCTGAGCTCCTGAGGATCTTTGTGTCATCACATTAGATGATTTTGTTTGAGAGTCTTTCAGGTGCTTTTTGGCAAACTTCGAGCCGACTGTCACATTTCCTTTAGTCAGGAATGTCTCCAGTCTGTCCCCTCTACCATCTAAGTCTGACTGGTGGAGTGCTGCAGTGATGGCTGTCCATCTGTGAAGACTCTCCTGTCTCCACAAGGGAACTCATAATCTACTTTATAGTGACCCTTATTGTAGGTTCTTGGTTACCTCTCTGATCAAGACCCTTTTTCCCCCCGATTATTCAGTTTGGTTGAGTGGACAGATCTGCAAAGACTGACAGATCTCTTCTATTTAAAAATGATGGAGGCTGTCATGCCCTTTGGTGCTTTCAGTGCTTTAGAAGGTTTCTTGTATCATTCACTAGATCTGTGTCGTAACACAATCCTGTCTCGCAGGTTTGCAGATCATTATTTACAACCTCCTAGATTTGGTTTCACCATTGACGGGGCACGCCTTTTCTCATTAGGTCTAATTAATTCCATTAGGCGTAGGTACAGTAGACTACAATAAAGTTGTAGAAGCATCTCAAGGACCACTGATAGGAGAAGGATTCACCCGAGCTCAATATCAAGTGTCATAACAAAGGGTCTGAATACTTACGGAAATGTGATATTTCAGTCTTTAATTTTTACCAGTTAAAAAAACACTTCAAACACCTGTTTTAACTTTAATCTATTTTAGGAGTGAGTGTGAAATAAATTAAAATGTGCAACACTTGTAAGGGTCTGAAAACCTTCGATCTGCACTGTAGACATGTTGTACGTTAAGTATGTAAATGTACATCGTCACTGATTTTTACATTTGTCTAAAATGTTACATATTCAGTTTTTGTTGATGTTGAATTGCTTTTCTTTGCCTCTCTAGCTCAGACTTTTTTTTTTTCATGTATCCTGCCCAGTAGACATTAATCTTGATAAGCCTACACCCATTATTGATTTTCGATCTCAGCAGCTGTGACAGTAATGCAGCTACAATTAATGCAGTTCTTCCAATATAGTTACAATGTTCATTTTAAATGTCCTACAGTATATTTTATAATATCTTTAACACGTTATCACAGGTCTCGGAGCTCCTCCAATATGTGTGTGTGTGTGTGTGTGTGTGTGTGTGTTAATGCTCCAGTTGAAATACCTCTCAGGTAATACATTTTTAATACCCTTGTTTCACTCCTCCTCTAAACGCGCCATTTCAGTCTCTGTGTAAATGTGCTGCTGATGAGCCACGCCCCTTCATAGCACAGCAGAGCTGAGAAAACACGCCGGACGAGGGGTTCTTCTTCTATGAGGTCCCATTAAAGGAAGGGGGTCTTACTTTTTTTTCAGCTCTAACCAATACAAGAATGAAAAAAAGAGCAAAAAGCTGTTTTTTTTTTCTTTTCTTCTCCTCACATTTGTACACACAATGGAGACGCATCTAAAAAAAAAAAAAAGGTCAATTTTGTACAATACAGTAGGTCTCTTTTAAGGTTTGTGGAACGAGTCTCCAGTGTCAGCACATGTGAACTTGAAGTAGTTTTTAATCGTTTTTAGTAATTTGCTTCACATGCTTCATGAGGTTTTTCATAATTGTTTTCTTTTATCTTTTTAAAACTAGAGGTGAATAAAGTACACAAATTCTGTACTTGAGTAAATGTGGAGATTCCCTATGGTAAAGGTAGAAGTCCTCCATTTACCTGTGTACTTGAGTAAAAGTACAGAAATACAAAATTTTCACCAAATTTACTTAATTATCAAATGTACAGTGCTTGTTTTAGCTCACAGTAGCTTTTTTTCACAGTAAAAATTCTCTCTGAGAATTTCTGATTTCAAACACCTGTTGCATTAGTAGCCATGTTTCAAAGGATGCTACACATAATGCTACACACGTCAAATGATAAATACTTCAAATGCTACACACCATCATTGTTGAGTAACACAACAGCATGCAGAAATGTAGTTAAGTAAAAGTACAGGTATTTGCTATACATTTAAGTGAAGTGTAAGTTAAAGTATCTTATAGTAAAACTATTCAAGTTAAGGACAGATATGTGAACTCTTATATAATATTTCATATATAATTATTAATATTACCTTACCCCTCCTGTTTTTTAACTTACAGTAGGGTTAGGGTTAGGAAGTGGCATTCTAATTGTCCTAGAATGAGAAGAAGTGGCCAGTGAAAAAATGAGCATTTGTTATACTGCTATAATGTAAATGATAACAAGAGCAAACTTATTTTCTTTGATGAAATGTAAGCTTACAGTCATGAAATGTATGATGCAATGTCATTCTGAAATGAATCTTATAATTGCTGGAAAATCGTTAAAGATTGAAAGATGTGCTTCATCACATGACGCACGACTCAGTTGTGGATGATTTTCCTATAACAGATCACACACCGCATAGTTTCAAGTGTTTCAAAACTATGCAGGAAGTTCAGTCATTTGCCTGCTTTGTCTGCATGTGTGTGTTTGTTAACTCTACAGTGTCCTGAGAGAAATAAATAGAGCTTGGAGAGCAGGTGGAGGATCAAAAGAAAAACAAACTTTACCCAGAGATTACGGAGATTATCGAGCTTTTTCTCCCTCTCTCTCTGTTTTCATTATGAATTTATTTCATTTATCCCTCAATTCAAGTAGGGGGAGGTGTGTGCATCCTGTGTGCAGAGTGCAAACTAATGCACGTGATTAGGATGTATAAATAGTGCACCGCCGCCACCACCATCTGTGTCTTTATATAATGAAAAACTATAGAACGGTGTTATGTAACTCGGGAGGTCGTTCAAGCTAGTGAAGTTGAAGATGCGAGTGAAAATATGGAGGTTTTATCATGTCTATATATATTTATTTATTTATGTTGAATATTTCATTAGTAAGAGTTATATATTGTACACATTCAGCATTAGTGCTTACAGGAATGGCGGTGTCTTCTCCGTAGATACAATACAGTTAATCAAAAGCCTCAGTTAAAGAAAGACTCAAAGAATCAAGGAAGTTGATTTATAGTAAACCGTTACAGGGCAAACGTCCGCAAAAAAAAAAAAAAAAAGAGAAGGTTCGGCGGGGCTATTAACAGACCCCCGATAAAGCCGGCTGTCTGCGCAGGACTCGGAGGTTCGCTCCCGAATGAGCAAGGGTGAGCGATATATTCCATCACACCGTCACCCATATGATATTTGCTTTTCATCACGGGTGTTTTTTAATCCCGCACGTCAAACAGAGCCTTATCTGTCTTCAGTTTGCTTAAAGACGAGCTCTTTAATTAACTTAGCCAAGGAGCAAACACATAAAGTCGAAGTTCTGTGCCATGAGGAAAAAAAATTGCTGGAGTTGTAGTGAAAGTATTTCCTGTGTGGGGGAAAAAATAAAATAAAAAAACGCCTGTAATTATGGTAAAATTAGTGTCAGTGATGTTAGAGGAACACCACACACACACACACACACACACACACACACACACACTTAGACTTTTCTGCAGTTATTTCCATTTGGAATGCCCACAGTATATTCTTTTATACTCGCTGTTTTTGATAAATTAACAAGCGAGGAATTTATACACCTTTACTGTTAAGAGTTTTTTTTTTGTAAATTTAATAAACACCAGTGACTCATTGACTGCAGCAAGACTTTTACTAAATAATAATAAATAATAAGGGAGTGAAAAACAACTTTTTTTTGTGCTTAAATAAAACTAGTGCATCAACTGAGCACTTGTGTCAAGTTTAAACAACTTAATTAAGGAGCTGCAAAACTTTCATTTAACAAACACACACCGGGGGAAGAAGAAAGGTTTAGACCATTACAGAAATTAGCATTTATAAAACAAACTGTTGTTTTATTATTATTGTTTTTATTAAATTATGTGCCACTTGAATGAATGCATTAGGTAACTTTTTTTGTCTTTTTTTTTATTTTTACTTTTTTTTTTTGCATGACTATCAGATTACAATCAGATACACTGATTGTTCAGGTTGGAGCTAAAGTTTCGACCCTTAGGCACGTTTCCTTGCATGAAACCAGATATTTTCCCCATATTTAAGACAGTTTTGAAACTAATTACAGAAATCGAAACAGGGGCCAGACCTACTGTAACAACGCACGAATTCTTTTCTCTTTGGGCTCATATACAGTCAGTTGTTTATCAGAATCGAGTCAACAATCCAATCTAAAACCTTAAAGGAGGAAATCATCTCTGTATCGAGCAAAATCAGCCCTCACACGTTAGTTAAGAAACGTCCAGCGGTCTTGTATTTACTGTTTCAAAAACACAACTGCCGCCAAGTCGTACTGTAGTTCATTTATACTTTCATTTAGACAAATACTTTTTGACTTTTGAGCCACACTGTATGAAAAGGTTTTAATCGTGAAAAAATTCCCCAAACATGGCTTTACACCTGTAACAGGGCTGTGTGGCTCAGTCCAAAGAACTGACAATGTAATGACAATGTACTTCTGCTTTGACAGCTGTGTCATGTTTGTAATGTTAAAATATTCAGTACTGGTTGATATTGGTACTGTATGTGTCATGTACTCTGGGTGGACAAATAGTGAATGGTTTTAGCAAACACAGTGAGCGCAAGAAGCATCGTACTGTGCAGTTAAACAGTCTGTTGTTGAACTGCATTAAAATCTCAACGTAGTTTTACAGCATCTTTGTGGTAATTGTTTTGTTATGTGGGATGTATTTTATTTTATAGCTAAATCGTTGCCAAACACATTAAGCTAATAGGTTAGCAAATGATTGTGACCCATCGGAGCTACAGTATCCCTACAACAGTCCAAGTGTGTGAATTCACATTAAAAATAAATAAATAAAAAGTTTCAGAACGCTGTATTGTCCATACTGCTCCTATTGTTTTGTAGTTATAAATCTGGACATGCAGCAGTTGCTGTGATGGTTAAAAATAAATATAATTAGCTGAAAACATCAGATGAAAAGATATGTTTTAAATGTTAAGAATTTTTTTTGGGAAAAACCTTTTATAAAAAATGGTTTCGTCTAGACTAGATTGACTCTAGCGTTAATTAATAATAATTATTGCTAAAATATTATGTTTTTATTGACTAAAACTAGACTAAAATACTTAGAGGTTCCTCTAACTAAAACTAGACTCAAATACTTAAAGCTTCCTCTGGCTAAAACTAGACTAAAATACTTAGAGGTTCCTCTGGCTAAAACTAGACTAAAATACTTAAAGCCTCCTCTGATTAAAACAAAAATAGGATAAGATTGGCGAAATGTGATAAAAATTAACAGGGATATTTATCCCGGGGTTAAGACTAAGACTAAAATTGAAAACAGCTGACACTAGTGAAAAATTAACACTAGTTTACGTTTTAAACCATTTTTTATTTTCCTTATTATTATTATTATTATTATATTAACTAATTATATTATGTCACATCTCACATACTGTTTGTACTAGTAAGAAATTGAAAAACATTGACTACTGTACCTTTTTTGAAAGGATATTTCTGGCATGAAAATTGATTAACAAGAAGGGAGCTATCTACTTTTTTCTGTTTGTTTTTAAAGAAGATGTATTCCATGTCATTTCCTTTCCTGTACCTCCGTCACTTTCATCCTGTCATGATTTTCAATCTGTGGCTCAGAAAACACACTTTTTACTTTTTACTTTTACATTTTGCCACAGTGAAAAGGTTTTATTTCGGTTTTATTTCGCTTTAAAGGACAACACGAATAAGGGAGCGCCTTCGCTAAAATCTCACACACTAACACCATGCTTTAGAGAGAAATGTCAAATCCCTGCACCTCACATCACTGATCCATGGGGGCACCTGCTGAGTTTAAAACCCTAAGGTAGATTTCATGGCCTCTCTCTCAGGTTTTTATTTTTTTAAACTTTAGATATCTTGCGATAATGAACACACAGTAGCTCCAGTAGCTGCGTTTCATCTGTGCGGATAAACGTGTGATCAAAATGTGCTATGGGTGATACAGTAAGTGTGTCTGTGTGTGTGTGTCTGTGTGTGTGTGTGTGTGTGTGTGTGTGTGTGTGTGAGACCTTCAAAATATCGGACAGACGCTGAGAATAGTTTCAGCTAGTCATTGTCCATCTTCTGTCTCATTGATCTACCACACACACACACACACACACACACACACACACACACACACACATATCTATTATTAGTCACTCTGCATCCTTGTGCGTCCCTGTGACTCATTGACTAAAATGGCTCTTAGGTAAGCCATGGTGCCAAAGTCTCTCTACTTTTGATCTGCTCTGGTGTAATTTATGGCCATCGATTTACACAAACACACACACACACACACATGCACTCACACACACGCACACAAAATACCCCATTATCCATCCCTGTCACACCAAGGCTGTGTGTGTGTTTTTTTGTTTCAGAAAGAAGTCAATTTCTGAAATGTGTGCAGTATGTGAAGTCAAAAGTCTGTCTGAGAGAGTGTGTATGTGTGTGTTTTATGTGGTTATAAACTTTAATGTGTTTAATGTGTTCCAAGTTCATGAAGTCATAATTGTGTGTGTGTGTGTGTAGGTCCGTCCCCTGGCTCGGACACGCAGGCGAGCAGCGAGAGCGCTCGCAATCGAGAGCACATCCTGCAGACCCTCTCAGACCTCACCAGGTCTTTCCAGGACATCGCGGACCGCTGCCTGCTTGTGCTGCACCTGGAGGTCAGGTGAGTTCAATCCACAGGGGTCAGCCAATCACGCCACGTCACGTCACATCACGTCAACCAAACCGTCTTGGATCCAGGTGTCAGGCTGATGTAAATCGTATTTAGGTTCATGATGATGTGATTCCAACTAAAAAAAAAAATATATATATAAATACAACACAGAATCCGAAGAGACTTAAGAATACGTTTCACAGGTGAGAGAACGTCTGAGACGCTTCATGTCCATGTACGTGGCGGTTAAAAGAAACATCCACCCTCAAACACATGTACAATGGCATTTAAAAGGAGAATAATTCCTAAGATCTCAAACATAAGAGGGAATAAAGGTCAGAGTTTTTTTTTTTTTTGCTCCTGGAAAACCACAGCAAATTAGCACGAGCTTCTTTTGTGACTCGTTATTTTCCAAGCAGCATTCCTCTTCTTCATCATGGTCATATTAATGAAGGAGCTCTTGTGGAAATGTCAGAGATGTTGGAGCACACATTAATCTCGTGTAGTTTTAGAGTTTAGCTCTGCTAGGCTTTTGTTCCGCGTGGCTAGTAGAGCAACCATCCAGACGAACTAGTGACGATATATCGGAAGCTGATCGAGTTCGAACCGATTAAATGATTGAAGGACCGCTCCAGCACCCTCTAGGTCTCGCGTTGTCGATAAATCGCTAAACCTGAAGCGTAAACAGTTTGTTAAAAATAAATAACGGCGTCCAAGCTGTATGTCCAGATTTCTGTAAAGACAGAAGTGTGAAAACAGCTTTACAGATAAAACCGTCTTGAATAATGCTAACCCGTCGTATTTTCTCCTCACTTCAACACCCACCGTTACTGCACACACACACACACACACACACACACACACACACACACACACACACCCTCCCCTACCCCAACCCCTCAGCCCAGATAACGATTAGCTTACGCGCTTTTATTTGATGGTTCGGAAACAATAACTCCCTGCTCTCGTGTCACACGTTATTGACTTTCCCTATCAAGCAGATTTCCCTCGACAGTGCTCGGGAGTAAATTAAGCCAAGGGAGGAGAAGATGGAGGCTTCATGGTTCGGTGGCAGGGTGGCAGCACTTATAGCTTTTTAATGGTGGCGGAGATTCTGTGTTTTATTTTTTAATATGTGAGGCTGATGAAGGTGTAGCCGGAGGGCGTATCTTCATTTGGGTCCGGACGACGCCAGTCGAGTGGAGGGAAAAGCACACGCTTTTAGATTATAGCTTGTTTTTCCTGCGGTTTAATCAGACGCAAAATGTATAAGCGTGCAGGAAATGAATCGTTAGATGAAGGGACGAAATTAATGCCGCTAAGGGTGTGCATCCTGTTTTCTTTCCGTGCAGGATTATTGAGTAATCCTGCACATCGGCATCGTGAACATTTTGTTAGAGTTTCTACTCTATTGCATTGAGATCTAGCTGTAATGTCTGATTGGGTGTTGAGTCTTTAAACGCAGCATTTTGATCTAAAAAAAAATGGTTTGAGATCGTGTAAGAATATTTGCAATACGTTAGAGTGTAGATGATCTACTTTAACTATTCAAACAGGTCTTGTAATGACCTGCAGAACAGAATACACAATGCCTGGCCAAAAAATAATAATTTTCAGAAGAATCGAAATTATTGGGCTGCATCAAGCAAAGACAACAACTAAGGTGAATAGAAAACCGAGAAGGATAGTGCTGGACTATAAACACTTGTTGAAGTTGCATTTCAAATTCAATTTTAAATTGTGGCAATTTTGTGACACCAAATTTTATTGTGGCAGGAGTGTGTTTATTATCACAATGAGCTTAAATGTTTCTGTTACACTAATCTCTGTCTCTATTCGAAGGGTGCACTGCTTCCACTATCTCATCCCCCTGGCCAAGCAGGGCAACTACGCCATCGTGGCCAACGCCGCCAGCATGGACTACGACCCCCTGGTGGTCAAGCTGAACAAAGACATCAGCGCCATCGAAGAGGTGATGGGAGCCGCGCTGCAGCAGCACAAGTTCCAGTACATCTTCGAAGGTGAGTACGTGATTGTTTATGTGTGTGTGTGTGTTTTTATGACTGTTTGACTGAAGCTGTTTATAGTGAGCATTTATAGGCTAATAAGCTCATAATGTAGGTAATAAATTGCAGGTTATTCTGGGCAGATTGTATATGACAGGTTGAAGAGCGTCTATAAAAAAAAAAAAAAAAGAAAAAAAGCTCTGCCGTAAAAACTAAATGACACTTGGCACCTAAGAATCGAGTTTTAGACCTGATGGGATTTATAGCGCACGCTTTCAGGCACGTGCATTTTTTTTCTGTCGTGTAAAAACCCGGAAAGTATATTTAACACAAAATACCTCGTCGTGATCGAACAGGTGTTTAACCCACGCTCCTGAAAGCTCTTAATTAGTTAACTGTTTA
Organism: Clarias pachynema; assembly: GCA_030014365.1. Lineage (NCBI taxonomy): Eukaryota > Metazoa > Chordata > Actinopteri > Siluriformes > Clariidae > Clarias > Clarias pachynema. The sequence goes on along the minus strand of JAQMYL010000004.1, from coordinate 4,073,987 downwards.
CAGGAACTCGGCATTTAAGCGTCAGGAGACGTTATTTCTCGTCTTTTCCCAATAAAAACAACACATTACAGTACATCTGGAAGGACCGACAGTTTTTCTCTCTGATATTATCTGGCGCTATGTAGAAGCCCCGCCCCCCATCTTCTATCTCATTGGAGAGGTTCTCTCATCTCGACTACGATTTCCTAGCTAGAACTTCTCCCTGGCGCAGCGCCCTGTCTCTCTGTCACGGTGAGCGGAGAAACAGTTCCAGTGCTTTGATGGGAAATAAATTCGCAGAAGTGTGTTCGATTTCACATCAGATAAGTTCATAGTTCACAACATATATATATATATATTTGTAAAGGATGACTTTCCTGCACCACTTTTGCTAGAAACTGGTGTGTGTGTGTGTGTTGATGCGCTGAAGGATCTTTCCTTTCTCTTTCATGCTTCTTAAAATTCCATTCTTTTGTAACAGTGTTTGCTCCTGCGCTTAATCCGGCGTATTAACAGAAGATCAACCAGACATCACAGTCATGAGCGGGCGCGTCACACTATTCCCTCTGTGTACAGGTCTGGGCCACCTGATCTCCTGCATCCTGATCAACGGCGCTCAGTACTTCAAGCGCATCAGCGAGTCTGGAATCAAGAAGATGTGCAGGAACATCTTCGTGCTCCAGCAGAACCTCACCAACATCACCATGTCACGCGAGGCCGATCTGGACTTCGCTAGGTAACGCGATACGTCTGATCGCTCAGTTTTAATAGCTTTTGTTCCTTTGCCTTGTGAGCAATAGTGTGAATTTTGTCAGGTATTTTCAATTTTAGTCTTGGGATTAATGTCCCTGTTCGTTTTTATCATATTTAGTCAGTCTTGTCCTATTTTTGTTTTTGTCAAGTTTTAGTCGACTGAAAGTCTGGGCATTTTAGTCTAATTTTAGTCAATGAAAACATAACATTTTAGCAATAATTATTATTAATTAATACTACAATCAATCTAGTCTAGCCAAAACCCTTTTTTTTTCTAGTTTTTCACAAAATAATTATTTTAACATCTAAAATGTTTTCAGCTAATTATATTAATTTTCCATCACAACAACTGCTGCATGTCCAATATTTTTCTTCTTTAAACTAAAAAATAATTGGATCAATATGGACAGTGTTTTTAAACTATTTATATATAAATATAAGAGTTTACACACTTGGAATATTTTAAGGATAGCTATAAAATAAAATACCTCACATATAACAAAACATAATTATCACAAAGAGGCTGTAAAACTACCTTGAGATTTTTATGGTATGCCTTGATGCGTCTCTTCAGATCAACTTTTTTGTTGACAAAATGAATACTAGTGAGTAAGATGTCTTCATTCCTAACATCTGCTTCATATCAGACTCTATGTGTCACGTTTAAATGATTGAGATCATCAAACTGATTTAAATATCCCATAAAGATCTCCCAAGTCAATACAAAATGCAGTTTTTAAATGATGATCTCATTTATTAGGAGATAAAAGCTGTCCAAACCTGCCTGACCCTTTGTGAAAAAGTAATTGCCCCCTAAAGCTGATAACTGGTTGCGGCAACCTTGGCGGCAACGACTACAATCACGCTGGCATCGACTCTCTCACATCACTGTGGAGGAATTTTGGCCCGCTCTTCTTTGCAGAATTGTTTCAATTCAGCCAGACCGGAGGGATTTCGAGAATACACGACCTGTTGAAGGATCTCAATCAAATTTAAGATTAGGCCACTCCAAAACTTTATTTATTCATTTATTTAGAGCCATTCAAAGGTGGACTTGCAGGTGTATTTCGGGAACATTGTCATGCTGTATAACATCTGTTCTTGAATTCCTTTAGATTTTGCTCCTTTTTGAGATCTTTTAGCTTGCTTCACTTTGTCAGACAGGTTTTATTTAAGTGACTTTTTGATTCAACAGGTCTGGCAGTAATCCAGCCTGGGTGTGGCAAGTGGAATGTAACTCAGCTTTCCAAAAATCAGAGTTCACTCATGATTTAGCAAGCAGCGGGGGGGAAAAAAACCTGTATTTTGTTCATTCATTTATCTCAATCATTTAAGACACAGTGTGTCATTCTCTATACGTTCTCTCTGCAAGCCGGTATACAGTATGTTAGCTAGCTAGTTGCTCTGACAAGCAGGGTTCGCTCCACTTCTGTTACAGCTGTAAGTCATATCATCAGTTGTTATCGATAATCAATACAAGCTCATCATCAAGAACGGCATTCTGTGTAAAAGCTGTTATGCTCACTTTCCTCGCACGTGCTTCTCATGCTTCTTTTTCCACCTTAATTTTTTGTTCTGTAATTTAGTCACGGCCAATTCCTACCTCTCAGACAATTCCCAAGTCCCAAATCAGGAGGGGTGAAGGCCATCACATCTACTAAACGCACCTAAGGCCCCATTTTTGAACATTAGAGGGCGGCGTAACGCACCCTAAGGAGTGAGACAGCATGCCTGATTTTTGCTCCCATTGGACCCATCAGGATTTTTATGTTCTTCTGAATGAACGCTTTTCTGTTGCCAAACTTGTGCTTAATTTTGCAATTCAGATGTTTTATCAGGTGCCTCTTAAGGCGTCACAGCAACATGTTCTCCTTGGCGTTTTCACTAAGCACAGTTTGCCGCCTGCTTCACTTCGATAGCCATGGTTAATCCTGAGGTACCTCTAGATGGCTGCGATTTGTTCATTAGAGCGATACTGTGCACTAGGCTTTCACGTTACATCTCATCACCTGGGATCAGATTCTTGTCTCAGAGCACTAACGAGGATTTAGTCCACAATTAGACACCAGTCGGAATAAGGACAGGACCGAGAGACTGGGTCAGGCTTTCACGGGTTTCTATCAAAGACTCAGCATCACATCAGACGTTTTTGTTTGTTTTGTTTTGGGTTTTTTTTTTCCCCCTCCACATTTCCCAGCCGTTTTTCACTGGTAATGTGCGAATGTGAGATTGTGTGTGTGTGTGTGTGTGGTGGGATGGTTGTAAATGGCAGATCCGTGGATGGCGGGAGGCAGAGAGAAACAGAGACACCCCTCAGGAAGAAGGGAATTGTTGGCCTGACTCCCATCTGAACGCCTGCTTTGGGCAGCTGGGCCAAGGACACAGTAATAAGCATCGATTGGAGCTCGCGCACAGAAAGAGGAGCGTGGAGCAGCGGAGCGGTGACGCCCAGCAGCTCTGACACACACACACACACACACACACACACACACACACACACACACACACACACACACAGCCTGAACGCTTTGGAAACAGTGACACCTGCTGGTGGGGAGAAATACAAAACGCACGCATGCACGCACGCACGCGCACACACACACACACACACACACACACAAAATAAATAAATAAATAAACCCACTCCTGCTGTGTGTACTGTAGGAGACTGCAGATGATTCATTCAGGGAGGCGGCGAGTGTGTGTGAGCGTGTAAATGTGCTCAAACAGCCGAGCGTGTGCCGTTCTGATCGTCGTGTTCGGGACTCGAGCTGTTAATCTGGTGGTAATGAAAAAACACTATGTTTCTGAGAACACTTCACCCCAAAGTCCGCTTCATTTCCATCAGTGTGAACACAATCGTTCTGTGATTGGGACTCATGCAGACACGGATCGAATCAGATATGGAAGCCTGTCGTACCTGAACACGGGACTGGATCGCAGTTTAGAGGCGACGTGATCAGTGCCGTCGGTCTCCACCGAAATCTCAGCGTGCGAGAGCGTTACTCTAGACATTGTTTCCGAAATATCAATAATATTAGGCAAAGGCAAAACACATGTGCATGTATTTGTGTGTGTGTGTGTCGGTGTGTGTGTGTGTCGGTGTGTGTGTGTGTCGGGGTGTGTGTGTGTCGGGGTGTGTGTCGGGGTGTGTGTCGGGGTGTGTGTCGGGGTGTGTGTCGGGGTGTGTGTCGGGGTGTG